>SJYO01038709.1:4948196-5290696 GCA_006410555.1 Capra ibex | reverse complement strand
GTAGGAGACAGGAGGGGAAGAGGACGACAGAAGTAGAAAGAACGTAGTCCACCGGTTTCATGACCTCGAAGTCGAAGTCGTAGTCAGAAAGGTTACTTATAAGTCCTGATTAAATAAAATCCTAACTGTTCTGTCTATAGGAACCTCAGGTCCCCTGAGAGTTCTTAGAAGAGGTTGTGGTGTCGGGTTTTCGTCGTCAAGAAGGTACGAGTGGAAAGAAATACCAGGTTGAGAGTTTTAAGAGGTTCGATCCGAAGATGGTATACACTTGACTCTTACAGGTCTGTAAGTTCTGACTAAATCTTTTCCGTCTCCTTGGTCTCTAGTTAACGGTTGTAGGTAATATAGTATCTTTGTCGTTCCCTCAAGGTCTTTTTATATTGGTATGTACTGATGGTCTTTTGGTATCGAAACTTATCTATCTTAAAACAATCGTTTAATTACATAGGGGAAAAATTATACGACAGATCAAACCATTATTGAAAAGAAAGTTCCTCACTCGTAGAAAATCAAAGTACCAACGTCAGTTATAGACGTCACTAAAAATTCGGGTTCTTTTATCAGACAGTGAAAAAGGTAACAAAGGTGTAAATGGACGGTACTTCACTATCCTGATCAACGGTACTAGAAGTAAAAAAATTACAATTGAAAATTCGGTCGAAAAAGTGAGATGAGTCGTCACCGGCGTCCTGACCTTTTCCAGTCAAAAGTAAGGTTAGGGTTTCTTTCCGTTACGGCTTCTTACGAGTTTGATGGTGTGTTAACGTAAGTAGAGTGTCCAATCATTTCATTACGAGTTTTAAGAGGTTGGGTCCGAAGTTGTTATGTACTTCGTACTTTAAGGTCTACAAGTTCGACCAAAATCTTTTCCGTCTCCTTGGTCTCTAGTTTAACGGTTGTAGACGACCTAGTAGTTTTTTCGTTCTCTCAAGGTCTTTTTGTAGATGAAGACGATATAACTGATACGTGACACACCTAGGGTTATTTGACACCTTTTAAGACTCTCTCTACCCTTATGGTCTGGTAGGACTGGACGGAGAACTCTTTGGAAGGACGTCCAGTCCTTCGTTGTCAATTTTGACCTGTACCTTGTTGTCTGACGAAGGTTTATCCTTTTCCTCATGTAGTTCCGACATATAACAGTGGGACGAATAAATTGAATATACGTCTAATGTAGTACTTTTTGAGACCCGACCTTCTTCGTGTTCGACTTTAATTCTAACGGTCCTTTTCATAGTTATTGGAGTTTATACGTCTACTGTGGTGTAAATACCGTCTTTCAATTCTCCCTGATCTTCGAAGAACTACTTTCACTTTCTCCTCTCACTTTTTCAACCGAATTTCGAGTTGTAATTCCTTTGCTTCTAGTACCGTAGGCCAGGGTAGTGAAATACCCTTTATCTAGCCCTTTGTCACCTTTGTCACAGTCTGAAATAAAACCCCCCGAGGTTTTAGTGACGTCTACCACTAACGTCGGTACTTTAATTTTCTACGAATGAGGAACCTACCTTTCAATCCTGGTCGGATCTATAGTATAAGTTTTCGTCCTTGAAGTGAAACGGTTGTTTCCAGGCAGATCAGTTCCGATACCAAAAAGGTCACCAGTATGTACCTACACTCTCAACCTGACACTTCTTTAGACTAGTGATTTCTTAACTACGAAAACTTGACACCACAACCTCTTCTGAGAACTCTCAGGAAACCTGACGTTCCTCTAGGTTGGTCAGGTAAGATTTCCTCTAGTCAGGACCCACAAGAAACCTTCCTGACTACGATTTCGACTTTGAGGTTATGAAACCGGTGGACTACCTTTCTCAACTGAGTAAACTTTTCTGAGATTACGACCCTCGCTAAACCCCTTTCTCCTCTCCTCCTGCTGTCTACTGCCGACCTACCGTAGTGGCTGAGTTACCTATACTTAAACTCACTTGAGGCCCTCAACCACTACCTGTCCCTCCGGACCTCACGACGTTAAGTTTCTCAGCCTGTACCGACTCACTGACTTGACTGACTGAAAGTGAAAGTAGTTTTCCGAGGAATCAAGAAGAAGGGAAAGACGATATTCCCAGCACAGTATACATATAGACTCCACTAAATGGAAAGAGGGGTGTTCGAACTAAGGTCGAACACGAAGTAGGTCGGACCGTAATGGGTACCACATGAAAGGGTACTACACGAGATGTATATTCAATTTATTCGTCCTACTGTCATATGTCGGAACTGTAAGAGAAAAGGGTAAAACGTTGGTCAAGGTACGGACCAAGACTGACAACGAAGAACTGGACGTATGTCTAAAGAGTCCTCCGTCCATTGCCCCAGACCATAAGGTTAGACAAATTATTAAAAGGTGTCAAACAACACTAAGTGTATCACTTTACGTAACCACAAGAGTTATTTCGTCTTTATTTACAAAAAGACCTTGAGGGAACGAAAAAGATACTGTGTTACCTACAACCGTTAACTAGAGACCAAGGAGACGGAAAAGATTTAGTTAGAACTTGTCGACGTTCAAGAGTCAAGTGTATGACATCTTCGGATCGAACTTCTTAAAACTCGTAATGAATCGATAACACACGTTATTCACGTTAACACGTCAAATTTGTAAAAAACCGTAACTGAAAGAAACCCTAATCTTACTTTTGACTGGAAAAGGTCAGGACAAATCAAAAGGTTTAAAAGACCGTATAACTCACGTCGTGAAAGTCTCCAAGATCCCACACTTTATCGAGTTGACCTTAAGGTAGTGGAAGTGATCGAAACAAATATCACTACGAAAGATTCCGGGTGAACTGAATCGTGAGGTCTTACAGACCGAGATCCTCTCATTAGTAGTGTGGTAGCACCGATAGACCCAGTACTTCTAGAAAAATTATATCAAGAAGACCGACAAGAACGGTGGAGAAGAATTATAGAAGAAGAAGACAATCCAGGTATAGTAAAGACAGGAAATAATACGGGTAGAAACGTACTTTACAAGGAAAGTATAGAGAATAAAAGAACTTCTCTAGCGGTCAGTAAAAGTAAGATAACAAAAGGAGATACAGAAACGTAACTAGTGACTCCTTCCGAAAGAATAGAGAGGAACGACAACAAACCTTGAGACGTAAGTCTACCCATATAGAAACAGAGGAAACGGAAAGTGAAGTGAAAAAAAGAGTCTATAAACATTCCGGAGGAGTCTGTTGGTTGAAAGGAAAAACATAAAAAAGAGAACCCCTACTAGAACTAGTGGTGGAGGACACGTTACAGTCCTTTGTAGGTAAGTATAAAGAAGTCCTTGAGTAGATAGTCTAGATTAGGGAACTCAGAAAAACAGTGAAGGTGACATATTAAGATTTTTAAAACTAAAAACAGTGTGGTCTTACCAGATCACCAAAAGGGATGAAAGACGTTAAAAACAGACTTAAAACGTTATTACCAAAGTACTAGACTCGGTGTCAGTCGAGGGTCAGAACAAAAACTACTTCTATATCTCGAAAAGCTAGAAACCGAGGTTTTTTACATTCGTTAGACTAAAGTCATAACTGTTAGACCACTATAGATACACATCTCAGTAAAGAACACAACAACCTTCTCCCACAAACGATACTCGTCACGTAAGGGAACCGTTTTGAACTAATCGGAAACGGGGTGAAGTAAAACATGAAATACCAATTTGAACGGAAAATGAGGTCCATAGAGAAGTGAAGTAATAGAACGTAAGGTCAGGGGATACTACTTTTCCTGTAGAAAAAACCTCAATCAAGATCTTTCAGAACATCCAGAAGTATCTTGGTAAGTTCAAGTCGAAAACCCGTAATCACCAACCACGTATCTGAACGTAACGACACTGTAACTTTCCAAAAGTAACCTTTGTTTGTCACTAGTAAGACAGTAAAAACTCTAACGTGGGTTAATGACGTAAAGTCTGAGAAGACAACTGATACTTCCAAAGAGGTAAAAAAGATTCCCTAAGAACGGGTGTCATCATCTATATCACCAGTAGACTTAATTTAGACGGAGAAGATCACGATAAATCAAGTGGTTAAGGATTTTGCAGCTACAAGTGAGAACGGTAGAGGTACAAACTGGTGAAATTAAATGGATCTAAGTACTTGATTGTGAGGTCCAAGGATACGTTATAGTAAGAAATGTAGTAACCTGAATTGAAGATAGTGGTCAGTGTTGGTGTTGACCCGTAACAAAAGTGAAAACAAAAGTGGAAAAGTAAGAAAGACCTCAATAAAGAGGTGAGAAGAGGTCATCGTATAACCCGTGGATGGTCGGACCCCTCAAGAAGAAAGTCACAGTATATAAAAACGGAAAAGTATGACAAGTACCAAAAGAGTTCTGTTAATAAGACTTCACTAAACGGTAAGGATAGAGGTGACCTGATGTAAAACAGTCTTGTGAGACTGTACTAAGGAGACAGAATCCACCGAGATGTGTCGAACTGAGTATAAAAGTAATTCAATCTGTTCCGACACTAAGTACACAAGTCAAACCAATCAAAAGACATTGACACCAAAAGTAAGACAGACGAAAGATTACCTATTTCTATTCTCCGAACACCTTCGAAGGACTACCCTCTCTGACTGACACTCCTCTCATTATTTTGTTATAATGAGTTGATAATTTTTATTACTTTAGTACGGTAAACGTTGTCTTACCTACCTGACTCTCCTATTAGTATGATTCACTACATTCGATATCTTTCTATTTATAGTATAATATATCGATAGACAATTTACATTTTATATATGTATGTATATATATGTATTACTGGTCAATATATATTAGTCAATTCACATATATATATAAATATATATTAGTTAATTCATATATATTTATGTGTGTGTGTGTGTGTGTGTGTGTGTGTCTCAAGTCAAGTCAGCGAGTCAACACAGACTGAGAAACACTGGGATACTTGGTGTCATGCGGTCCGGAGGGACAGGTAGTAGTTGAGGGTCTCAGATGGGTTTGTGTACAGGTGACTCAGCCACTACGGTAGGTTGGTAGAGTAGAAAACAGCAGGGAAGAGGAGGGTGGAAGTTTGAAAGGGTCGTAGTTCCATAAAAGTTTACCCAGTTGGGAAGAGTAGTCCTCCGGTTTCATAACCTCAAAGTCGAAGTTGTAGTCAGGAAGGTTACTTGTGGGTCCTGACTAGAGAAAATCCTACCTGACCAACTTAGAGGAACGTCAGGTTCCCTGAGAGTTCTCAGAAGAGGTTGTGGTGTCAAGTTTTCGTAGTTAAGAAGTCGTGAGTCGAAAGAAGTGTCAGGTTGAGAGTGTAGGTATATACTGGTGATCTTTTTGGTATGGGAACTGATCTACCTGGAAACGACTGTTTCATTACAGAGACGAAAAGTTATACGATAGATCCAACCAGTATCGAAAGGAAGGTTCCTCATTCACAGAAAATTAAAGTACTAACGTTAGTGGTAGACGTCACTAAAACCTCGGGTCTTTTTATTTCAGTCGGTGACAAAGGGGACAAAGGGGTACAAAAACAGTACTTCACTACCCTGGTCTACGGTACTAGAATCTAAAGACTTACAACTCGAAATTCGGTTGAAAAAGTGAGAGGAGAAAGTGAAAGTAGTTCTCCGAGAAATCGAGAAGTGAAAGACGGCACACACACACACACACACACACATTTGACTTAAGAACACAACATGTGGAATTCGATTGTGTTATTAAATAGTTACTATAAAGTCAACTTTTTAATATGTAAAACAAGACTCGTGACGTGAGTGACGTAGAGTAGTCAATACTATACGACACAAAAATAAAAATACACGGAGTTCTATAGAACACTAAACAGAAAACTCAAAAAATCTGGGTAACCAATAAATCCTTACTTAAACATTTCAAACATGTATAAAGACTCACCACGTCAAAAGGAAGAGGATAACCTAAGATTAAGATGGTAAAAGAACCTATTCGATAAAACATATTGACGTTAAAAAAACGTAAATAAGCCTTAACGAAATACTAGATTGTACATTAGATAGGTCTTCTTACAAGGTTCACGTGTGGACTTCTGTTACACATGAAACGAAAACAAACCTCATCGTATATCTAAAAAATTTTATAAACGACCAAATAAAACAAAGAGTCAGAAAATGAAGGAAATAAAAGACGAATGAACAATATAAGTAATAACTTTAAAACCATAACTTCAGTCATTACTGATAACGACTTATCATATCATATCTTATAAAGAGAAGTAATACAGTCACAAAGGAAGCACGTAAACACCCGGAGACAATATAAACGTAAAGGAAATATCTAAACAGAAGTCGAGAGAATAAAGATCAATTAATTAAATAAAATTAACCTCCGATTAATGAAATGTTATCATACCAAAACGGTATGCAACTGTACTTAGTCGGTACCCGCATGTACGTAGAGTGGTAGGACTTGAGGGGAGGGTGGAGAGAGGGATGGGGTAAGGAGACCTAACGTTTAAGATACGTACTTCGTCCCGTGGGTTTCGAGAGAGAAAAAGTACTTTTTTTTTCAATAATTTAATCAACGTCTAAGTGAAATTTAGGATTCTTTATCAACAACACCGAGTCAGAAGTTCAGCATAGATTGAGAAACTCTAGGGTACCTGACGTCGTGTGATCCGAAGGGACAGAGAGCGGTAGAGGACCTCAAACGGGTTCAAGTAGAGGTAACTTAGCCACTACGGTAGGTTGGTAGAGTAGGACACAGTGGGGGAAGAAGACCGAAGTTAGAAGGGGTCGTAGTCGTAGAAAAGGTTACTCAGTCGAGTATCCATTATGTGATAGATTCAAACGATGTCAAAGGGACGGTTCTTCGTTCATAGAACATTAAAGTACCGAAGTCAGTGGTATAGGGGTCACTAAAATCTCGGGCTCTTCTCCTTTAGACAGTCACGAAGGTGAAAAGGAGGAAGATAAACGACACTTCACTACCCTATTTTATGGTACTAGAATGAAAATAATAATAATAACTTAAAATTCTACTGAAAAAGTGAGAGGAGAAAGTCGAAGTAATTCTCCAAGAAACTAAGGAGAAGTGAAAGACGGTAATTCTATCATAGTAGACGTATAGACTCCCACAATTATAAAGAGGTCCGTAAGAACTAATGTTGAACATTGAGTAGGTCGAGTCGTAATGTGTACTACACGAGACGAATATTCAATTTATACGTCCCACTGTTATTTGTCGGAACGACATGAAAAAGTTAAAATTAGACAGTCAACAAGGTATAATCCAAGATTCACAACGAAGAACTGGGTGTATGTCCAGAGAGTCCTCTATCCATTCTACCAGACCATAGGGATAGAGAAATTCTCAAGAGGTGTAAAACACCACTAGGTGTGTCAATTTTCGAAATCACATCAATTACTTTATCTCCATCTACCAAAACACCTTGCGGTAAAGAAAGAGATACTAGGTCACTTACAGCCGTTAAACTAGAGACCAAGGAGACGAAAAGATTTGGGTCGAACTTGTAAACCTTCAAGAGCCAATTACATTACGACTTCGGATCGAACTTTCTGAAACTCGTATTGTAATGAATCTACATTTACTCACGTTAACAGACCGTTAAACTTGTAAGAAATGTTGACGGGAAGAACCCTTAACTGGAAAAGATTAGGACACCGGTGAAAACCCAAAAGGTTAAATGGAACTAAGTACCTATGTTGTAAGGTCTAAAGATACGTAGTCTCAAATGAAAGTCGTCGTCTGTATAGGTGTTGACTCGTAGTAAAGGAAAGACCGGACCGGTGAAGTAAAAGTACTGATTTGCTAATTCGTGTCGAGATATCTTTTAGTATCCTACCGACAAAAATCTAATCACACCCTTCAAGTCAAGTCAGTGAGTCAGTACAGGTTGAGAAACGTTGGGGTACCTGACGTCGGGGGGTCTGAGGAAACCGGTACCCCTAAGAGGTCTGTCCTTATGACCTCACCGAATGGTACGGGACGACGTCCCCTAGAAGGTTTGGGTCCCTAGCTTGGGTCCAGAGGACGTAACGTCCAAATAAGAAATGGTAGACTCGATGGTCCGCTTGAGAGATATCTATCTCACCATGACTTAAAAATAGTCTGCGTACACTGTATCCCCCGAGGGGTCCACTGTGTCACCATTTCGCAGGTGGACGGTTGGGTCCTCTCACACCCTTTTTCAACTCACATTTTAGGGATAAAACCAATCTTTTGGGGTGGGTATAACAAGAATAACGTTATTACGTAAGAACCAATGTTCAAGAGGTTCCATCTTTCTTTTTTAGGAACGAACTTCCTAATCTATGTTAAGACTTACTCTTTCGTTTTTGATGACAATCACTTAAGAGGTAGAAAAGTACTTATTAAAAGGATGAAAGGGTATGTAGATTACATACATGTTGTTTATAAGACACTTAACTTAATTTCAACTTCAAATACATATAATTAGAGACCGCCTTATCATCTGTCAAGTTTTTTGTATTTTCTTTTGACGTTTTACTTATTCAACGTCATCTACTTCATAATGTGATGTGACGAATCACTCAGTTCTTTCTAATCCTATGATATGGGGATTTCCTACAATTCGCAGATCACTCATTTACCAATTTTTGAATAATAGTTGTTATATAACTTTCCATTTAATATTTCCTTTTAGTTTAATATACTTCCGGACTCATAGACATCGGAGAAATTTTTACTTTTTTTTAAGAAGAGGTTTCAAAAGTAAGAAGGTTTCAATATAGAGATTAAAATTTTCACTTTCTAGTAAAGTAATATTCATAACTATCTTAAAACGGTTACGATTACTACTAAGTAGGAATCCCCTCTCGAAACGTCAAAAAGAAACAAAGAAAAAACAAGAAAAAAAAAATTTAAAGTTAACCTCTTACAATACGGTACGTTATCATACTTAACCGGAATTCATATTAATATAGAACACCGAGTTCACCATTTCTTAGGTGGACGTTACGTCCTCTGCCCAAACTAGGGGACCAACCCTTCTAGGGGACTCTTCCCTTTCCGATGGGTGAAGTTGTAAGACCGGACCTCTTAAGGTACCTGACATATCAGGAACCCCAACGTTTGTCAACCTGTATTGACTCTCTAAAAGTAAAAGTGAAGAAAGTATCTAGACAGACGAGGAAGAACTTAGAGGAAGGTACAGGTTAAGGAAGGGTAGGGAGATCCAACAGTGTCTCGTGACCGAACTAAAGGGACACAACGTGTCGTTGTAAGGTGATCGATAAAATGAATGCCAGTACATGTATTGAGTTACGATGAGAGAGTTAAGTAGAATGCGAGAAGAAGGGGGCGACCCAGGTGTTCAGATGAGAGAGACAGACGTAGAGATAAGAACAGGACGTTTATCCAAGTAGTCATCGTAAAGGGATCTAAAGGATATATCCACAATTATATGTTATACACGATAAAGAGACTGAATTAAGTGAGACATACTATCGGAGATCCAAGTAGGTGGAGTAATCTTGACTGAGTTTAAGTAATAAAAAGATACCGACTCATTATAAAGTAACATATATACATGGTATAGAAGGAATGGATAAGTAGACTCTACCTTTAGATCCAACGAAGGTACAGAATCGATAAATTTATTACGACGTTACTTTTGACCCTACATACACAGAAAGACTTTCAAAAGAGTCCCATAGACGGACCATCACCCTAAAGACCTATGAGAAGAGGTATCACTAAAATAGTTGAGGGTGGTTGTCACGTCCTCACAAGGGAAAAAAGTGTAGGAGAGGTTGTAAAGAACAAATGTCCACAAATGTACTACCAGTAAGACTGACTACACTCTACTATGAAGTAACATCAAAACTAAAGTAAAGAGATTATTATTAAGGTTTTAATGACGTCTACCACTAACGTCGGTAATTTAATTTTCTACGAATGAGGAACCTTCTTTTCAATACTGGTTGGATCTATCGTATAAGTTTTAGTCTCTGTAATGAAACGGTTGATTCCAGGTAGATCAGTTCCTATACCAAAAAGGTCATCAGTACATACCTACACTCTCGACCTGACGCTTCTTCTGACTCGCGGTTTCTTAACTACGAAAACTTGACACCACAACTTCTGAGAACTCTCAGGGAACCTGAGGTTCCTGTAGGTTGGTCAGGTAAGACTTCCTCTAGTCGGGACCCTAAAGAAACCTTCCTTACTACGATTTCGACTTTGAGGTCATGAAACCAGTGGAGTACGCTTCTCAACTGAGTAACCTTTTCTGAAACTACGACCCTCCCTAACCCCCGTCCTCCTCTTCCCCTGCTGTCTCCTATTCTACCGACCTACCGTAGTGCCTGAGCTACCTGAACTCAGACTCACTTGAGGACCTCTACCACTACCTGTCCCTCCGGACCGCAAGACACTAAGTACCCCAACGTTTCTCAACCTGTGCTGACTCGCTGACTTGACTTGACTAAGAAAATATATAATAAGAAAAATAAGGTGACCACTTATACTAACAAAGGAATTAAATTTAAAGACTAAAAAGTAACAATCACATATGCTTATGTTTCCAAAGAGACACAACTAAAACATAAACGTTAAAATGACTTAAGTAACTAATTGAGGTCATGTAAAAACTACTATAGAAATCCCAAAAGATACATATGATAGCACAACAGAAGTTTGTTACGTTCAAAATGACGAAGACATGGGTAGACGTAGACCTAAGGAAAACAAATACAAAGAAGAGACTAACAGTACCGATCCTAAAGGCTATGATACTACTTATTATCATCACTCACCCGTCACAACAGAACAAGGATTAGAATCTCCTTCACCAAAGTGAAAAGTGGTGACTCTTATTACAAACGACATCCAAACAACATTTTTCGGAAATAATACAACTCCATACACGTAAGTCACGAATGAAAGGCCTCCCAAAATAGTATTTACCCACAATTTAAAACAGTTTTGAAAGAGTCGTAGATAACTCTAATGGTATACCAGACATAGGAAGTTAAACGATTATACTACATAGTGTAACCAACTAAATACATATAACTTTTTTAGGAACGTAAGGACCTTAGTTAGGAAGAACTAGTATTACGTACTGGAAAATTACACGACAACCTAAGAGAACAGACCTTAAGACAACTTCTGAAAACGTAGATACAAGTAGTTACTATAACCGGAAAATCACCATAGAAACAACCCAAAACCATAGTCCCACAACCACAAGAACATCTTACTCAAACCCTCAAAAGGAAAGAAACGTCAAAAGACATTCTCAAAATCGTCTTATCTACAATCGGGAAGAGATTTGAAAACCATCTCAATTAACCGAACACTTCGGTAGACCGGAACCCAAAAATAACAACCTTCTTAAGACTAATCTCAAAGTTAAAACCACAAACACTAACCACACAAGTAGAAAAGACAAAGAGATCCTTAAACAAGTAATGAAGATTCAACAGGTTAAATAACCACATATTAAAGAGTATCATCAAACGATAACAACAACAACAAGTCAATACGTCAACAAAGACTGAGACGTCAACGTACCTGTCGTGTGTTCCGAATGAACAGGAAGTAATAGAGGGTCTCAAACCAGTTTGAGTACAGGTAACTCAGACACTACGATAGGTTGGTAGAGTAGAAGACAACAGGGGAAGAGGATAACGGAAGTTAGAAAGGGTAGTAGTTCCAGAAAAGGTTATTCTACCGAGAAGTGTAGTCCAACGGTTTCAAAATCTCGAAGTCGAAGTGACAGTCAGGAAGGGTACTTATAATTCCAAACTAAAAAAATTTAATATTTAAATGAATAAAATTAACCTCCGATTAATGAAATGTTATAACATAACCAAAACAGTATGTAGTTATGCTTAGACGGTACCCACAAGTCCTACAAGGGGTAGGACTTGGGGTGAGGGTGGAGGGAGGGGTGTAGTAGGGAGACCCAGTAGGGTCACGTGGTCGGGGTTCGTAGGAGACAGTACGTAGTTTGGACATGACCGCTAAGTAGAGTATATACTATAATATGTACAAAGTTACGGTAAGAGGGTTTAGTAGGGTGGGAGAGGCAGAGGGTGTCTTAGGTTTTCTCACAAGATATGTAGACACAGAGAAAATGACAGAACGTATGTCCCAATAGTAATGGTAGAAAGATTTAAGGTGTACATACGTAATCATATGACATAACCACAAAAAGAAAGACCGAATGTAGTAAGACATATTATCCGAGGTCAAAGTAGGTGGAGTAATCTTTAATAAGTTTACATAAGAAAAATTACTAACTCATTATGAGATAACATATATACATGGTGTCGAAAGAATAGGTAAGTAGACGACTACCTGTGGATCCAACGAAGGTACAGGATCGATAATATTTGTGACGACGTTACTTGTAACCCCATGTACACAGAGAAAGTTAATACCAAAGGAGCCACACATACGGGTCATCACCCTAACGACCCAGTGTTCCATCGAGATAAAGGTCAAGAGGTATCACCGACAGGATTAAACGTAAGGGTGGTTGTCACATTCTCCCAAGGGAAAAGAGGTGTGGGAGAGGTCGTAAATAACGAACATCTGAAAACCTATCGTTGGTAAGACTGACCACACTTCACCGTGGTGTAACAAAAAAAAAATAAATAAACGTAAAGAGACTATTACTCACTACAACTCGTAGAAAAGTACACAAACAATCGGTAGACATGCAGAAGAAACCTCTTCACAGATAAATCAAAAATCCGGGTAAAAAACTAACCCAGGAAATAAAAAGACCTTAACTCGATGTCCTCAACGAACATATAAAAACTCTAGTCAAGAAACAGTCAACGAAGTAAACGATAATAAAAGAGGGTAAGTCTTCTGACAAAAAAGTGGAACTAATATAAAAGGAAGCAACACGTTTTCGAAAATTCAAATTAATCCAGGGTAAACAAATAAAAAAGAAAATAAAGGTTATAAGACCCTCCACCCAGTATCTCCTAGGACGAGACTAAATGCAGTATCTCACGAAACGGATACAAGAGGAGATCCTCAAAATATCAAAGACCAGAATAAAAATCTAGAAATTAGGTAAAACTCAAATAAAAATACATACCACAATCTTTCACAAGATCAAAGTAATAAAACGTTCACCAACTGGTCAAAAAGGTCGTGGTGAACAATTTTTCTAACAGAAAAGAGGTAACATATAAGAACGGAGGAAACAGTTTCTATTTCACAGGTATCCACTCACCTAAATAGAGATCCGAAAGATAAGACAAGGTAACAAGATATAAAGACAGAACCACGGTCATGGTAAGACAGAACTACTGACACCGAAACATCATATCGGACTTCAGTCCCCCAACTAAGGAGGTCAAGGTAAGAAGAAAGAGTTCTAACGAAACCGATAAGCTCCAAAAATCATAAAGGTATACTTAAGACTGTAATAAACAAGATCGAGATATTTTTTATAGGAACCATCGAACTATTCCTAACGTAACTTAGATATCTAACGAAACCCATTATGTGAGTGAAAGTGATATAACTAAGAAGACTAGGTACTTGTACTATATAAAGAGGTAGATAATCACAGGAGAAACTAAAAAAAAGTGGTCACAAAATATCAAAAGATATATATCCAGAAATCAAAGAAATTCATCTATATAAGGATTCATAAAATAAGAAAAGTAACTTTGCCACTTACCTTAACAAAGGAATTAAAGAGAAAGATAAAAGAGTAATAATCACATATCCTTACGTTCCCTAAAGACACACAACTAAAATATAGGACGTTGAAATGATATAAGTAACTAATGGAGATCATTAAAAGACCACCATAGAAATCCCAAAAGATACATCTCGTAGTACAGTAGACGTTTGTCACTCTGAAATTGAAGAAAAGGTTAAACATAAGGAAAGTAAATAAAAAGACAAGACTAACGACAGCGGTTTAGAAGGTTTTGATACAACTTATCATCACCAATTTCACCCGTGGGAACAGAACAAGGACTGAAATCCCCTTTACGAAAGTCAAAAAGTGGTAACTCCTATTACAAACGACATCCAAACAGTGTAGATATATCTTGATGGTTATTCGACAGTAGTATCAAACTGATATGCCTGGAAATAACCATTTCGATACAGAAACGAAAAATTATACCACAGATTCTAACGGTATCAAAAGGAAGGTTTTTCGGCCTTAGAAGATTAAAATACCGACGTCAATGGTAAACGACACCAAAACCTGGGCTTCTTATCTGAGGTGAGACAATGACGAAGATGGGAAAGGGAAAGATGACCGGTACTTCACTACCCGTACCCACGGTAGTAGAATCAAAAAAGTTACAACACAAAATTCGGTCGAAAAAGTGAGAGGAGAAAGTAGGAATAGTTCTCTGAGAAAAGAAGAATAAATGAAAGAAGGTAATCTCAACATGGTAGACGTATTGACTTTAACAACTATAAAGAGGGTCGTTAGAACTAAAGTCGAACATTGAGTAGGTTGCACCGTAAAGACTGTGTCGATATTAAGCCTACAACCACACCAATTAAAACAGGGTCTCCAGAGACTCTGACAGGAGTAAATCAAAGTAAGAAAAAAAAAAAAAAAAACGGAAAAAGACGAGATCAATAAAGGCGGTAAGATAGAAGGTAAAATGAATAAACTAGAAGACGGAGTCCGTGGTCCAACGAAGATCACACAAAAATTAGAATCAATAAAACAACAAGTATCGACTAAAAGATAAAAAAATAGAGAAGATCCAGAAACAATTGCAAAAAACATAGAGAAGTTAGACACGGACATAAAACCAATAGACACCCAGGTAAAATAAAGGTTTTAAAACCTATAAATGTTAGTAACGAGACTAAAACAAGAAGATAAACTGTCGGATAACGAAGAAGAAGAAGAAGAAAAAAAAAAAAGAAAAAAAACCAGAACACTCTAAAATGTTACAAGGAAGTAGACGACGTACAAAGAAACATAAAAGTAAAACGAATTAAATACCTCAAATCCCCAGAAGAAAGACGTACGTCCTTTCCAGTATCAAAGAGAATAATCACCGTACACGGGAGGGACCCACCACAACCTTGTCACGAAACACTTCCGAAGACCGAACCGTCCCCCAACAAGGACACAACACTCCCTATCACGACCTAGAAAAATGAGACTTTCAGTCACGGTACAGGTCACTACACAAGACACCAAAGACACCCGGACCTTACCGAAACCGTCAGAAGGTTTCCTTTTCAAAGACAAGGACAAAACTATTTCCAAACCGTACTACGTAGACCGTGACATCGAACGATTGGAAAACCACCCAGACCAGAATCACAACTTTACCCCCGGAAACACTTTCGAAATTAATTACAAAGTTCCTCAACCCTCAAGAGGTTTCAGGACCTGAGTCAAGAAGGAGGAGACTCCCAGTCCTGACTGGGTAATGACATCATGGTTCTGAAGTGTCCGGTGTATCGTGTCTTCTGTTTTAGGGTTCTAAGTACAACTTTCGTTGTGAGTTGTGGGTTCTTTTGGGTTTCTCTCTCTTTTTACATCACTCTTCTTACGGGAGATGTGTCGCTCGTAGTCGGTTAGACAGATGAGTATTAGTAAAGTCAAGTCAGTGTGTCAGCACAGGCTGAGAAACGCTGGCGTACTTAGCGTCGTACGGTCCGGAGGGACAAGTAGTGGTAGAGGGTCTCAAGTGAGTCTGAGTGCAGGTAGCTCAGGCACTACGGTAGGTCGGTAGAGTAGGAGCCGGCAGAGGAAGAGGAGGATGGGGGTTAGGGAGGGTCGTAGTCTCAGAAAAGGTCACTCAGTTGAGAAGTGTACTCCACCGGTTTCATGACCTCAAAGTCGAAATCGTGGTAAGGAAGGTCTCTTTAAGGTCCCGACTAGAGGAAGTCTTACCTGACCAACCTAGAGGAACGTCAGGTTCCCTAAGAGTTCCCAGAAGAGGTTGTAGTGTCAAGTTTTCGTAGTTAAGAAGTCGCGAGTCAGAAGAAGTGTCAGGTTGAGAGTGTAGGTATGTACTGGTGTCCTTTTTGGTATCGGAACTGATCTACCTGGAATCAACCGTTTCATTACAGAGACGAAAACTTATATGATAGATCCAACCAGTATTGAAAAGAAGGTTCCTCGTTCACAGAAAATTAAAGTACCGACGTTAGTGGTAGACGTCACTAAAACCTCGGGTTGTTTCATTTCAGCCTGTCGCAAAGGTGACAAAGGGGTAGACAAAGGGTACTTCACTACCCTGGCCTACAGTACTAGAAGCAAAAGACTTACAACTCAAAGTTCGGTTGATAAAGTGAGAGGAGAAAGTGAAGGTAGTTCTCCGAAAAATCGAGGAGAAGTGAAAGACGGTATTCCCACGACAGTAGACGTATAGACTCCAATAACTTTAAAGAGGGTCGTTAGAACTAAGGTCGAACACAAAGAAGGTCAGGTCGTAAATAGTACTACATGAGACCTATCTTCAATTTATTCGTCCCACTGTTATATGTCGGAACTGCATGAGGAAAAGAATAAACCTTGGTCAGACAACAAGGTACAGCTCAAGATTGACAACGAAGGACTGGACGTATGGCTAAAGAGTTCTACGTCCAGTCCACTAGACCATAAGGGTAGAGAAAGTCTTAAAAGGTGTCAAATAACACTAGGTGTGTCAGTTTCCGAAACCGTATCAGTTATTTCGTCTTTATCTACAAAAAGACCTTGAGGAAAAAGGTACTAGGTCTCCTACAACATAAAGATCATTATATAGACCTGGACAACACCCGTGACACCACAGTCGAGTCCGAATCAAGACCGGAATGAGGTCGACCATAAAAGAGGGTCTCAGGTGTCAACGGGGGTTTTAGGTATCAGAGTCCGATTGACACCTCTAAATCAGGCGACTTGGTCACCGACGTCTTTGATTAGGGGGAGGAGAAGAAACTAGTAAGTAAGGAACCACAAAGTGAAACCAAACCCCGGATGGAGACGAACATCCAGTGGGAGACCACGGACAAGAGACGGTTCTGTTCTCTCCAACTTCCAACTTCGAATAATCCCGGGTGAAAAAGTCAGTCCGAACCTACTCCTGACCCATACTGTCGATCTTAACCCTACATGGACCTTCACAGACATCGTCATCTCTGGACAGTCTACTACGGTGATCCCGACACAGACGTCACCGTCGAAAAAAAATGACGACGGAGTCCGTGAGAGGGAGCGAAAGTCTCACCCGTCAACCGAACGAAAGGAGTGAGACCCTAGAATTTGTCATCAGTGTAGATCAAGGTGGTGACCGTGAGAACTACAGAAACTGTCACCGACCTGTGTGTCTTCGATAGTCTCTCGTACGTCTCAATTCCCTAGTACCTCCGTTACTAGAGAACGGAGAGACCCTCCGGGTCTGAAAAAGGATGTGAGGAAGTCGACACGGTATGATCTAGGGAGTCTCATAGAAGTACCACGGTTTGGACCAGGAGAGAGACCCCAGGTTGGGTGTTTCGGATTCGGAGTCGTGGTTCGGCGTCAGTGGTACCACCCGTGTAGTCTGTAAAAAGTCGACCCTTCAGGACAAGTCGTGATTAGAGACACCACTTAAGAGAGATAAAAAGGGAGACTCGTGGACAACAATACAAGGGTAGACTCCAAGATTTTGAGAGAGACTGAGACGAACACTCCGTCAAAGACTCACACGTCTTTGTAGAGGAGGAAGTACTGGGGGAGACGCCCCGTGTCCAGGACCGGGGGTTTAGAAAACATAGAAAAAATAGGAATAGAAAACAGGATGGAATAAGACCCCTCTAACCGAATGAAAAAGACTACAGACCAAAGAAGACGGTCCCAAGTCTTACATAAGACATCATCAACAAGGTATACGTCTCTGTAAAAAATGCGAATGAGGAACCTTCTTTTCAATACTGGTTGGATCTATCGTACAAGTTTTCGTCTCTGTAATGAAACGGTTGATTCCAGACAGATCAGTTCCGATATCAAAAAGGTCATCAGTACATACCTACACTCTCAACCTCACACTTCTTCCGACTCGTGGTTTCTTAACTACGAAAACTTGACACTACAACCTCTTCTGGGAACTCTCAGGGAACCTGACGTTCCTCTAGGTTGGTCAGGTAAGACTTCCTCTAGTCGGGACCCTAAAGAAACCTTCCTTACTACGATTTCGACTTTGAGGTCATGAAACCGGTGGAGTACGCTTCTCAACTGAGTAACCTTTTCTAAAACTACGACCCTCCCTAACCCCCGTCCTTCTCTTCCCCTGCTGTCTCCTACTCTACTGACCTACCTCAACCACTACCTGTCCCTTCGAACCGCACGACACTAAGTACCCTAGCGTTTCTCAACCTGTACTGACTCGTTGACTTGACTTGACTTGACTTGACTTGACCCTCCCCCCACTAGAGTGGTAGAATCAGAAGGTGTCAGAACTTTCAGGGGAGAAGAGACTAGAATACTAAATAAGGGAAGATGTTTGACAACAAACAAACAAACAAAACAAAACAAGAAGACAAAAGTTAATGAAATCCACATTCCATTCAACATATAAACTACAAAAAGAACAAAGAACTCCATCCCAATATAACGAAGTTTGAAGGGAGAATCTTGAAGGAAACGACACAGGGTATCGAAACTCCAACATTACAAAAACAACAGTAAACAAATAACCATAAAAATAAATGTGAAACTAAAGAATTCACTAGACAGCTAATAAATTTTCACATAACAAATTGTGAGTACAAACAAACAAAAAAATAAAAAGAAGTACATTGACTATAGATCAGAGTATCACAGCACCAGTCTTTTCCTCGTACTATGTTAAATTTAAAAGAATTTAAATGGTTCCGAACTAAACACCGGATTATACACTAGATATGTGTCTTCTTGCCAATTTTTTTCAAGAATTACTGGGTCTATTGGTGATACCACACCCGTGACTGGATCTCGCACCTTTCGTTTCAGTTCACCCGGAATCCTTTGTAATGATACCTGTTTCGATTACCTCCACTACTTTAAGGTCCACTCGATGAATTTATGATTCTCTGTTATGACAATTTTAAGACGTGAATTATATTGGTGTTTAAAGTTTTTGAGTCATCACCGGTGTCTTGACCTATTTCCAGTCAAAAGTAAAGTTAGGGTTTCTTTCCGTCGTGGTTTCTGACAAGTTTAATGTCATGTTAACATGAGTAAAGTGTACAACTGTTCTAATACAAGTTTTAGGAAGTTCGATCCGAAGTCTCCATGCACTTGACTCTTGAAGGTCTACAAGTTAGACCTAAATCTTTTCCGTCTTCCGGTCTCTAGTTTAGCGGTTGTAAGTGACCCAGTATCTCTTTCGTTCACCTAAGACCTTTTTGTAGTCGAAGACAAAGTGACTGATACGATTTCGGAAACTGACATACCTAGTGTTGTTTGACCTTTTGAGAATTTCTCTACCCTTATGGTCTGTTAGAATAGACAGAGGACTCTTTGGACTTACATCCAGTTCTTCGTTGTCAATCTTGGATTATACCTTGTTGACTGACCTAGTTTTAACTCTTTCCTCATACTGTTCCGACATATAACAGCGGGATAAATTAACTGAAGATACGTCCAATGTAGTATTCTTTATGACTCGACTTACTCAATGTTCGACCTTAGTTCTAACGGTCCTCTTTACAGTTGTTGGAGTATATACGTCTAATATGGTAAGATTACCGTCTTTCACTTTTTCTTGATTTCTCGGAGAACACCCACTTCCTCCTCCCACTTTCTAGACCGAATTTTGATTTATGTTTCTCTTTTGATTCTAGTACCGTAGAACGGGGTAATGACGTATCATTCACGTCCCCTTTTCCACCTTCATCACTGTCTAACGTAGAAGAACCCGAGGTTTTAGTGACGCCTACCACTGACATCGGTACTTTAATCTTCTGTAAACCAATAACCTTCCTTTTACTACTGTTTTTTTGTCACATAATCTTTCGTTTCTGTAGTGAAATGACTGTTTCTAGGTATGTCACTTTCGACACCAGAAAGGTCATCAGTACGTACCTACACTCCCAACCTGGTATCTCTTCTGTCTCAGGGTTTTTTCACTACGAAAGTTTGACACCACCTCTTATGAGAACTCTCAGGGTACTTGTTGTTCTCTACTTTGGTTAGTTAGGATTTCCTTTAGTTGGGACTTTTGAGTAACCTTTCTGACTACAACTTCGACTTCGAGGTTATGAAACCGGCGGACTACCCTTGTCGACTGAGTAATCTTTTTGAGATTACAACACTTTCTAACTTCCGTCTTCATCTTCTCCCGTTGTCTCCTACTCTACTAATCTACCGTAGTGACTAAGTTACCTGTACTTGAAGCCATTTGAGACCCTCTATCACCCACTGTCCCTCCGGACCGAACGACGTCAGGTACCCCAACGTCTCTCAGTCAGTACTGAATCACTGACTTGTCGTTGTATACTAGATAGGACCTCTTACAAGGTACACGAGAACTCTTCTTTCACATGAGACGATACAAACCTACTTTACAGGACTTCTATAGTTAATTTAAGTAAACCAGATTACACATTAAATTCCGAAAACACAGGAATAATTGAAAGATAGACTTACTAGACAGGTAACTATATTCTCCCCACCAATTTAGGGGATGATAATAACACAATGTCAGTTAAAGGGGAAAATATAGACACTAAGAAATGGACTACTTAACTCCATGAGGATATACCACACGTTTTTATAAACTTTAACAACACAGAAGGAGAACCTAGCTTGAAAACCAGTAATATATCACAAGAAGAAACAGAAAACATTACAAGAGACAAAATTTTAGATAAAACAGATTATACTCTTAACGATGAGAAAGAAAAAACAGAAATTTACAAAGTATGAACGAAAATAAAAGTAATAAAAAACTTCTTCTAAATTAAAAAAATTAAAGAAAAAAAATAATGAAATGTCATGACATAACAAAAACGGTATGTAACTGTACTTAGGACCTTCCCACGTGTACACAAGGGGTAGGACTTGGGGAGAGGGTGGTGGGAGGCGTAGGGTAAGGAGACCAGTAAGGTCACTTGGTCGGGGCTCGTGGGACATAGTACGTAACTTGGACCTGACCACTGAGCAAAGTGTACACCGTTAAATATACAGAGGGTGTCTCAGGTCTTCTGACAAGATTGTAGACACAGAGAAAACGACAGAGCATATGTCCCAATAGTCATGATAGAAAGATTTAAGGTATATATACGTAATTATATGACATAACCACAAAAAGAAAGACCGAATGAAGTGAGACATAGTATCCGACGTCAGAGTAGGTGGAATAATCTTGACTAAGTTTACATAATAAAAAGTACCGACTCATTGTGAGGTAACACATATACACGGTGTCGAAAGAATTGTAAAGTACACGAACACCTGTAGATCCAACGAAGGTACACCGCTACTTATGACCCCTTGTGCACAGAGAAAGTTAAGACCAAAGGAGTCACACATACGTGTCGGCACCCTAACGACCCAGCATACCGTCAAGATAACGATCAAAAGATTCCTTAGAGGTGTGACAAGAGGTTTTACCGATAAGATCATAAGTAAGGGGGGTTGTCACAATTCGCCCAAGGGAATAGAGATATGGAAGAGGTCGTAAATAACAAAAATCTGAAAACCTATCGTCGGTAAGACTGACCGCACTTTACCATGGAGTATCACCAAAACTAAACATAAAGAGACTATTACTTACTATAACTCGTAGTAAAGTATAAACAATTGGTAGACATACAGAAGAAACCTCTTTAAATACAAATTAAGAAACCGGGTAAAAAAACTAACCCAGCAAATAAAAAGACCTTAACTCGACGTCCTCAACGAACATATAAAAACTCTAAGCAAGAAACAGTCAACGAAGCAAACGACAATGATAGAGGATAAGACTTCCGACAGAAAAGTGGAACGAATATCAAAGGAAACAACACGTCAGTCAGTCAAGTCTGCGAGTCACCACAGGCTGAGAAACACTGGGGTACTTAGTGTCGTACGGTCCGGAGGGACAGGTAGTGGTTGAGGGCTTAAAGTGAGTTTGAGTTCAGGTAGTTCACCCACTACGGTAGGTCGGTAGAGTAGAAGACAACAGGGGAAGAGAAGGAAGAGGGTTAGGGAGGGTCGTAGTCTCAGAAAAGGTTACTCAGTTGAGAAGCATACTCCACAGGAAACAACACGTCTTCGAGAATTAAAATTAATCCAGGGTAAACAAATAAAAACGAAAATAAAGGTTATAAGACCAACCCACCCAGTATCTCCTAGGACGACACTAAATACAGCGTCTCACAAAACGGATACAAGAGGAAATCCTCAAGATATCAAAGACCAGAATGGAAATCTAGAAATTAGGTAAAACTCAAATAAAAACACATACCACAATCTTTCACAAGATCAAAGTAAGAAAATGTTCACCAACTGGCCAAAGGGGTAGTGGTGAACAATTTCTCTAACAGAAAAGAGGTAACATATAAGAACGGAGGAAACAGTTTCTATTCCACAGGTATCCACGTACCTAAATATAGACCCGAAAGATAAAATAAGGTAATTAGATATAAAGACAGAAACACGGTCTGGTATAACAGAACTACTGACACCGAAACATCATCTCGGACTTCAGTCCGTCCAACTAAGGAGGTCAAGGTAAGAAGAAAGAGTTCTAACGAAACCGATAAGCTCCAAAAACATAAAGGTATGTTTAACACTTTAATAAACAAGATCGAGACACTTTTTATGGTAACCATCGAACTATCCCTAACGTAACTTAGATATCTAACGAAACCCATTATGTGAGTGGAAGTGATATAACTAAGAAGACTAGGTACTTGTACTATATAAAGAGGTAGATAAACACAGAAGAAACTAAAAAAAGTGGTGACAAGATATCAAAAGATATATATCCAAAAAACCAAAAAAAAAATCCAGCTATATAAGGATGGATAAAATAAGAAAAGTAACGTTACCACTAACCTTAACAAAGGAATTAAAGAGAAAGACAAGAGAGTAACAGCCACATATCCTTACGTTCCCTAAAGACACACAACTAAAATATAGGACGTTGAAATGATATAAGTAACTAATGGAGATCATTCAAAGACCATCTTAGAAATCCCAAAAGATACATCTCCTGGTATAGTAGACGTTTGTCACTCTCAAAATGAAGAAGAAAAGGTTAAACCTAAGGAAAAGAAAAAGACGAGACTAACGACACCGGTTTTGAAGGTTTTGATACAACTTATCATCGCCACTTTCACCCGTAGGAACAGAACAAGGACTGAAATCCCCTTTACGAAAGTTAAAAAGTGGTAACTCCTATTACAAACGACACCTAAACAGTATATATTGAAAATAATACAACTCAATACAGGGACGATACCGAAGTAAGACCTCCCAAAAATAGTATTTACCTACAACTTAAAACAGTTTCCGAAAGAGATGTACAGAGCTCTATTAGTATACACAAAATAAAAAGTTAAACAATTACACTAATAGTGTAACTAACAAAACGTCTATTACTTGTTGAGAACGTAGGGACCCTATTTCGGGTGAACCAGTACTACAAACTAGAAATATTACACAACAACCTAAGACTAACGATCTTAAAACAAGTCCTAAAAACGTAGATACAAGTAAACATTTAAACCGGACATCAAAAGAAAAAACACCGTAGAAACAGTCCAAAACCATAATTTCACAACCACCGGAGTATCTTACTCAAACCTTCAAATGGAAGGAGACGTTAAAAGACGTTCTCAAACTCATCCTGAGAAGAGAGTTAAAAACCATCTTAAGTCGACACTTCGGCAGACCAGGAGTCGAAGACATACAACCTTCTAAAGACTAATGTCAAAGTTAAAGGTACGAACACTTCCTAGACAATTCTAAAAGATAAAGAAGGACCAAGTCAAAACCTTTCAACATGAAAAGATTCTTAAACAGGTAAAGAAGGTGCAACAGGTAAAATAACCGTATATTAACGACTATCATCAGAGAATACTAGGAAACATAAAATCACAACAGACAACATTAGAGAGGTAAAAGTAAAGATTAAAACAACTAAATCAATGAGAGGAAAGCAAAGAATTACTCAGACCGATTTCTAAACAGGTAAGATAAACAGAAGATTTTCTTGGTCAAACCCCGAAAAAAAAAAAAAAAAAAAAAAACGATACCAAAGAAAACAAAGAAAACGTAAGTAAAGACGGGATTAAAAATTCTAAAAAAGGAAGATGATTGGGACCCCAAGAAGTAAAGAAGGAAAAGATCAACGAAATCCACATCTCAATCCAATAAAAAAATGAAAAAAGAACAAAAAAAAAGTCCATTCGGACATAACGATACTTGGAAAGAGATCGTGACGAAAAATATCACAGGATATCGAAACCCCAACAAAACAAAAGTAAAATTAATCAAAGAAACGTATAAAACTAAAGAAAAAATAGACACTAAAAAACCAACAAATCGTCGAACAACAAGTCGGAGGTACACTACCTTAAAAATTATCAAAAAGAGGACATTAACTCTAGATTAGAATGACGTCACACCAATCTTTTCTCCGAACCTTACAAAAGTCCTAAAAAAACTTAAGTGGTTCCGATATAAATACCGGGTTCTACACTAGATATGACCTCTTCTAAGGCACACACGAACTCTTTTTGCACTTTAAGTAACAAAACCCCACTTTACAGGATTTCTATAGTTAATCTAGATTGACCGGATAACATAGTAAATTTCAAACAAAGGAACAATCAAAAGACAAATCGACTAGATAGGTATCCACACTCACCCCATAATTTCAGAGGGTCATAATAATACAATAACAATTAAAGGGGAAAGTATGAACAATCGTAAACAGAATGTATAACACCACGAGGATACAACCCACGTATATATAAATATTAACAATACAGAAGAAGAACCTAATTAGGAAACTAGTAATACATCACAGGTAGAAACAGAGAAAAGTGTCGGAAACGAAATTTGAGATAAAATAGACTATACTCCTGACGATGAGGACGAAAGAAAAACAGAGATAAAGGTATCTTATAATAAAAGGTCGGGAAGTGAAAGTCAGACATACACAGTGAATAAAACTTCACCCATAGAACATCTGTTTTATATATCCCCAGAACAAAGACATAGGTAAGTCGGTCAGAAAAAGAAAACCAACCCAGTAAGTTGGGTAAATGTACATTCCTTTAATAACTATTTATACTAGAGTAACAGTAAATGAAATAACAAAACACAAGTTCAAATATGTGGGAAAGACACAAAGAACAGATCTCTTCTAGGAAATCGTAAACAACCTCTCGACCAAACCACCACCACTAAAGAGAGTCGAAAACGAACAAACATCTCAAAAAGTAAAGAGGAATTACAAACTACCTCTAGGAACGACCCATGTCATTAGACCCGACATCGAATAAAAGAAAGTAGTGAAATTCATATAGGACGGTAAGAGAAGACCGGACTTCTCAAAGATACGTTTCTAGTCGACAATAGGAATACCCTTAGGGGAACACAATAAACGACAAAAAGGGAACGACGAAAATTATAAACAAGAAACACAAACTATAAAAAGTTAAACTAATTATACATAGAACCCCACAAAACCGATACCAAATAGGACTAATCCTGAGAGACCCAAAGAACCTGAACCCACCGATAAAAGAAGAGGTAAAATCCCTTCAAAAGTTGATAATAGAGGAGTTCACAGAAGAGTACCAGAAAGAAAAACAGAAGAAGAAAACCCTGAGGATACTAATCTTACAACCCCGTAAATTGTAACAGGGTCTCCAGAGGCTCAAACAGGAATAAAGTAAACTAAGAAAAAAAAGATAAAAGGGGATACAAAGTAAATAAAGATGAAAAATAGAAGATGGAGTGAATAGGATAGAAGACGGAGGTAATAAGATGACAACGAAGGGAGGTCTCACAAAAACTAGAGTAAATAACGTAATAAGTAATACATAACTGAGAAAAAATAACGAAGATCCAGGAACAATTTGGAAAGAACGTAGTAGAGGTAGGAACAGAGATCCGATAAATAGACATAGAGGTTAAACAAAAGTTCTAAAACCTAGTGAAAGTGATAGTAATAAACCTTAATAAATAGTCCATCTAAGGGATAGAGGAGGAGAAAACAAACCAAACCACCCGTAAATAGGACAAGGAAATGGACGCCCCACAAAAAGACGGAAAAGTAGAACTAATATAACTCCACAAACCCGACCGGAAAGACATAAGACCGTCAAACAGTAAGGAGAAATAACACCTCAAAGGAGCGACACCCACCCCAACCTTTCCACCGAACACTTCCAAAGGACCAATCCCTTCGAACACAAACACAAGACCACCCACCTAGACCTAAATAAGAGACATCACGTTACTCCACGGACCATTACTCAAAAGTCTACAGTCACCCAAACCACACTGAAACCCGTCGGACACATAACTTCGAGTCCCGATACGAGAACACAATGACCTCTTAAACGAACTACACAGAACGAGACCTTGAACAACCGGGAACCGACCACGAACTAAAGTCACATTTTTACCTCCGTAAACTACTCGAGGATAACTAATTACAAGAGACCTAAGTCCTCAAAAGACCACAAGAGTCCTAAACCTGAATTCGGAGACCAAAAGTCAGAATACGAATGTCATCGGAGTTCTGAAGAGATAGATATATCGTAACTACTATGTTGTAGATCCAATTACTACTTTTCAAAGAAGTGTCACTCCCTGTGGGTCTCTCCATAAGTCTCAATGTACCTCTTCTCTTCTCGCTCCTCCCTCTATCTACACTGGTCCTCCTCTTCTCCCCATTAGTTTTCCCCTCTCTCGTTCGATCGGTCATTAATGAAGGAATACACGAGAGGTGTCAGACCTAGGGAGTCTTTACAAGTGCCTCAATGTGTCTCTTCTCTCCTCCCTCCTTCCTCTGTCTCCACCGGTCCTCCTATTTTCCTCCTTACTTTTCCTCTCTATGTCTAGGTCGGTCATTAGTCAAGGGATTTACAAGAGGTGTCGGGTCTTGTGTGTTTCTCTAAGTGTCTCAACCAATCTCTTCTTTACCCCTCCCGTCCCTATCTCCGTTGGACCATTTCTTTTTTCTCACAGTTTTGCCCCTCTGTCGTTAGTCCGGTCACTAGAGTGAGGGTTCATTTTTACCCATGACTTTTTTTCGTTACTAATTTTAAGATCTCATCTTCAATCTAAGAAATTTTATGTTATAAATTTTTCTCAGTATTTTTAATATTATTATATATAGACTTCAAACGAAATTTTTATTCCCGAAGAAAAGACGTTCCATTATCATCCAATATTTTGACTTTTAATTTCCTTATCCACTGAATTTTAATACATAAAAATTAAAATTTTTACTATTATCATTTTTAAATAGATTCTGATGAAAGAGACCTCCACAATACTGTCACACCGTAGTCAAGTAAAAGTCTATAAAGGAATCAGGCCGAACATGAAAAGTTCCAGATATCCGAGGAAGGTAACATCAGATACGATTGATCTCGCAAAAATAGATAACGTGAACAGTGACGGTTTCGCCCAGGGAGGTAAACAACATCGAAGAAGACAAACGACCAGAGAAGTCACAGATTAAAGTCGGGACTGTGTTCCCCCCGCCACCACCAATGAAAGAATTCCGAGTGAACAAGTCAGCACGACACCCCTCCCTCCTTGTGACGTTTGTTTATAGTGACCACACACGAGTCTCACTAAGTCGGTGTGACCCGAACGGGGGCGAGTACCGCACACACGAAAGGGTCAGATGTGACGAGTTCGAGATCCAACGAGTTGACCCTTGAGAGACTACACCCGGGAAACAACGTACGTGAGGGGTTCAACTTCGACGAGTCCAAGTCCAAGAGTCCATGAGGTGTTTCCACGTCTGAACAAACCCGGACGCAAAACACGGGCAGGGTCCAGGCTCGTACTGGTCCACGAACCGCTCATATCAGTGGGGGTCAACTTCCGTCTTTGAATAGTGGATCGGACAGGGTCGGGAGTCAAAAGACCCACATGTTACCCACGTAGAAGATTCCACACGATACTCAGAGAAGACCCCTCGACTAGAGACGGACGCTGGGAGGACCGTCCACAGCTGGTAGGTCTTAGGGTTCTTCAGAACCAATCGTTGTTTCAGACGAACGTTAAACCATATCCTACGGAGAGACCCCGGTGCTAACGGGAGAAGACCGAGACCGACGGGAGTGGACGGACAGAGGTCACCCCCTACCCGGTCAGACGTCGACCGATCGAGACGAGTCAGGAAACAAGACACTCGACAGGACCGAGACAGAATCCAATCTCGAAAAACGTCCTATCGACAAGCTGTCAGACCCAACGATAGAGTTCGATCAAGGGAGTCTAAAGGGAGTTCCGTAAGTCCGGACCAGGAATGGGAATCGTTACGTCGGGCACGGAGGGACAGGTAGGGGGCGAACGATCACCCCTTACGCGCACGTACGAAGACCCGAGGACGAGGCAACCCTCAACGATAATCCATGTATTAGACACCCCCGAGTAATAAATAAATAACAAAAAGGACCAATAAAACGGGAGACTCTAAGGTCTGGACGGTCTCTCTCACAAAGGATCACAGACTTTTCAAGAGAGAAAAAATACTGAGGGAACGACCCTGTCTAGAGACAGGGATGGAGAAAACAGAGAGAAAAACAGAAAATGTAAAACAGGATGGAGGAGAGTTTTTGTTACCCGACGGAAAGACCCACGGACTACAGGAAATGGTCGTAAATCTTCAACAAAACACCTTAAACGAGTCTCAAGTTTACAATAAAGTCAATTAAACAACCCTCTTTCACTAGAGGGACAGGATAAGGACACCGTAGAATCCTGGCGGAGGTGATGAGAAAGAAAATTAAAGGTAAACGTATCTTATACAAAAGGTAGGAGAGTGAAAGTCAGACATACAAAGAGAAACAGACTTCATCCACAGAACATTTGATAAATAAATAAATAAATATAAATTAAAAGTAACCTTATGTCAACAAAACGTTATAGGAATATCAAAATTCACGTGTCTTTACACTTAGTCAATTTGTATATGTATACTGGTGAAAAAAATTTTTCTAAGAAAAGGACATATCCGGTAATGTTTTATGATTCATTTCAAAGGATTCGATATGGTATCGAGGAATAATCAATAGGTAAAATATACATCATTACCCATATAGTCTCTTCCGTTACCGTGGGGTGAGGTCATGAGAACGGACCTTTTAGGGTACCCACCTCCTCGGGCCATCCGACGTCAGGTACCCCAGCGATTCTCAGCCTGTGTTGACTTGCTGAAGTGAAAGTGTAGAGTGAAAATACGTAATCTCTTCTTTTACCGTTAGTTGAGGTCACAAGAACGGACCTCTTAGGGTCCCTGCCCCCTCGGACAACCCGACGGTAGAGACCCCAGTGTGTCTCAGTCTGTGCTGACTTTACTGAATCGTCGTCGTCGTTACCCTTATATAGTTAGGGGTAGAAAGTCAAATAGGGAAGAGGAGAATGGGGAAGATATGGTATTCAAACAAAAGATGTAGAAATTCAGATAAAGACAAAAGGTCTATTCAAGTAAACATGGATAAAAAATCTAAAGTGTATATTCGTTATGGTATACTATAAAAATAAAGAGATAAACTGAATAAAGTGAGTCATACTGTTAGACATGTAGGTAGGTACAACGACGTTTACCGTAATAAAGTAAGAAAAAATACCGATTCATAATAAGGAAACATGTATACATGGTGTAGAAATAGGAAAGGAGACAACTATCTGTAAATCCAACGAAGGTATAGGACCGATAACATGTATCACGAAGTTAATTATAATGTCACGTACTTATAAAAGTTTAATACCAAAAGAGGTCTATATACGAGTCCTCACCATAACTACTTGGTTTACCATCGACGTATAAATCAAAAATTTCCTTAAAGGTGTGACAAGAGGTATCACCGACATGGTCAAATATAAGGATGGTCGTTACATCTCCCAAGAGAATAGAAGAGAAGGAGGAGTCCTAAATAACAAACATCTAATAAACTACTACCGGTAAGAGTGAACGTACTCTACTATAATGTATAATTAAAAATAAATGGAAAAAGATTATGAATCACTACAACTCGTAGAAAGTACATGAAAAATCGGTAGATTTACAGAAGAAATCTCTTTATAAATAAATCTAGAAGACGAGTAAAAAAATAACCGGACAAAAAAAAAGTTTATAACTCAACGTACTTGACAACCATATAAAATCTTCAATTAGGTAACAGTCAGAGTAGTTAACATTTATTAAATAGAATAAGAGCTCTAACAGAAAAACAAACCAAACACGAAAGGAAACGACATTTTTTTTTTTTCGAAAATTTAAATTAATCCAAGATAAACAAAACAAAAGTAAAAGTTAAGAGATTCGCTACCTAACTCTTTCTCGAACGACGATGAATACAGTTTCTCACGAGACGATAAAAAGGAAGTTTCTCAAAGTGTGATAGAGTAAAAGGTAAATCCAGAAATTAGGTAATACTTAAATAAAAACACATATTTAAAAACACAATCCCTCACAAAGTAAGAAAACGTATATCGGTTGGTCAAATTGGTCGTGGTAAATAACATGTTTGAAAGAAAAGAGGTAACAAATCAGAGTGAAGTAGACACCATCTAATTAACCGGTGTCTACGTACCCAAAAGAAAGATACAAAAGATAGTATAAGGTAAGTAGACATAAAGACGAAAACACAGTTTTAGAACCATTTTCTAACCCTTCTATGTTATTTACAAATTGTTTCTACATCTTCTTTATGTCTTGTTTGTTTACATTTATTATGTTATTGACTTTACTTCGTATATTATATACCTGAGTCATCGTCTTATTTACTTTGTCTTTTACCTTTACACTAGACCTTCTCTCTTACAACCTGTAGAGACGAAACTTGTCTATAAAAATTGAATTTATGTTGGCTTTTATTTAATATATAGTTCCTTTTCCACCACACATCCGTTTAGACCCGAACCTTGTAACGAGGTGTAGAATAGTTAATACTTACGTTCGATGTATTAACATGACATAGACGAAATAGTTAACATTTTACCACCTTTAATATATATATATTATATATATATATAAAATATTTTTATATATATAAAAATATTATTTAAAATAATAATTTATGATCAGATACGGGGTTGGTCATTACGACTTTTTCGACTTCAACTTCTGGCTGTTCAAGATACTTCTGAATGTTCTGGAAAGTCTTGATTGTGGGTTTTTTCTACAGGAAAAGTAATATCCCCTGAACTTACGTTTTCATCCTTCAGTTCTTTGTGGACTTCATTGTCCGTTTAAACCGGAACCTTACACCTTACTTCGTCCCGTTTCTAATTGTCTCAAAACGGTTCTTTTACGTGACCAGTATCGTTTGTGGGAAAAGGTTGTTGTGTTCTCTTTCGAGATGTGTACCTGTAGTGGTCTACCAGTTGTGGCTTTAGTCTAACTAATACAATAAACGTCGGTTTCTACCTCTTCGAGATATGTCAGTCGTTTTTGTTCTTATCCTCGACTGACACCGAGTAGTACTTAAGGAATAATGGTTTAGGTCTGAGTTTAACTTCTTTCATCCCTTTTGGCGATTTGGTAAGTACATAATGGATTTAGTTTAGGGAATACTAATATGTCATCTTCACTCTTTACCTAAATTCCCGGATCTAGACTATCTATCTCACGGACTACTTGATACCTTACTCCAAGCAACATGTCCTCTGTCCCTAGTTCTGGTAGGGGTACCTTTTCTTTACGTTTTCTCGTTTTACCGACAGACCCCTCCGGAATCCTCCACCCTCCCCCCAAGTACAAACCCTTGCGTACATTCTTAATTTCTAAAATTTTAAATTTTTTTATTTTTTAAATTTTTATTTATTTATTTTGATTTTTTTTTATCGACACTTTTCTTCTCTTCGTTTTTTGTTTCCTCTTTTCCTTTCTATAGTCGTATACTTACGTCTCAAGGTCTCTTATCGTTCTTCTCTATTCTTTCGGAAGAAGTCTCTAGTTACGTTTTTTTTTCTCCTTTTTTTTTTTTTGTCCTACCCTTTCTGATCTCCAGATAAGTTCTTTTAATCTCTATGGTTCCCTTGTAAAGTACGTTTCTACCCGAGTTATTTCCTGTCTTTACCATACCTGGATTGTCTTCGTCTTCTATAATTCTTCTCCACCGTTCTTATGTGTCTTCTTGATATTTCTTTTTTTTTTTTTAGAATTGCTGGGTCTTTTAGTCCTACCACACTAGTGAGTAGATCTCGGTTTGTAGAACTTTACACTTCAATTCCCCCGGAATCTTTCGTAGTGATACTTGTTTCGATCACCTCCACTACCTTAAGGTCACCTCGATAAAGTTTAGGACTTTCTACTACGACACTTTTACGATGTGAGTTATACGGTCGTTCAAACGTTTTGAGTCGTCACCGGTGTCCTGACCTTTTCAAGTCAAAAGTAAGGTTAAGGTTTCTTTCCGTTACGTTTCTTTCGAGTTTGATGGTGTCTTAACGTGAGTAGAGTGCACGATCATTACATTACGAGTTTTAAGAGGTTCGGTCCGAAGTCGTTAGGTACTTGGCACTTGAAGGACCACAAGTTCGACCAAAATCTTTTCCGTCTCATTGGTCTCTAGTTTAACGGTTGTAAGAGACCTAGTACCTTTTTCGTTCCCTTAAGGTCTTTTTTTTAGATAAAGACGAAATACTGATACGGTTTCGGTAACTGACACACCTAGGGTTATTTGACACTTTTTAAGACTTTCTCTACCCTTATGGTCTGATGGACTGGACGGAGAAGTCTTTAGACATACGCACAGTCCTTCGTTGTCAATCTTGACCTGTACCTTGTTGTCTGACCAAGGTTCATCCTTTCCTCATTCCGTTCCGACATATAACAGTGGGACGAATAAATTGAATATACGTCTCATGTAGTACTCTTTGCGACCTGACCTTCTTTGTGTTCGACCTTAGTTCTAACGGTCGTCTTTATAGTTATTGGAGTCTATACGTCTACTGTGGAGGGAATACCGTCTTTCACTTCTCCTTGATTTTTCGGAGAACAACTTTCACTTTCTCCTCTCACTTTTTCAACCGAATTTCGAGTTGTAAGTCTTTTGCTTCTAGTACCGTAGACCAGGGTAGTGAAGTACCTTTTATCTACCCCTTTGTCACCTTTGTCGCAGTCTGAAATAAAAACCCCCCGAGATTTTAGTGACGTCTACCACTGACGTCGGTACTTTAATTTTCTGCGAATGAGGAACCTTCTTTTCAATACTGTTTGGATCTATCGTATAAGTTTTCGTCTCTGTAATGAAACGGCTTATTCCAGGCAGATCAGTTCCGATACCAAAAAGGGCCAGTACATACCTACACTCTCAACCTGACACTTCTTCCAACTCGTGGTTTCTTAACTAAGAAACTTGACACCACAACGTCTTCTGAGAACTCTCAGGGAACCTGACGTTCCTCTAGGTTGGTTAAGTAAGACTACCTCTAGTCGGGTCCCTAAAGAGACCTTCCTTACTACGATTTCGACTTTGAGGTCATGAAACCGGTGGAGTACACTTCTCAACTGGGTGACCTTTTCTAAGACTACGACCCTCCCTAACCCCCGTCGTCCTCTTCCCCTACTGTCTCCTACTCTACCGACCTACGGTAGTGACTGAGTCACCTACACTTAGATTCACTTGAGGCCCTAAACCACTACCTGTCACTCCGCACCGCACGACGTTGAGTCCCCCAGCGTTTCTCAACCTGTGCTGACTCGCTGACTTGACTTGATTACATGTGTTTTATAAATGATAGTGAAAATCGTCAACTTTATATAGTAAACTTTATTATTAAGTTAAGTTATTTAGTACTTTAGTGTGTTGGAGTCTTAAAAGTTTCAGGAATCGTAATAAAATGAGATCGTAAACGTCTAAAAAGTAAAAATGTCTTCCTATTCTAATTTTTTTTATTTTAAACCTTTTGTTTATATACTAAAAGTTATTAAAATACAAGTCGAGTCAAGTCAAGTCAAGTGAGTGAATCAGGACAGGCTGAAAAACACTGGGGTACCTAGTGTCGTGCGGTCCGGAAAACCAGTAGTGATTGAGGAACACACGTGAGTTTGAGTACAGGTAGCTCAGCCACTAAGGTAGGTAGGTAGAGTAGGAGCCAGTAGGGGAAGAGGAGGACGGTGTTAGGGAGGGTCGTAGTTTCAGAAAAGGTTACTCAGTTGAGAAGCGTACTCCACCGGTTTCATAACCTCAGAGTCGAAGTCATAGTCAGGAAGTCACTTGTGGGTCCTGACTAAAGGAAAACCTACCTGACCAACCTAGAGGAACGTCAAGTTCCCTGAAAGTTCACAGAAGAGGTTGTGGTGTCAAGTTTTCGTAGTCAAGAAATCGTGAGTCGAAAGAAGTGTCAGGTTGAAAGTGTAGGTATTTACTGGTGACCTTTTTGGCATCGGAACTGATCGGCCTTGAAACAACCGTTTCATTACAGAGACGAAAAGTTATACGACAGAACAAACCAGTATTTAAAGGAGGGTTCCTCATTCGGAGAACATTAAAGTATCGACGTTAGTTCTAGACGTCACCAAAACCTCGTTTTTTTTTTTTTTATTCCAGACTGTTACAAAGGTGACAAAGGGATAGATAAAGGTTACTTCACTACCCCGGTCTACGGGACTAAAATCAAAAGACTTACAACTCGAAATCCGGTTGTAAAAGTGAAAGGGAGAAAGTTAAAGTAGTTCTCCGAAAAATCAAGGAGAAGTGAAAGACGGTATTCCCATTTTAATAGACATATAGATTCCAATAACTATAAAGAGGACCGTTAGAACTAAGGTCGAACACGAAGAAGGTCGTGTCACAAAGAATACTACATAAGATGTATAGTCAATTGATTCGTCCCACTGTTACATGTCGGAGATGTATGAGGAAAAGGATAAACCTTGGTCAGACAACAAGGTACAGGTCAAGATTGACAACGAAGGACTGGACGTATATCCAAAGAGTTTTCCGTCCAGTCCACCAGACCACAAGGGTAGAGAAAGTCTTAGAAGGTGTCAAATAACACCAGGAGTGTAAGTTTCAGAAACCGTATCAGTTATTTCGTCTTTATCTACAAAAAGACCTTGAGAGAACGAAAAAACTACTAGGTCGTCCACAACCGTTGAACTTGAAGACCTTCAAGTACCAAGTGTATGACTATTTCGGACGGAACCTCTTAAAACTCGTAATGAAATGATCGCACACTCTGCTCACGTTGACACACTATCAAACTCGTAAGAAACCTTAACAGAAAGATACCCTAACTTTACTTTTGACTGGAAAAGGTCAGGGTACCGGTGACGACTCAAAAGGTTTAAACGACCGTATAACGCCCATCGTGAAAGTCTCGTAGTAGAAAGTCCTAAACTTCATCCAGTTAACCTTAAGGTAGTGGAGACAATCGAAACAAGTATCACTACGAAGGATTCCGAGTGAACTGAAGTGTAAGGTCCTACAGACAGAGATCCACTCACTAGTGTGGTACACTAATAGACCCAGCACTTCGAGAAACAACATGTCAAGAAGACACATAAGATTATAGAAGACGAAGACAATACAGGTATAGTAAAGACAGGAAATAGCTCGGGTAGAAACGTACTTTAGAAGGGAATCATAGAGATTAAAAGAACTTGTCTAGAGATCAGAAAGGGTAAGACAACAAAAGGAGATAAAGAAACGTAACTAGTGACTCCTTCCGAAAGAAGAGAGAGGAACGATAAGAAACCTTGTGACGCAAGTCTACTAATATCGAAAGGAAAAGAGGAAACGAAAAGTGAAGAGAAGAAAAGTGTCGATAAACATTCCGGAGGAGTCTGTCGGTAAAACGAAAAGACGTAAAGAAAAGGTACCCCTACCAGAACTAGGGACAGAGGACATGTTACAGTGTTTGCAGGCAGGTATCAAGTAGTACGTCAGATAGATAGTCTACATCAACGAATTCAGAGAAAGAGTGAAGGTGACATATTAGTATTACCTAAAGTAAATCCAGTATGGACATACTACATCATCAAAAGGGATGAAAGAAGTTAAAGTCAGACTTAAACCGTTATTCCGCAAGTACTAGACTCGGTGGCAGTCGAGGACCAGAACAAAAACGACTGACATATCTCGAAGAGGTAGAAACAGATGTTTCTTATATCAGTTAGACTAAAGACACAACCGGTAGACCACTACAGGTACACATTTCAAAAGAGAACACAACAAACTTCCCCCACAAACGATACCGATAACGCAAGAAAACCGTTTTGAGAGAATATGAAACGGAACGAAGTAAAGCATAGGGCTCCGGTTTTAACGGACAATGAGGTCGACAAAGAACTGAAGGATGAAAACGTAAGGTCAAGAGATATTACTTTTCCTGTAGAAAAAAACCACAATCAATATTTTCCAGAATATCCAGAAGTATCTTGACAAGTTGAAGTTGAAGAAGTCACAATGACCAACCTTATATCCGAACCTAATGGTACTACAACTTAACGAACGGAACCTTTACTTGTCTCTAGTAAGACAACAAAAACTCTAACGTAGGTTCACGACGTATAGTCTGAGAAAACAACTAGTACTACCGATGAGGTAAAGAAGATTCCCTAAGGAAGGGTTTCATCGTCTATATTACCAGTAGACTCAATTTGAGTGGGTAAGGTCAGGTAGAATCAAGTGACTAAGGATCTTACAACTACAAGTGAGAAAAGTAGAGGAAAAACTGGTGAAGGTTAAACAGAACTAAGTACCTGTACTGTAAGGTCCAAGGATACGTTATAATAAAAATGTCGGAGTCTGGAACGAAGATAGTGGTCAGTTTAGGTGTTGACCCATAACAAAAACGAAACCGAGGTAGGGAAGTAAGAAAGACCTCAATAAAGAGGTGACTATAGGTCATTGAATAACCCATGGATGGCTGGACACCTCAAGGAGAAAGTCATAGAATAGTAAAACGAAAAAGTATGACAAGTACCCAAGAGTGCCGTCCTTATGACTTCACCAAACGATAAGGGAAGAGGTCACCTGGTGTAAGACAGTCTGAAGTGGTACTGGACGGGCAGAAACCACCGGGGTGTTCCGTACCGAATCAAAGTAACTCAATCTGTTCCGACAATAAACACACTATTCTAACCGATCAAAAGACACTAATACGAAAGTTACACAGACGAAGACTACGGGAGACCGTTGTAGATGGGAGAACGAAGTCAAAGAGAATGGAACCTGCACCCCATAGTGAAATACCGACGAGGTCATTTCACGTCGGCGACGAGGAATGAAACCTACTCACTATAGAGAAGTGTCGGTAGGGAGGACTGGAACTTATACCTCATCGATGAGAGGAACCATTAAAATACAATGGTTCATATTAGTACTTTAATAAGGATATAATAATAATAGTAAAATACTTTATTTGTAATAAAGTCCTTCCACAAAGATTCTATCGTCTCGTTATCTGTCCCTCTGGTGAAAGAGGAGGTGTTTAAGTATTTTTCTTGTAAACTTACGACTCATTTAAGGTGTTTTGTTGAAAACTTACGGTCTTCTCCTGTAGTTCGTGGGTCTTTTCGTCGGGTAACAGAAGATTTTCTCCATCCTTTTTTATAATTTTTTTTTTTTTCTCCGTTTTCTCCATCCCTACCTCGAGGTAGGTTCCTTCCCTCAGAATTTTTCTCTCTTCAAAGGTTTGTGGTCCTTTGTAAGAGTGACGACTCAGACACCGTTCGGAACCTTCGTGTCTCCCGTTGTATTGTCCCTCCTTTTATTTATTTATTAATTTGGGGTGTCTAATACTCGGGTTACCATTGAGAGGGTCACCTCTTCATCGCGTCTACGGACGTGGGTGGTGATCGTTCGTCCCCGACCGGTCCCTCCGTGCTCGACGTAACGAATCTCATTCCTAGTCCGGACTTACGTTACTCCCATTAGTCTCGTCTGATTGCACCCGATCGTTTGGTCTGACACCCTATCGATGGTGTGCTTTCGAGATTGGGTTCTGTGACGGTACTGACGTGTGTCTTGTTTCCTGACTCGTCTTAATTGGTCGACGTCTGGTAAGGGGAGACCACTGTCGTCGGTCTCGAACTTCCTCCGTTAGCGTCGGGGTCTCTCTGTAATAGATGGTTTGACGTTCATTCGAAGAAACGATTGATTCTGAAGAACCCCAAGATCTGTCAGTAGTAGACGGACTCTTCCACGTGGTCAAAATATGGGTCTTTTGACTCGTTGTCCCTGCCCTCTCCGTTATTCAGCGTCGTTGACGCGAGAGGTTTGTTGAGTAGTGGACTTGACGAGTCTGGACCCTTCCCGTGTTTTGTGTCCGGGTTGGCTCAGACGTGGAGATTCCTCATGGGCTCACAGACTTGGACTCGCCGAATCTGGACTCCCCACGTACGTCGAGTCCCGGTCGGAGCCTGTCAAGGACCGTCTCCTTGGATCTCGGACTCGACACACCCGTCCCTCCCACGTGCACGGCACTCACCCGTGTCCGGGTCACACCGACTCTGTGACGCTCGTGTACGGTAACAATAAACAAACGTCGCAGGGAGGGCAGAGTGTCGTACTGACTTCTTCACTCGGATTTTTTACACAGGTGGTGGCGGGAGGAACACCGTCCCACCTTTAGTCTGTGACTTCTCTCGTTGTTTGTCTTCTTCGATTTTGTCTCCATTGATGGAACCTTCACTGTCCACGTTATCTAATTTTGGGACGTCAATCATGACTGATGTATCCTTCCCTGGATATCTAGAACTCTTTATATTCGGCCTGGTTCTTTGATAGGTTTTTACTTGACTGGGGTGTGACGGGTGTTGTGGTGGTCTCTTTCAGGATCTATATAAAAATGATAAAAATACTAGTAATAAAAAAGAAAAAGAAAAAAATTGAAATAAAAACTTAAAATTCAGGAGATAATGAGGAAATTAAAAGTACAGACATTGGATTATAATGAAAAGTTTTTTTTTCTGGAATAAAAAATTTCGTTTGAAGTATATGTATAAAAACTTTATTAAAAAACTGAAAAAAAAGAGGAAAAGAGATTATAACATCAAAACTTTTAGGTTGTAGATGAGATCTAAAAATTAGAAACTAAAAACTATAAACAATAGTTAAAACATGGAAATTTTTAGGTTAGAAGTCATGAGTAAAAATGAACCCTCGCTCTAATGACCGAATTACCGAGAGAGGAGAAAATCTGAGAGGAAAAACAAGTGGTCCAGCGGAGACAGAGGAGGGTTGGGGAAGAGAAGAGATGGGTTGAGACACTTACCCCTGGAGGAGGGCAAAGCAACCCACTCCAGTATTCTTGCCTGGAGAATCCCCATGGACAGAGGAACCTGCCAGGCTACAGTCAACGTTGATTAACACCTCCATCCACTCAAATAATTATCATTTTTATGTGTAGCAACAACATTTAAGATCTACTATCTTAACAATTTTCAAGTATATAATACAAAGTGCTAATTATATTCACCATGCTGTACATTAAGAGATCTGTTTCACTTGAAGATCTGCAATGAGAAAACGTTTGGTCATCTTAAGGCATTTCACAGGTGGGGATAGTTTGAAAATTATTGTCCCTGAATAGGATTAAAGTTGCTCAGCTGTAGAGATACTTATCACCTGTCCTTTCATCTTTTTGCTTTAGCTAACTACTCATTTTATTCTCTTTCTTTTTATTTATTTTTATATACTCTGAGAAATAATTTTCTTGGACTTAGACATCCATGTTTAACAGATATTTGATATTATAATGTATTTTGCCAAGCTGATTTTAATTTCAGCACACAATATATGAATATTAATGAAAAGACTTGCAGGGTGTTTTCTGTTTGTTTGTTTTTGCATTTTGAATGACTCTTTTGGTATTTCCTGGTTTTCTCTTTGTGGGTCATGTTGAAATAAACACCTAGAGTTCTCTTTTGGTCCTGTATAAAACTACTCAATTTAAAATAAAAGTAGGAGCCTTTGAGAGTATTTTATTGTCCATACATATAGAGTAGAGCCTAAGATATTTTTCCTAGTCACCACATTCCATGTGGTTTAACAGTATGGAAATAACTGGCATGAAATATTCTTGAGAGTAGACTTCTTAGTGATATTTCCCTTCTTCACTTTTAATCAAACAAATTCCTGAAAATGACCTTAAGTCTGAAAATACAATAGTAACAATAATTATTAAAGATGCTATATCAAATAAGCCATTTTGAACATTAAAATAGGCTTAATATATGTTTGGAACAATTGCATGCTTCTGAAGAAACATAAATGGTTAAAATTAGTAAGAGGGGAAACTTAAATAGTTACAAAGCAATGACAGAGGAATTGAACAGCTGAGAATGTTCTTGTAACTTAAGAATTCTGATCATATATATCTTGTTTATATACTTGCTGATTATGAGAATGCTAAATATGGAAGGAAATTATTTCCTGAGGTATATCTGACTTTACTATACCAACCAGCTATTGAACAACTCAGAAGATGGTTATTCAACTTTTCCTCTGAGTTTATTATATACACATTCACATTTAAAGCTAAATCAAACTATTAACTAAAAGGCCCACTTCCAGTTTAGTATATATTGTAGTGCATCAGACAGTGATATTTCATGGAAAGTGGATTTCTTTGAAAATCAAACAACCAATATAGCATAGAAAAAGAGGCGTTTTGAAGTTAGATTTAAAATAAATCAAATGGTAGAGGACAGCTGTATCTTTTTAAGTACCTATATATACATAAATCTTTCCTAGGAAATAAATGAGAGAATTTCAATATCTAAATACCTTATTTTAAAGTGGATACTCACAGGTCCTCAGAGGTCACCTCCGTACCCAAACGACGTCCTAGTCCCCGTGACTTATGTGGTCATGCACGTTCTCTGGAAAACTTTCTCCAGAGGTAATAGAAGTAATGGGGATAGTATCAACCAAGAATGTAGTTTGTTACTCCCTTGTGTTCGATTGGGTAATTTTCTTTCAACCTAATTTCTAAATGACTCGTACCGGGTCGGGTAGTCTTTTTCTGGATCAAAGGGGGTGTCAGTCAGCGAGGGTAGTCCTTCGAAGGTATTCGGAGAACAGGAATAGGTAGTGTTCCGTCTGTCTTACTTTTGGTCTTAGTGTCTTTTGATTGGATTGAGTAGTGTACCTGGTGTCGGAACAATTGAGTTACTTTGATACTCGGTACGGTACATCCTGGTGACTTCTTCTTACCCAGTACCACCTCTCAAGACTTTTTTTGCACCAGGTGACTTTCTCCTTTACTGTTTGGTGAAGTCATAAGAACGGAACCCTTTCGGTACTCGTCATACTTTTCCATTTTTCTATCCTGTAACTTGTTAATTAAGGGATCCAACCATCCACGGGTTATACGATGACCTCTCCGTACCTCTTCATTGAGGTCTTTCTTACTTGTCTGTCTCGTTTTCACTTTTGTTGTGTGTCAACACCTACACTGACTACTACCTTCATTTCAAGCTACGACATTTCTCGTTATACCGTAGTCAAGTCAAGTCAAGTCAGCGGGTCAGTACAGGCTGAGAAACACTGGGGTACCTGACTTCATGTTGTCCGGAGACACAGGTAGTGGTCGAGGACCTCTAATGAGTTTGAGTACAGGTAACTCAGTCACTACGGTAGGTTGGTAGAATAGGAGACAGTAAGGGAAGAGGAGGGTGGAAGTTAGAAAGGTTCGTAGTCTCAGAAAAGTTTACTCAGTCAGGAAACGTGGTCCACCTGTTTCATAACCTCAAAGTCGAAGTTGTAGTCAGAAAGGTTACTTATAAGTTCCTGACTAAGGGAAATTCTAACTGACCAACATAGAGGAACGTCAGGTTCCCTGAGAGTTCTTAGAAGAGGTTGTGATATCAAGTTTTCTTAGTTAATAAGTTGTGAGGTGAGAGAAATATAGAGTATCCTTGGACCTTACAATCTAGGTACTTAGTGCATTTAACCTTCACCAGTTTGTCCTCTACCGTTCTCACTTATAGTTGTAAAATCCTTAGTCACTTGATTTTCGCTTGGTCTTACCCGCTTAAATTAAGTCTACTGGTGACATAGATGCTGATACCCGTTCTTAGTGAATCTTCTTTACCTCATCAGGAAGTATCCGGTTTTTTTTTCTCAGGTTTTACGTCATGAACCTATGTTAGAGTTTTGGCTGTCTTACTAGAGACTAGTAGAGGTTCCGTTTGGTAAGTGTCATGAGATTCAGATACGGGGTTGACGATTACGGTTTTTCGATTTCAACTTGTTCAGATATTACTGGATGTTCTGGAAGTTCTTCATTGTAATTTACAGGAAAAGTAGTATCCCCTGACCTTTCGTTTTCATCCTTCAGTTCTCTATGGACCTCATTGTTCTTTTAAACCGGAACCTCATGTTTTACTTCGTCCCGTTTCTGATTATCTTGAAACGGTTCTCTTACGTAACCGGTATCGTTTCCGGGAGAAGGTTGTTGTGTTCTCTTCTGAGATGTGTACCCGTACTGGTCTACCAGTTATGACTTTAATGTAACGATTATAAGAAACTTCGGTTCTTACCTTTTCGAGATATATCAAGTTTTCGTTCTGACCCTCACCTGACACCGAGTCTAGTACTTTAGCATAAACGTTTTAAGTCTGTATTTATCTTCTTTCATTCCTTTTGGTGATCTAGTAAATCCACCCTGGATTTAGTTTCGTGAATACTAATATGTCACCTTTATTTTTATCAAAGTACCCTAATCTAGACTATCTGTTCACGGACTTGTTGATATTTACCTCGAAAGTACTATAATATGTCCCTTACTACTAGTTCTAGTAAGGATTCTTTTTTTTTACGTTTTCCATTTTACCAACAGACTCCTCCGGAATGTTTATAAACTCTTTGCTTCTCTTCGATTTCCGTTTTCTCTTTTCTTTTCTATATGGGTAGACTTACGTCTCAAGGTTTCTTATCATTCCTCTCTATTCTTTCGGAAGTCAAGTCAAGTCCAGTCAGCGAGTCAGTACAGGCTGAGAAGCGCTGGGGTACTTAGCGTCGTGCGGTCCGGAGGGACAGGTAGTGGTTGAGGGCCTCAAGTGAGTCTGAGTGCAGGTACCTCAGTCACTACGGTAGGTCGGTATAGTTAGAGACAGCTGGGGAAGAGGAGGACGGGGGTTAGGGAGGGTCGTAGTCTCAGAAAAGGTTACTCAGTTTAGAAGTGTACTCCACCGGTTTCATGACCTCGAAGTCGAAATCGTAGTAAGGAAGGTTTCTTTAGAGTCCCAACTAGAGGAAGTCTTACCTGACCGACATAGAGGAACGTCAGGTTCCTTGAGAGTTCTCAGAAGAGGTTGTAGTGTCAATTTTTCGTAGTTAAGAAGGCGTAAGTCGGAAGAAGTGTCAGGTTGAAAGTGTAGGTATGTACTGGTGTCCTTTTTGGTATCGGAACTGATCTGCCTGGAATCAGCCGTTTCATTACAGAGACGAAAACTTATATGATAGATCGAACCAGTATTGAAAAGAAGGTTCCTCATTCGCAGACAATTAAAGTACCGACTTTAGTGGTAGACGTCACTAAAACCTCGGGGGGTTTTATTTCAGACTGTGCCAAAGGTGACAAAGGGGTAGATAAAGGGTATTTCACTACCCTGGCCTACGGTACTAGAAGTAAAAGACTTACAACTCGAAATCCAGTTGAAAAAGTGAGAGGAGAAAGTGAAAGTAGTTCTCAGAAACATCAAGGAGAAGTGAAAGACGGTATTCCCACCACAGTAGACGTATAGACTCCAATAACTATAAAGAGGGCCGTTAGAACTAAGGTCGAACACAAAGAAGATCAGGTCGTAAAGAGTACTACAGGAGACCTATCTTCAATTTATTCGTCCCACTGTTATATGTCGAAACTACATAAAGAAAAGGATAAACCTTGGTCAGACAAAAAGGGACAGGACAAGATTGACAACGAAGGACTGGAAGTATGTCTAAAGAGTTCTCCGTTCAGTCCACCAGACGATAAGGGTAGAGAGAGTCTTAAAAGGTCAAATAAAACTAGGTGTGTTAGTTTCCGAAACCGTATCAGTTATTTCGTCTTTATCTACAACAACAACAACAAAAAAAAAAAAAGACTTTGAGAGAACCAAAAAGGTACTACGTCTCTTACAACCGTTAAACAAGAGACCAAGGAGACGGAAAAGATTTTGGTCGAACTTGTAGTCCTTCAAGTGCCAAGTGCATAACGACTTCGGACCGAACCTCTTAAAACTCGTAATGAAATAATCGTACACTCTACTCATGTTAACACGTCATCAAACTCGTAAGAAACAGTAACGGAAAGAAACCTTAACCTTACTTTTGACTGAAAAAGTTCAGGAAACCGGCGACAACTCAAAAGGTTTGAACGACCGTATAACTCACGTCGTGAAAGTGTCGTAGTAGAAAGTCCTAAACTTTGTCGAGTTGACCTTAAGGTAGTGGAGGTCATCGAAACAAGCATCACTACGAAAGGTTCCGGGTGAACTGAAGTGTAAGGTCCTACAGACCGAGATTTAATCAATAGTGTGGTAGTACTAATAGACCCGGTACTTACATAAAAAACATGTCAAGACGACACATAAGAACGGTGGAGAAGAATCATAGAAGACGAAGACAATCCAGGTTTTATAAAGACAGGAAATAACTCGGGTAGAAACGTACTTTACAAGGGAAACATAGAGATTAAAAGAACTTCTCTAGAGATCAGAAAGGGTAAGACAAGAAAAGGAAATAAAGAAACGTAACTAGTGACTTCTTCCGAAAGAATAGAGAAGAACGATAAGAGACCTTGAGATGTAAGTCTACGAATATAGAAAGGAAAGGAGGAAACGAAAAGTGAAGAGAAGAAAAGTGTCGATAAACATCCCGGAGGGGTCTGTCGATAAAACGAAAACACGTAAAGAAAAGGTACCCCTACCGAACTAGGGACAGAGGACATGTTACAGTGTTTGGAGTAAGGTATCAAGTAGTCCACGAGATAGGTAGTCTAGATCCGGGAATTTAGATAAAGAGTGAAGGTGACATATTAGTATTCCCTAAACTAAATCCAGTATGGATTTACCAGATCGCCAAAAGGGATGAAAGAAGTTAAACTCAGAATTAAACCATTATTCCTAAAGTATTAGACTCGGTGTTAGTCGGGGATCAGAACAAAAACAACTGACATATCTCGAAGAGGTAGAAACCGACGTTTCTTATATTAGTTAGACTAAAACCACAACTGGTAGACCACTACAGGTACACATCTCAGAAGAGAACACAACAACCTTCTCCTACAAACGATACTGGTCACGTAAAAGAACCGTTTTGAGATAATCAGAAACGGGACGAAGTAAGGTGTAAGGTTCCGGTTTAAACGGACAATGGGGTCCACAAAGAACTGAAGGATGAAAACGTAAGGTCAGGGGATATTACTTTTTCTTTAGAAAAAACCCACAATCAAGATTTTCCAGAACATTCAGAAGTATTTTGGCAAGTTGAAGTCGAAGAAGTCGTAATGACCAACCCCGTATCTGAACCTAATGACACTATAACTTACCAAAAGGAACCTCTGTTAGTCTCTAGTAAGACAGCAAAAATTCTAACGTAGGTTCATGACGTAAAACCTGAGAAAACAACTGGTACTACCGAAGAGGTAAAGAAGACTCCATAAGACCGGGCGTTATTATCTATATTACCAATAGACTCAATTTAAGTGGGTAAGGTCAGATAAAATCAAGCGACTATGGATCTTACAACTACAAGTGAGAATGGTGGAGAACAAACTGGTGAAGGATAAACGGAACTAAGTACCTGGACTGTAAGGTCCAAGGATACGTTATATATCGAGAAACGTCGTAGTCTGGAACGAACATAGTGGTCATATAGGTGTCGACCCATAACACAAACGAAACCGAGGTAGGGAAGTAACAAAGACCTCAATAAAGAGGTGACTAGGAAGTAGTCACTAGTTATTTTTAACCTCCTTTTGTTATTTTACTCTTACTGACTGCTAGAGAAGTGACTTTAACCTCTGTGGTTCCCTTGTAAAGTACGTTTCTACCTGTATTATTTCCTGTCGTTACCATACCTTGAAGGTCTTCATCTTCTATAATTCTTCTCCACCGTTCTTACGTGTCTCCTTGATTTGTTTTTTCTACTACTAGGTCTGTTGGTGTTACCATACCAGTGAAGGATCTCGGTTCGTGAACTTTACGTTTCGGTTTACCCTGAATCCTTCACAGTGATGTTTGTTTCGATCACCTCCATGACATTAAGGTTCAACTCGATAAAGTTTAGGATTTTCTACTACGACACTTTCTCGACGTGAGTTATACGGTCGTTTAAACGTTTTGAGTCATCACCGGTGTCCTGACCTTTTCCGGTTTAAAGTAAGGTTAGGGTTTCTTCGTTACGGTTTCTTACAAGTTTGATGGTGTGTTATCGTGAGCAGAGTGTTCTATCGTTTAATTATGAGTTTTACAAGGTTCGGTCCGAAGTTGTCATTCACTTAACACTTTAAGATCCACAAGTTAGACCAAAATCATTTCCGTCTCCTTGGTCTCTAGTTTAACGGTTGTAGGTAACCTAGTAATTTTTTCGGTTTCTCAAGGTCTTCTTATAGATGAAGACGAAATAATCGATATGGTTTGGAAACTGACACACCTACTGTTGTTTGACAACTATCAAGAAGTTCTTTACCCCTATCGTCTGGTGGAATGGTCAGAGGAATATTTAGACATACGTCAAGTTCTTCGTTGTCAATCATGACCTGTGCCTTGTTGTCTGATGAAGGTTTGACCTTTTCCTCATACAGTTCCGACATATAACAGTGGAACGAATAAACTGAATATACGACTTGACCACTTCGTGTTCAACCTTAGTTCTATCGAGCCTCTTTATAGTTGTTGGAGTCTATCCGTCTACTGTGGTGAGAATACCGTCTTTACTTCTTGATTTCTCAGAGAACCACTTTCACTTTCTCCTTTCGTCTTTACTTCTTGATTTCTCAGAGAATCACTTTCACTTTCTCCTTTCGTCTTTACAACCGAATTTTGAATGGTAAGTTTTGTTACTTCTAGTACCGTAGACGAGGGTAGTGAAGTACCGTTTATCTACCCTCTGTTACCTTTGTCACTGTCTGAAATAAAAGAACCCGAGGTTTTAGTAACGTCCACCACTGACTTCGGTACATTGATTTTCTGAGAACGAGGAACCTTCTTTTCGATACTGGTTGAATCTGTCGTATAATTTTTTGTCTTTGTAATGAAACGGTTGTTTCCGGGCAGATAAGTTTCGATACCAAAAAGATCATCAGTACACACCTACATTCTTAAACTGGTATTTCTTTCGACTCCCGGTTTCTTAACTACGAAAACTTGACACCACAACACTCTTCTGAGAAGTCTCAGGGAACCTGACGTTTCTGTAGTTCGGTCAGTTAGGATTTCCTATAGTCAGGACTTATAAGTAACCTTACTGATCTATGATTTTGACTTTGAGGTTATGAAACCGGTGGACCACACTTCATGACCGAGTAAACCCTTTATAATTTTCGTCCTCGTCTTCCCTTTTCGTCTCCTGTTCTGTCAACATACCGTAGTGGTTGAACTACTTGTACTCAAAATCGTTCAAGGTCCTCAACCACTATCTGTCCCTTCGGACTATACGACGTCAGGTACCCCAGTGTTTCTCAGTCTGTGCTGACTCGTTGACTTGACTGACTACCTCAAATGTTCTCAGTCTGCGCTGAATCACTGATTTGGTGGTGGTGGCGTGAAAAACATCGGGTCAAAACGTTAGAAAAGGTTCAAGTTCAAGTCATGATATCAAGGAATCCAAAAGAAGATCTTCAAATGACAAAATCACGAATACAAACACAAATACTAAAAACATCTAAAAACTTCGTATTTGACGTTTTTTATAAATTCACTAAAAAAAGTTTTAATTTTTTAACTTAGAAATTTGGATGTGACAATTCTTATATTTTGTCATTCGGTGTGTGACCCTTCTTTATTAACTTTTTATATATGGGTTCGTCCTTGAATACAGATCTTAAGTGTTTCTTACATATCCCGAGTTATTATACTTCCGTTTAGGTCCAAAAAAAAAAATCAATTCTTTTAATATAATTCGGTATCGACTACATTCCTTCTGTTCGATCATTTACTGTTCCACGACTTGTAGTAAATTGTAATCCCTTTACTTTTAATTTAGTTGTAGAGATGTATAGGTGATCTTAAATTAAAATAGTTTAATACTCAAGACTGGGAAGGTTCACAAACGTTTTTATACTTCTTTGACCTAGACAGTATGAGACTACCAACCTTATACTTTGTTACGGAGTCAGTAAAACCCGGCAATATTGGTTAATGGTGTGTGATCCGTAAAAATTGTTGTCTTTAAATAAAGAGTGTCTAAACCTCTACCCCTTTAGATTCTAATTACACGTTCAGGAAAACTAAGAAACACTCATGGGGGAAGGACTAAATATCTACTAATGAAAAACGACAAAGGAGCGTACTCCTTTTCTCTCTCTCCGGTAGAAAAGGATATTCCGTGATTGGAGTGAGTACGGTCGAAGAGACACTGAACTAACAAAAGGTTTCTAGGGTAGACGTTCAAGGTAGTGGTACATAATCCGAAACTGTATACTTAGAATCACCCCCGTGTTTATAAGTTGGATATGGTTTAACATTTCCATGTAACCTTTTGTTAAAATGTAAATATTTTAATTTTATCTGAAATAGTATGTCAGACTGGTAAAGTAAGAATCTATGATGTGTTCTCTTTACTTTCGTATACATATACAGTGATGTTTCTTAGTATACTCTTCCAAGTATAATCAAAATAAATATTACTAACTTTGACATTTAATAGGTTTATAGGGAGTTGTACACTTACCCATTTATCAAGCATAAGATAGGTATATTAATTTAGATGATTAGTTATTATTCTTTACTTGGCAAAAATTAATTTTTTTGTCTGTACATTGTAACGTATTCAAATTTCACATTTCACAATGAAAAACATTATAACGATTACATCACTATAAATAGTGTAATATATTAATATCATATCATAATAATAGATATAAGAAACATGATATATAATCTAGAGACACCGAATAAATGACGTATAATGTTTAAACACGGAAACTTGTGACAGTGAGAATAGGACAAGGAGGGGACTATTAGTGGTAAAATGAGAAATACAGTTCAAATTAAAAAAAAAAACATAAAATGTAAACAGTAGAATGTATCGTGAACAGAAAGAGACTGAATAGAGTAAATCCTTTTAAACGAGTCCCTGTTAGGTACAACAGTGTTTACTTTCTCATAGGAGGTGAAAGTACCGACTCATTATATGGTAATATATATGTACATATCTGTGTGTGTGTATGTATACCTGAAGAAACCATCCAGTCGACCATTTCTTAGACAGACGTCACGTCCTCTGGGACTAATTTAAGGACCCAGTCCTTCTAGTGAACCTCTTCCCTATTTGACGGGTGAAGTCATAAGAACCCGAAGGTACCACTGAGCCTACCATTTCTTAGGTGGACGTTACATTCTCTGGACCCAAGATAGGGACCCAGTGTTTCTAGAGGAACTCTTCCCATACCGTTGGGTGTAATGTGGTACTGTTAGGGGTGCCTTTGTCCTCGGAGCACCCGATATCATGTACCTCAGTGTTTCTCCACCTGTACGAAGTCACTGATTCGAGGGAGAGAGAGATATATATATATATATATATGTGTGTGTGTGTGTGTGTGTGTGTGTGTGTATATATATATATATATATATATACCCGAAGGGACCACCGAGTCTCCAATTTCGCAGACGGAGGTTACGTCCTCTGGGTCCAAACTAGGGACCCAGTCCCTCTAGGGGACCTCTTTCTTTACCATTGGGTGAGGTCATAAGAAAAAAAAGACATAAAAAAATTTTAGATTTAAATAAATAAAATTAACCTCCGATTAACGAAATTTTATCACATAACCAAAACGGTATGTAGTTGTACTTAAGTGGTACTCACATGTGTACAAGGTTTAGGACTTGGGGTCTCCCACCCTACTAAACTCTCTTACCGTAACTTTGTACATATTATAGTATATCCTTTGTTTAGCGGTCAGGTCCAAGTTACATTCTATGTCCTACGAACCCCGACCAGGTGAGGTCATAAGAACGGACCTCTTAGGTTACCTGTCTCCTCGGACCGTCAGATGTCAGGTACCCCAACGTTTCTCAGTCTGTGCTGACCCGCTTCATGAACTGAATGAACTATATATATATACATATACACACACACACATATATATACATGTGTATATATATTTATTGAAACATAGGTAAGTAAACGACAACCTGTATACAAAACAGTTTTAGAATAAAAGTAAAGGAGGAACATATATGAGTCTTCATATTGACGACTTAACATACCATTAAGATAAAAATTAAAAAATTTTATAACAAAATGTATCACCAAACTGGTTAAATTTAAGAGGGTTTACATTCTCCTAAAGGAAAAATGGTGTGGGAATGGTTGTGGACATCAAAGAATAGAAGAACTACTATCGGTATGATTGTCAAAAGTTTACTATCGAAAAACACTAAAAATAAACGTAAAGGAACTACTAATCACTACAACTCGTAGTAAGGTACACAGACAACCAGTAAAAATACAGAAGAAACCTTTAAAAGATAAATCTTGAAGAAGGGTAAAATTTTATCCTACTTGATAAGTACACCCATTGATGTGTCTCATTAGAGTCTTACAACAACTTAATGTGACTTTGGTCTATTTTACACGTATTACATACTGTTTGAAATTTATGTTATGATTTTTTACGTTTGATGAATATCATTATATTCCGTCTTGTCACCAATGGACTCTCATTCCTCCTCTTATTTTCCCTATCTAACGTTTCACTGTTCTTCTTTCACAACCCTCACTACTTATACCAGTCATACAACTAACTCTAATAAATTTCTCAACCTGTGCTGACTCGTTGACTTGACTTGACCTGACTTGTCTACATATGAATAGTGTTTTAAGTAATTAACATGTAAAAGTTATACCCTTTTTCATGTTAACATAACCTACAGACAATACCCAGACTTAACACAGAGGTTTTTCAACTAGACAACTTAGGGATTGTGAATAATAAAGTCTTACACTGATATGAATCTCTATTCCAGAATTTTTACACTAATTCAGTTTTGTTCCGGTAAGTCAAGTCAACTCAAGGTAACCAGTCAGCACAGACTGAGAAACACTTGGGTACCTGACGTCGTACGGTCCGAAGGGACAGTTAGTGTTTGAGGACCTCGGACGAGTTTGAGTACAGCTAGTTCAGCCACTACGGTAGATTGGTAGAGTAGGAGAGAACAGGGGAAAAGGAGGACGGAAGTTAGAAAGGGTTGTAGTCCTAGAAAAGGTTACTCAGTCACGAAGCGAAGTCCACCGGTTTCATAACCTCGAAGTCGAAATCGTAGTCAGGAAGGTTACTTGTAAGTCCTGACTAAAGGAAATCCTAACTGTCTAAACTAGAGGAAAGTCAGGTTCCCTGAGAGTTCTCAGAAGAGGTTGTGGTGTTAAGTTTTCGTAGATGAGAAACCGGAAGTCGAAAGAAATACCAGGTTAAGAGTGTTCGTATGTACTGATGACCTTTTTTGTATCGAAACTGATCTGTCTGGAAACAGTCGTTTTATTACATAGATGAAAGATTGTACGACAAAGCCAACCAGTATCGAAAAGAAGGTCCTCGTTCGTGGAAAATGAAAGTACCGAAGTAAGTGATAGACGTCACTAAAACCTCGGGTTCTTTTATTTCAGACAGTGACAAATGTACGAAAAGAGTAGACAAACGGTACTTCACTACCCTGGTCTACGGTAATAGAAGTAAAAAACTTACAAATCGAAAATCGGTCGAAAACGTAGAAGGGGAAAGTGACATAGTTCTCTGAAAAATCAAGAGGAAACGAAAGACGGTATTCACATTACAGTAGATAGTTATATTTTTATAACTATAAAAGGAGACTTTATAACTAAGGTCGAACATGAAGTAGATAGTACCGTAAAAAGTACTACATGAGACGTATATTCAGTTTATTCGTCCCACTATTAAACGTTAGAACTGTATGAGGAAAGAGCTAAACATTGGTCAGACAACAAGATGTAGGTCAACATTGACAACGAAGAACTGGATGTATGTACCAAAGAGTCCTCCGTCCATTCCACCAGACCGTAAGGGAATAGAAATTCTTAATAGGTGTCAAACAACACTAGGTGTGACAACTACTGAAATCGTAGTAGTTACTTTGTCTATATCTACTAAAAGACCTTAGGAGAACGAAAAAGATACTAGGTTATCCACAACTGTTAAATCTGAGACCAAGGAGACGGAAAAGATTTAGATCGAACTTATAGACCTTCAAGAGCCAAGTACATCAGAACTTCAAATTGAACATCTTAAAACTCGAAATGAAACGATCGTACACTCTACTAACGTTAACACACCATCAATGGACTGACTACAGGAATATTCTGGTCCTTTAAGTTTGTATATTTGTCCGTAAGAAACGTTTATGGTACCCTCCCGTGTTACTCTCTACCACAAAACGATAGGACCTTTTCACTGGAATCCTGTTTTGGTTTAAACGACCATTAGGACCGAAACTTGAACCTCGAAACATTGACACCTTTTTATAAAGGAAAATAAATTTGGTGGTTCGGACATCAAGAAATAATACAGTCTGAATCGTTTATATTACAGAGAACGTTAATGAGTCTTTAAAGTTTATTTTTGACTATAGACCCAGAGTGAAGTGCGGTAGACTTTCACTTAAAGTGACTGATTTTGGTTACATCGATTTAAATATTTCGTTGATAGAGTTCATTAGATTACGGGTTCATTGTGACTTTTGGTAACGAGACACACTTACTAAAAATATGGTAATCAATACTAACGTTCACAGTAAGATCAACCCAATATAGTGAAAATCGTATTGGAATCGACAATGTAAGGTGTTATAAAGAGGTGTAAAGAACTCCTGTAACTGTCAACCTAATTTTAAAAGGAGAAGTGAACGTTTTAAAAGTCGTATATTTTAAATATGTTGTCTTTGTATAACTCGTAATTGAATGACAGGTAATAACAAGAGACGGAACCTTCATATTTTGTTACATCTATTTTTCAGCCAAGTGGGTTCTTCGAGTTTTAGATAACGTCCTTTTTTTATAAAAATAAAATCACAGTATTCACAATATAATCTTCTTTCGTGTCTCCTCCTTGTAGATTGAGTCTAATTCTCAAGTCAAGTCAAGTTAGTGAGTCAGTACAGGCTGAGAAACGCTGGGGTACTTGATGTCGTGACGTCCGGAGGGACAGGTAGTGGTTGAGGACCTCAGGTGGGTTTGGGTACAGGTCGATCAGCCACTACGGTAGGTTGGTAGATTAGGAGTCGGTAGGGGAAGAGGAGGACGGAAGTTAGAAAGGGTCGTAGTCCTAGAAAAGTTCACTCAGTCGAGAAACGTAGTCCACCAGTTTCATGACCTCAAAGTCGAAGTTGTAGTAAGGAAGGTTACCTGTGGATCCTGACTAGAAATTCTGTCTGACCAACCTAGAGGAACGTCAGGTTCCCTGAGAGTTCTCAGAATAGGTTGTGGTGTCAAGTTTTCTTAGTTACGAAGCCACGAATCGAAAGACATATCAGGTTGAGAGTGTAGATATGTACTGGTGTCCTTTTTGGTATCGGAACTAATCTGCCTGGAAACAACCGTTTCATTACAGAGACGAAAGATTATACGACATATCCATCGAGTATTGGAAGGAAGGTTCCTCATTCGCAGAATAAAAAAAAACCCCCCCTTCTTCCATATACGAAATAGTAATGGATAAAATTTTAAAATTAAACTTTATTAAAGTCTGAATGTCTCAGTGAAATTCTTATCGTGTTTCCTGAGGTTGATATGAAGTGTGTATAAGTGGTCAACAATTATAAAACGGTGACAAGGAATTAGTATGAAAGAGAATCTATTATGTGTATTATGATAATAGATCGTATATCAAATATAAGTTCAAAATGGTCAATGAGGTTGTTACAGGGTTACTACAGCAAAAATTGTCACGTCCTAGTGTGTAAGTAAGTCAAACAATAAGTTGATATCAAATATTACACTTACAGTGAAGTCGGGAAGAAACAGAAAATAATATAACTATAAAAACTTCTAAATCAGTTGGTCAAGTCAGCGAGTCAGAATAGACTAAGAAACGTTGGGGTACCTGACGTTGTCCGGTCCGAAGGGACAGGCGGTGGTTGAGGGTCTCGAACGAGTTTAAGTACAGGTAGTTCAGCCACTACAGTAGGTAGAGTAGGAGACAACAGGGGAAGAGAAGGACGGAAGTTAGAAAGGATCGTAGTCCCAGAAAAGTTTACTTGACCAAGAAACGTTGTCCACCGTTTTAACAACCCCTAAGTGGAAGTCGAAGTCAGGAAGGTCACTTATAAGTCCAGACTAAAGGAAATCCTAACTGATGAAACTAGAGGAACGTCAGGTTCCCTGTGATTTCTCAGAAGAGGTTGTGGTGTCAAGTTTTCGTAGTTAAGAAACCACAATTCGAAAGAAATATCAGGTTGAGAGTGTAGGTATGTACTGGTGACCTTTTTGGTATCGGAACTGGTCTGCCTGAAACAACGGTTTCATTACAGAGACGAAAAATTATACGACAGATCCAACCAGTATTGAGAGGAAGGTTGCTCATTCGTAGAAAATCAAAGTTCCGACGTTAGTTGTAGAGGTCACTAAAGTCTCGGGTCTTTTTATTTCATTCGGTGACAAAGGTGACAATGGTGTAGATAAACGGTACTTCACTACCCTGGTATACGGTAATAAAATCAAAAGACTTACAACTCGAAATTCGGTTGAAAAAGTGAGAGAAGAAAGTGAAAGTAGTTCTCCGAGTAATCAAGAAGAAGTGAAAGACGGTACTGCTACCACAGTAGACGTATATACTCCAATAACTATAAAGAGGTCCGTTAGAACTAAGGTGTAACACGAAGGAGATCGGGTCGCAAAGAGTACTACATCAGACGTATATTTAATTTATTCGTCCCACTGTTATATGTCGGAACTGTATGAGTAAAAGGATAACCCTTGGTCAAACAATAAGGTACAGGTCAAGATTGACAACGAAGGACTGGACGTATATCCAAAGAGTTCTCCGTTCAGTCCACCAGACCACAAGGGTAGAGAGAGTCTTAAAAGGTGTCAAATAACACTAGGTGTCTCAGTTTCCGAAACCGTATCAGTTATTTTGTCTTTATCTACAAAAGGACCTTGAGAGCACGAAAAAGTTACTAGGTCGTCTACAACCGTTAAAGAAGAGACCAAGGAGACGGAAAAGATTTTGGTCGAACTTGTAGACCTTCAAGTGTCAAGTGCATAAAGACTTCGGACAGACCTCTTAAAACTCGTAATGAAATGATCACACAGTCTACTCACGTTAACACACCATCAAACTCGTAAGAAACCGTAACGGAAAGAAACCTTAACCTTACTTTTGACTGAAAAAGGTCAGGACACCGGTGACAACTCAAAAGGTTTAAACGACCGTATAACTCACGTTGTGAAAGTGTCGTAGTAGAAAGTCCTAAACTTTGTCGAGTTGACCTTAAGGTAGTCGAGGTGATCGAAACAAGCATCACTACGAAAGGTTCCGAGTGAACTGAAGTGTAAGGTCCTACAGACCGAGATCTAATCACTAGTGTGGTAGTACTAATAGACACAACGTTTCTACAAAAAACATGTCAAGAAGACACATAAGAACGGTAGAGAAGAATTATAGAAGACGAAGACAATCCAGGTATGGTAAAGACAGGAAATAACTCGGGAAGAAACGTACATTACAAGGGAACCATAGAGATTAAAAGAACTTCTCTAGAGATCAGAAAGTGTAAGACAACAAAAGGAGATAAGGAAACGTAACAAACGACTTCTTCCGAAAGAATAGAGAGGAGTGATAAGAAACCTTGAGACGTAAGTTTACCCATATAGAGAGAAAAAGAGCAAACGAAAAGTGAAGGAAAGAAAAGTGTCGATAAACAATCCGGAGAGTCTGTGGGTTTGATATCATGTTTCGAGGTTATTAATCTTATCAAAACGGGACCAGTTTTTATAATTATTTACTTAGGATTTAAATATCCATTCTTATGTCTTTATTTGGACGTGAACATACTGGTTAATTAGATACTATTTCCTTAATTCTTATTTGTTACACCTTTTCTGTCTAAGAATTCATTCAAACCCTTTTGAGTCGTGAAGGTATCATTTATTAGTTTCACCTGATTAGACAGTGTAGTAGATTTTTCTATTTGAATTCTATGTAATTTCAGAATTTACATTCTGTACTTCGGTATGCAAAAACTCTTCTTTTGAATCCGTCATACGAGAGACTTTTGTCAGAGTTCTTAAAAAAAAATTATACAGAGGAATGTGATTCCTTTGGTTTCACTTTTAATTTTTTATTCTGGTAGAGTTTGAATTTTCAAAACATGTTGTTTCCTTCTTACGAGTTTTGATAGTTGTTTTACTTTTACGTCAGACGATTTACACTACTATAAAAATTATTACGTAGGTGATGTTCAAATCATAGATTTTATATCTTACATGAGTATATTGATTTGTGGTTTTATTTGTTTTTTTTTAAGGTTAAATTTTTACCTGTCTCCTGGACTTATCTGACAAAAAAAATATTTCTTCTATAAGTATAGTGGTTGTCTGTTTACTTTTTATACGAGTTACAATAATTAGTAATCGTTTTACGTTTAGTTTTGGTGTTACTCTATGACGGAGTGTAGACAGTCTTACCAAAAGTAGTTTATCTATTGTTTAATGTTCACGACCGTTCATACTCCCTTTTTTCTTAGTAACACATAACAACCAACACAACATTTACCCACGTTGTTAATGTCTTTTGTTATACCTCAAAAACGTTTTTCCATTCTCATTTTTAACTTGACGGTATACCTTGGTCGTTAAATTGAAGAACCATAAATGGACTTCTTTTATTTTTATGCTTGAAATATAAATAAATACATAAGTAAATAAATGGACGTGACCTAGAATCAACGTCGTACGTTTGTAAACTAACACCATACACCTTAGATCAAAGGACTGGTCCCTAGTTCGGGTCCGGGGGACGTAAACCCTGTGTCTCAAAATGGGTGACTTAGTGGTTCCTTCAGGGGTTTTATCATAAAACTTTTATATCGTACTATTTCAGAAAAAAAAAAAAAAACGTTGTGACAAATGGAATCGATTTAACACCCTTTATATTACAGGTAAGTGTCTATTTACCTAATTTTTTACGTCACGTTTATTTTACTTCATAACAAATAATGAGATGGTAATTTTTAGGAACGACAAAAGGTGTTGTGCCTACCTAGATCGTCCATATTACAATGTACTTTATTCAGTCTCTTTTTATTTATGGTACAATAATAGAGTGAATATACACTTTAGATTTTCAGATTTCTTTGTTTTAGTCGTGTAAAAATGTCCCTTGTTATTCAACCAACGGTCTGACCTCTCTCCGAACCCCTGTTTTATCAACGTTTAGACTCCTCTAGTGTTACATCCTCGTCTTCCTGTAAATAGTATGAAGAGAGGTACTTTTATAGTTTTTATGTAGATATACACCTCGTTGAGAATGACTTTTGTTTTGTCCACTGTCATTATGAGAAGATGTTAGTTCTGATATTCTTTTTTTAGATGTTACTCAGATCATCCTTCCCTACTCTTTACTAGTCTAATCTTGGACATGGACTACGTCCTTGTGTCTTCTACTCCTTCGATAGCACCGAGTCTCTGGGAGTGACTATAATACTCCAAAGTCTGTGTATAACGAAATCGGGTCCGGACTCCAGGTTAGGGTTCCTCTTCTCATGGTAATCGATCAAACTTCCGCTCACCCTAAAAGTCCACCCTACATTCTTTGGTTCTGAGGTGAGTACTTCTTACACGTGTAGACAAACGAGTAATGACCCCTTTTCCGTGTCCTTCTTCTATATTTTAAGGGTCCTGAGACCGGTCAAAAGGTACTGGTGAAAACGTACTTTAGACTGGTCGTGACATTGACGAGGTCGGGGAGAATGAACCCGTGTTGAACAGGGAACTCTTCTCCGACGGTAACGACACCTATAACATGTGAACTGCCTCTGTCTCTACAGAACCTGGATTGGGACGTAAAATTACCCTGTACACACTAGTGAGGACCACGAAGGTTCCCTCCATCTAACCCTCCCTAGATCTCGAGACATATCGTACGACCCTAACAGGACCGTACATGGTGTAAAACGTGACCCACGGGTGAGGTCGTGGATGACGAAGTCACAAAAAGGGTTACCTCTATTTACATGACTTTGGTTCTCCCCTCGTTCGTACGTGAATCTTCCTTTCCTTGTTTGAGTCTGACTTAGGTCCAACGACCCTCGGTCACACCTCTTAGGACGGGTACCGTTTACAGTACTCTTTCTCCGGACTGTCCGTTTCCACTCTAGTCCTGAGCTCCCTGGGGGACCTGGAAGAGCTCGTAGATGGGGTTTTGGTCTTAGACAGACAAAAAAGTACTGAAAGTGGTTGAGGAGACTGTAATTGTCCCCCGATAGGGACTGGGGGAAAGAGACCTCTTTTAGTTGAATCCCGAGACCGATTATTCAAAGGACCTGTTCTATTCTCACAAAGTTAAGTTTGGGGGACAATCGTAAAATCGAATGAATCGACCAAATAGGTCTGAGAACGTTGTAACAACTCGGTTACGAATGACGGGTCAAGGGTGTAGGGAATAGATAACACAAGGACCCTCACATATATCAATCCTTCATCTTTTTATTTTTTTTCGTTCGTCGTCGAAATCGTAATCGTTGTAATCTGAAACCCAATTATTCAAGAAAGAAACGACATTGGACGACTTAGAACCGAGGTATTTTTACATTGAGACATGAAATTCCCACTACGTCCGATCCTTGAATTCTTCTTTGTGAAATTCCCCTTTAATAACAAGACCGACTGGTTGGAAATAGTTTTTCCCCAGTATTTTATAGTTGTCCGGAGACCCGGTCTTCTATTACATGTTTTTTATTCTGAGAACGTCCTTCCTTGGACCATAGCTATTTTCAATTATGACTACCTTACAACTCAACTGAGACGTAAAAAGTGGAACGACATACATGTTGAGTCCCATATTTTTGGGGGAGACTTTTATTTCATTTCCCGGAGCGAGTGACTTCTTCGAACCGGTGGGGCACAGTAAGAAAGGAATAGAGATATAGAGATTTAGAGTCAACGACTACGGTAATGAGACTTAGGTTGGCCCCGACCTGGGGTAGTTCATCACTACCTTGTCCCTGGGTTTCTATTCGAGGGGGTAACAAGTCAAAAACCCTTCTGATCCTGAGGTGAGTCCCACGGTACCTTGGGGGACGTATTCTATCCATCCCACTCATCCTTACCCATCACTTCCCAACTTTCTTTGGGTCAAATTCCCAACTTTCTTTGGGTCAACTTTCCAATTTTCTTTGGAGAAAATGTTTCCAACTTTGTTTGGAAGAAATGTTCTGTTTGTAGAAAGAGATGTCTTTAGAAACTGTACCCATTGTCACTCAGTTTTCTTACTGTTGAGAAATGTCATCATTAAAACGTTGACAATTTGTTTTCTCCTTAATTTCAATTCTTTCGGTTACAAGTTAGGGAAAAATGTAAACATGTTCTTGTTACAGGAACCAAAGGTTTTCTCCTGTGACAACTAAATCTATGAACCCTTTCCATCCCTTTGCCAAATTTTAAATAATATGAAATGTACCCGGTCTTTTCCAAGGATATCTACGAAAACGAGACACCTTATACTAATCTTTACAGGACCCGGGGGCGGTACTCCGACAATCTATCGGATACCCCTCCGATATCGTTATCTACTACCACCCAGAGGTGGAAGATGTGTCTAGTATAAAAGACGGTAACTGTTTCTTTTACTCCCTCTGACACGAGATGGAGGGCTCCTTCCTCTCCCGAATGGCCTTCGACGTCGGCCCATGGGACCACTGGGGGAGGGGGAGATGTGTTTGGAATTTTTTAAATAGGTGGTGAAAGACTAAACTCCGTTGGTAGCGACGGAGGCGAACGGGAGGGGTCCCGGGTTCTCAAGGGGTGAAACGGAGGTTTCGAAGGGTTTTGTAACGGATTCCGACTTTTTCTATTTTTCTAAAAAAATTTGTTTCCTCGAAAATTTCTTCTGTGTACGTGTTATATGTCTCGGACGAGGAACCTCTTTTGGGGGTTGGAGTCAAGGTGGTGGTGTTGTTGTAATTGGGGACCACGTGACCAATGAGGTTAAGGTTGTCCTCACCGACCCGGGGACGGACTCCCGTGACATCCTGAACACGATCCCGTATCGAGCGAAAGAAAAGTTCCTTAAAGCCACCACGGACCACATCATCTAAGACTAATATGACTCCTTTAATTTTTAAAACTAGAGCGGTGGATGATTTTGACACGTTTAATTATCTCCAGTTTTTTATTGTGTCGAAAACGGAAATGGAATAATAGTCTGTCCTTTTGGGAACTGAAGAGTTCGATCTCCGGGGTCTCCTAAACCTAGATCACTAGATCGAAAAACCCATGTCCTTTAATGTCGAAGATCCGGAATTGTCCTAGAAAATTAAATTCCTTTATTTTACAGTCCCGACAATCTATGATCTTGTCTGCAGAGAATGTGACGACCTTTTCTAACCAGGAGTAAGACCGACTGTGTGAACTGGTCAAGGTCGGACCATCCTTATCCCAGTTACGGGAGCCAACGATTTTCGAGTGTTTAAAACTGTATCAGTCTACTCTTCCTCTGTGTTCTGTGGAAAACAGGTACACACCAAGGAAGTGACTCAAAAAGAAATACCTCCTCTCTATATAATAGAGTCTATCCTTATGAAAATATATCGGGTCTACTTTTCCAATGTTTAGTATACGACGATTACTCCATATTAGGACTATTCCCCGAACCATTTCTAGTTGTCCCTTAACAAAGAGGAAATTTCCACCAAGGATCGTTCTTATTTCATCCAGACCCTATAAGTCTAAATAGGATCACCGACAACGAGAACGACGACTGGGATAATGGACGTTTAGACTACTAGACAATACCCACCTTGTTACTGGAAATTGTCAATTTTACAATGTCCGTCGACTCCTAAATCAATACCTTGTTGTATATCTCGGGAGGTTATCGGGGACATTGTGAGGTTACAAACAGTAATTCTTTTTTAGACCGTTCACTGTTGAAAGTGTTCTAAACTCTCTTTAATTACGGTGATACCTCCTGTATCCCCGAAATGTCGGACCCGAGGGAAGAGGTCATCGGTAAGGTCTCTCTGTATTATATTAACATTAACTAAATGTTCTGACAAAGAAATGTTAAGGGAATTCACGACTTCTATTTTTCGTTAAACGGAAATCAAACGGTAGTCTTTTAAAATTTGTCGGAATAAACTCCAAAGTTATTTTTGACAATGGAGTCCCTTATTTTTTATCGGGATGGAATACAGTTTTTAAACAGTTACGGTGAAATTTCCTATAATTCCGATTTATACTTGTTCACATGTACTAGGTGATGTACCTACTATAAAATTACCGAGTAGACTTATCTCAAGTAAACGTTTGGTGAGAGGTTCTAAACTGAGTCTGTGACAGTCGATCTCCGAATTTTTAACGGAGGGTTTTTTAAGTTTGGATAGGTGGATATTTAATAAATCCTTCCCAATATTTAAGTCTTTGTCACTGAGTACGGGGTGATGTTAATTCTTTTCTGGTAGAACAATGAGATTTACCAATAATTTTTGAAAATCCACTATAATTAACCTATTCCGGAATAAATTTTGATTGGTGACGACTCGACTTCGGAGAAAAATTATAAGACGTACCCCTAGAACTAGGTTGAAGTTTTTCCGTCAATTGACAACTCCGACTCCTCCGGGATGTGTTTCACCTTTTACGAAATAGACTATCAATACACTTTTCTTAACTTATCTGTTGACGGACCGTTATGGAAACGGACCGATGGGGTTGATATGGATGCCCTTAAAATACCGTTTTGCCGGGGGATCTCACCCAGATAGAAGGGCGAGTTCGATTTTTTCATCACCGAAGAATAGGTCCCAACTATCGATACAACTATAATTTCCCTTCTTTCGTCTTGTAGTTTAATAAACCATTTCTCGGTAGTCTTTAACACTAAGGTATATTGTTCTTTGTCGAACTACGAGAAGATTGCAAACTATTTTTAACCGTCTAACGATATCCTTTGATAAAACCAGTTTAATATGTAGTAAATGGGAGTGTACGAAACAGACATTAATTAGTAAATTTGCATCTGTGTGTCCCTGTCTGATGTTACTACTCTGTTACCTAAGGATTTCCCCGATACTGAACCGGGGACCTTTCTGGAGGAATGACCTCTCACTTTTCCCGGTTTACACAACGATTGAACACCCTCTTCCATACGAACATAAAAAGGTGTTCTGTGTCTAAGAGAATAAATCTATGACCTGTCTGACTAAGTAGTACAGTGTCAGGGGGTCCGGGGGCCAAGGGGGCAGCGGAGCTGGTGTTTTCTCCTTCTTGTGAGGAGACGGGGACGGAGGTGGTGGGTGACCCTCTCAGGTCGTCTGAGATTCTGTTGACCGTCGCCCCTAGAGTTTTCTTGGTGGGTGATTTGTCTACAGTGTCGAAATGTATTTTCTGACACTAGGAGAGATTAGAATCTCTTAAGTCGAAATTATTGTCGTTAATGAAGACAATGAAGTTAACGATGACAATGACAATGACAATGACAACGACACCGTCGTTACAACAACCGAGTTGTTCACGTATGACGGGTCATACAACTATGATACAGGCTCTTATAAACCGTAACCGTTGTGTCCTCCAACATTTACCCTTCGACCTCCACTCCCACCTACGGGACCTCCTCCGTCACTACGTACAACCCTGACTTAACATCCGAAACTTTCACCTCAACCGTAACAGGACAGTACGACTGACGGCCACCTAAACACACCGTGGGGACTCCCATTTGCTCTACCTGACACCGATCCTCTCTTAACCCTTAGTGCAAAACCCCCATACCTTATCAAGGTTGTAATCAAATCTAAATCCCTTTGAAGTATTATTCTATTTATGGTATTTTGTGAGGACTAATCTAAAACGACGGTGTCCTCGTCGTTCATTGAAAAAGGTATGTGTAAGATTGAAATAAAGTCTTTTTTTTTTTTAAAGACAGACGATAAAAATCGATACGACGACACCGGCGAGATTAAGACGAAGAGTATTAATAATAAGGAACATAACAATCTTGAGAAACTGTCTCGTGAGTCTTTGAGCGCTGACTTAATATAGACCGACAGAATTTTTTATTTTTTCCCCCTCTACGATCCTCGGTCACACCTCTTAGGGCGGGTACCGTTTCCAGTTCTCCTTCTCCGGACTACCCGTTTCCGCTCTAGTCCTGAGTTCCCTGGGGGGACCTGGAAGAACTCGTAGATGGGGTTTTGGTCTTAGACAAAAAAGTACTGAAAGTGGTTGAGGAGACTGTAATTGTCCCCCGATAGGGACTGGGGGAAAGAGACCTCTTTTAGTTGAATCTGGATATCGATTATTCAGAGGACCTGTTCTATTTTCACAAAGTTAAGTTTGGGGGACCATCGTAAAATCGAATGAATCGTCCAAATAGGTCTGAAAACGTTGTAACAACTCGGTTACGAACAACGGGTCAAGGGAGTAGGGAATAGATAACACAAGGACCCTCACGTAAATCAGTCCTACATCTTTTTTATTCGTCGTCGAAATCGTAACCGTTGTAATCTGAAATTCAATTCAAGAAAGAAACGACATTGGGCGACTTAGAAACGAGGTATTTTTACATTGAGACATGAAATTCCCACTACGTCCGATCCTTGAATTCTTCTTTGTGAAATTCCCCTTTAATAACAAGACCGACTGGTTGGAAATAGTTTTTCCCCAGTATTTTATAGTTGTCCGGAGACCCGGTCTTCTATTACATGTTTTTTATTCTGAGAACGTCCTTCCTTGGACCATAGCTATTTTCAATTATGACTACCTTACAACTCAACTGAGACGTAAAAAGTGGAACGACATACATGTTGAGTCCCATATTTTCGGGAGAGACTTTTATTTCATTTCCCGGAGCGAGTGACTTCTTCGAACCAGTGGGGCACAGTAAGAAAGGAATAGAGATATAGAGATTTAGAGTCAACGGTTGCGACAGTGAGACTTCTATGGGACCTAGGTTGACCCCGACCTGGGGCCGTGGTCCAGAAAGCGAAGTCGTAGAGTATTATAATTAGTTGGGACTATCTTGTCACTTTCGGTGGATCGTATCCTCTTTCGTGTTGATAGTAGACAGAGACTGAAACCGGAAAGGTGGAGATTGGGGTAGAGGGTGGTTCCTTTATTGACGGTCGTGTGGGACCCCTTCTGTACTGAGTACGAGTGAAGACTAGGTAAATAGGGTGGTTTCCGTGACATGTTTACATATGTCGTATCCCTACGAGGTTGTCTTTCTGTGGACAAGTTCTGGTATTATCCACTGTCATTGCATATTAACGTATCTGTATTCCAACTTGTTTTACCCCAAATAAAAAATTTTTAGGAAACTTTTTTTTTGATTATGTTACCTCTATTTATTAAATGATTAAATGATCTATTTCCCACGGCCCTCGGTCGTACTCCTTAAGGTGGGTACTGTTCCAGTACGCCGTCTCGAGACTACCGTTCCGATTAGTCTGGAGTCCAAAAGGGGGACCTTAAAGGACTCGTAGGTGAGGGGTTTTTGATTCTTAGACGTACGAAAAGGTGAGAAAATTATAAGAGAACCTTTTCAGTTTAGTCCCGAAATCAGAAGACGTAAACTTTCCCTACAAAGTCAATTTTGGGGAGACTATCGAGAGATCCGAACGGATTTTCCAAGGGGGCCTGGAGAATGTCGAACACTTAACGAATGTCGGGGGGTTGGTGCTCTCCGTGTTTCGAATTTCGTAGAATTTCTATGTCTCGGAAAAGATTTCTCAATTTTTAACCGAGGTCAAAGTAGGTCGGCTAATATGTGTCACTTCATTCGGTCTTTCTTTTTTGTGGTTATGTCACATGATTGTGTATATATACCTTAAATCTTTCTACCGTTACTACTGGGACATACGTTCTGTCATTTTTCTGTGTCTACACATATTGCCTGAAAACCTGAGTCTCCCTCTCCCTCTCCCACCCTACTAAACCCTCTTACCGTAACATTGTACATATGATAGTACATTCTTAGCTTATCGGTCAGATACAGACTGCGTCCTATGTCGTACGAACCCCGACCACGTGCCACTACTGGGTCTCTCTTCAATACCCCTCCCTCTACCCTCCCCCCAAGTACAAACCCTTGCGTACATGTGTGCACCACCTAAGTACAGTTACATACCGTTTTGGTTATGTCATAACATTTCATTTTATTTCATTTTTATTTTTAATTTTTTTATTTTATTTCTCAATTTTTAGTATAACCATCTCCCAAAAGTGACAACTGAGTTACTGACGACGGTCCGGAGGTATAAGAAATAGAAAATCCGTGGACCCTCCTACGATTAGTTACATTTGTCCTATACCTTTTTCTATATATCATCAAAACTACAATCGTTGTGATCTGAAAACTCAATTAATGAAAAGAGAAACAATATATAGTGACGTGAGGAGAACACAGGAACGATACATTCTTACATTGAAATAAATCACGAAATACTCTGCCCGTGGTCTGAAACCCTTCTAGTTGTGTTTGTTCAGAAGATCAACTGTTTGGGAATAGTATTTTTTCCGACATTTTACAATTAACCGGGAAAACCGACCTTCTACTACATTTAATGGATTCTGAACACATATGTTGATCCATACGTCTCTCTTTTCGGACCAAAACTATTCTCAGACCCGACGATTGCGACGTATTGAAACACAATGGGTAACTAGAGATACATATTAGTTTTTCATATTTTCCGGAAGACTTGTAATCTCCTGCCTCGGTCAGCGACCTGACCAAAGGGGGCACAGAGGAGAGACTAAAGACCGACTTGAGGGTAGACCCCTCACCTCCGTGTGGTACAGATGAATGAACAGGGACGAAAATTCTAGGTGCGCTCCCCCTCGGGTTCCGCCCCGTGGGGGGCTATAACTTCTCCTGAGGCCAACGGATTGCATCTACCACGTTCGAGGAACAGACCTTGAAGTAACCGAAGGGTGCATTTGGTTCAATAAGTCGGAAGAAAGAGGTGAATTAAAAGGATGATGTGAGAAAGCAGGATTAGATTAGAAAATATAATTATTTATTTATTCAAAAGGAGCGGTTGCGGTAGGGGTGAAGCTTAAGGGACCTAGGTGGCCCCGACCTGGGACCGTTTTCCCAAGTTTCCTTATTCTGATGATGAATTTGATTCTTTTTCTTATGTACTTACACCATTTTTAAAATTGTTCCTTTATTTTTTTGTTTATTCTATTTTTCTCGGTTAGTCCCCTCTGATGGGACCAGTGGGTCACCAATTCTAAGACGAAAGTTTACGTTCCCTACATTCGAGTTAGGAACCAACCCCTTTGTTCTAGGGTGTACGGTACCCTGTTGATTTGAGTGTACGACGATGAGGACTCGGTCGTACAGAGTTGATCCCGTGGACGTACTATATTGTTTTCTAGGACGTACGACGTTGATCTAGGTTAGGTCGGTTTTTAGTTAATTAATATTTGAATTTTTTCCTGGTCAGTCACTATTTTCGAGTTTATTTACTTTTCTTTTTGTATCTTTTCCTCAATTATCGTTTAATCCACTACGTCTCTTTACTTTTTCAGTATACCTTCTACCTTAACACCTATAGTGAGTTAGTCTTCTCTGTTTTCTTTTTGTCTATAAATGATTTAATCTTATCAAATTCCCTGGATGGTCCGTTGTAGTTCGTATGGTTGTAAAAGTAATATTCCCAGGGTCTTCCTCTTTTGTCTTTCACCATTTTTTACATAAACTAATTTAATACCGACTTTTGAAGGGTTTCGACTTCTTTCTTTGTCTAAAGGTCCTTGTCCTTCGTGTCTCTAAGGGTTTCCTCCACTTGGGTTTCTTTGTGTGAGGTTCTGTCTAATATCAATTTTGACATTTTTAATTTCTATTTATCGTCCTATCCGTAATCGTGAAGAGATTTACAAACTATCTTAAGAGGACATTTTGGTAGACTAGGACCCGAAAACAAGAAACCCTCTTAAAAAGTAGTCTCGAAATTAAAGTCACGAACGTCAACCCAACAAGTATTAAAGATAAAGAAGGACCAACTCAGAACCTTCTAACTTGAAAAGATTTTTAGCTAGTTAAAGAAGGTCCAATAGGTAAAGTAAAGGTATATTAACAAGTAGTATCAGAGAATATTAGGAAACATACAGACGTAACAGACACCATTGGAGAAAAAAAGTAAAGATCAAAACAACTAAACTAAGAAGAGAGAAAATAAGAACTACTCAGACCGATTTACAAACGGTTAAAACAATAGAAGAGCTTATTGGTCAAAATCACAATAGTTAAAAATGATAACAAAGAAAGTAAATAGAAAGTAAAGAAAGACCAGACTAGAAATACCAAATAAAGGAAGATGATTAAAACAATAAGAAAAGGTCAACAAAATCCACATTTGAATCCAACAGAAAAGTTACAAAATCAACAAAGAACTCCATCCTAAAATAACGATATTTTAAGGGAGAATCTCGGTGAAAACGACGTAGGGTAACTAAAACTCAACAGTACAAAAGTAACAGTAAATAAAGATCTTTAAAGAAATAAGGGAAAACTAAAGAAGTCATTGGACAACTAATAAATCTTTAATTAACGAAATAGGGGTACACAAACACAAAGAATGTCAAAAGAAAAAGAAAATTAACTATGGATCAGAGTATCGTAACACCGACCTCTTCTACGATCTATATTAAAGTTAAAAGAATTTAAATGACTCCAAACTAAGGTTAATGTTCGTGACTTTAATTTCGACACTACTTTTTAGGGTGTTTTTTGTTTTCGGGTCCTGGTCTACCGAAGTTTTTACTTAAGATAGTTTGTAAACCTCTTGTCGATTACTCGATTACGGATAGGAAAATTTTGAAAGTTTTTTAACGTCTCCTTCCTTGTGGAAGTTTGAGCAAGATACCCCATTGGTAGTGGGAATATGGTTTTGGTCTGTTTCTGTTGTGTTTTCTTCTTTCGATGTCCGGTTATAGTGACTACTTGTATCTACCTTTTTAGGAGTTCTTTTAAAATCGTTTGTCATAAGTTGTTGTATATTTTTTCGAGTATTTAGTACTAGTTCAAATCAAATAAGGTCCCTACGTTCCTAAGAAGTTATATGTGTTTATTTAATTACACTATGTGCTACGATTGTTTAACTTTCTATTTTCGGTATACTATTAGAGTTATGTACGTCTTTTTCGGAAACTGTTTTAACTCGTGGGTAAATACTAATTTTGAGAAGTTTTTTACACGTTTCTTTCTGTGATGGAAGTCAAGTCAAGTCAAGTCAAGTCAGCGTGTCAGTACAGGCTGATAAACACTTGGGTACTCGACGTGGTGTGGTAAGGAGGGACAGGTTGTGGTTGAGGACCTCAGGCGGGTTTGGGCACAGGTAGCTCAGTCACTACGGTAGGTTGGTAGGGTAGGAGACAGTAGGGGAAGAGGAGGACGGGAGATAGAAAGGGTCGTTGTCCTAGAAAAGGTCACTCAGTCGAGAAGTGTAGTCGACCGGTTTTATAACCTCAAAGTCGAAGTCGTAGTCAGGAAGTTTTATTATGGGTCCTGACTAGAGGAAGTCCTACCTGAGCAACCTAGAGGAACGTCAGGCTCCCTGAGAGTCCTCAGAAGAGGTTGAGGTGTCAAGTTTTTGTAGTTAAGAAGTCGCGAGTCGAAAGGAATATCAGGTTGAGAGTGTAGGTATGTACGGATGACCCTTTTGTTATCTGAACTGATCTATCTGGAAACACACGTTTCATTACAGAGACGAAAAATTATACGACAGATACGACCAGTATTGAAAGGAAGGTTTCTCATTCGCAGAAAATCAAAGTACTGACGTCAGTGGTAGGTGTCACTAAAACCTTGGGTCTTTTTATTTCAGTCGGTCACAAAGGTGACAAACGTATAGATAAACGGTACTTCACTACCCCGGCCTACGGTACTAGAATCAAAAGACTTACGACTCGAAATTCGGTGGAAAAAGAGAGAGGAGAAAGTGAAAGTAGTTCTCCGAGAAATCAAGGAGAAGTGAAAAACGGTATTCCCACCACAGTAGACGTATAGACTCCAATAACTATAAAGAGGTCCGTTAGAACTAAGGTGTAACACGAAGTAGATCGGGGCGTAAAGAGTACTAAATCAGAAGTATATTCAATTTATTCGTCCCATTGTTATATGTCGGAACTACATGAGGACAAGGATAAGCCTTGGATAAACCTTGGAGGTATACAGTTTCGGGTATATACTATTCGGATGTCGTTTGTAATAAGAGTTACCACTTTTTGGCTTTCGTAAACGGGATTCTAGTCCTTATTCTGTTCCCACAGGTGGAAGTGGTGATAATAAGTTGTATCAAGACCTTCAAGATGTATGTCATTAGTCTCTTCTTTTTCTATATTTTCCTTAAGTCTACTCTGTTCTTATTTATTTCGAGAGGGACAAACGTCTTTTGTACTATGACATGTATCTTTTGGGATTTCTTTTTTAGTCTTTTAATAATCTCGATTAGTAACTTATATCGTTTTATATTGTTTTAGTTATATGTCTTAAGTGAACGTAAAGATATATGATTGTTACTTTTTAGTCTTTCTCGTTAATTCCTTAGATAGGGTAAGGTGTAACGTTGTTTCTATTAATTTATAGATCCTTTTTTGAATGGATACCTCTGGTTTCTTGACATGTGTGTTTTAGTATTCTGTGTTTACTTTCTTTAGTTTCTACTGTATTTGTCTACCTCTCTATAAGGTACAAGGAACCATCCTTCTTAGTTATAACACTTTTACTGATGTGATGGTTTACGTTAGATGTCTAAGTCACAGTATGGATAGTTTAATGGTTACCGTAAAAGGTGTCTTGATCTTGTTTTTTAAGGTGTTAAGTATACCTTTGTGTTTTCTGAGACTTATCGGTTTTGTCAGAACTCTTTCTTGTTACCTCGACCTCCTTAAGTGGAAGAACTGAAGTCTAATATGATGTTTCGAAGTCAGTAGTTCTGACATACCATGACCGTGTTTTTGTCTTTATACTGGTTACCTCGTTCTATCTTTATTTGGGTACGTTGATACCCATAGTATAAAAACTGTCTTATCCGTTCTTATACGTTACGTCGTTTCTGTCGAAGAAGTTATATACCACGACCCTTTTAACCTGTCTATGTATATCGTCTTACTTTAATCTTGTGAAAGATTGACGTATGTGTTTCTATTTAATTTTTACCTAATTTGTGGATTTACATTCTGATCTTTGATATTTTGAGATTCTCCTTTTGTCCGTCTTGTGAGTTACTGTTTAGTTTGGTTCTAGGAGAAACTGGGTAGAGGATCTCAATACCTTTATTTTTGTTTTCATATGTTCACCCTGGACTAATTTGAACTTTCGAAAACTTGTCGTTTTCTTTCATATTCGTTCTACTTTTCTGTTGGGAGTCCTACCTTCTTTTATTATCGTTTACTTTGTTGACTGTTTCCTAATTAAAGGTTTTATATGTTCGTCGAGTATGTTAAGTTATAGTCCTTTTGTTTGTTGGGTTTGTTTGTCACCCTTTTTATGGATTTGTCTACAAAGAGGTTTCTTCTCTATGTCTACTGATTGTTTGTGTACTTTTCTACGAGTTGTAATGAGAAATTATGTCTTTAAGTTTAGTTTTGATGTTACTCTATAGTGGAATGTCACCAGTCTTACCGGTAGTAGTTTTTCAGATAGTTTTTCTCTTGCACTACCTCTCCTAAACCTCTTTTCCCTTGCGAGAACGTGACAACCACCTTTACATTCAACTATGTAGGTTATACTTTTTACGTTACCTCTAAGGAATTTTATGTTCCTTATTTTCGTGACATACTGGGTCGTTAGGATGAGGATCCGTATGTGTGACTCCTTTGGTTTTAACTTTTTCTGTGTATATAGGATAACAAGTGACGTTGTGATGAATGTTAGTGATCTTGTACCTTCGTTGGATCTACAAATAGTTGTATACTTACCTATTTCTTCGACACCATGTATATGTTCTACCTTAGAATGAGTCGGTATCTTTCCTTGTGTAGACTCAGTCAAGATTACTCCACCTACTTAGATATTGGATGATATCTCATTCAGTCTGTCTCTTTCTGTTTATAACATAAGATTGAATATATTTGCCTTAAATCTTTTTACCATGATTTCTTAAATAAATGTCCCGTCGTCACCTCTTTGTCTATATCTCTTATCTGAATACCTATAAACCTCTCTCCTCCTCTCCCACTCCATACACCTTTCTCATTATACCTTATCATGTAAGTCAAATCAACGAGTCAGAACAGACTGAGAAACGCTGGGGTACTTGACGTCGTGCGTTCTGGACGGACAGGTAGTGGTTGATGGTTTCAGATGGGTTTGTGTACAGGTAACTCAGACACTACGGTAGGTTGGTAGAGTAAGAGACCGTATGGGAAGAGAAGGACGGGAGCTAGAAAGGGTCGTAGTCCCAGAAAAGTTTACTCAGACGAGAAGCGTAGTCCACTGGTTTCATGACCTCAAAGTCGAAATTGTAGTCAGGAAGGTTACTTGTGGGTCCTGATTAGAGGAAATCCTACTTGATCAACCCAGAGGAACGTCAGGTTCCCTGTGAGTTTTCAGAAGAGGTCGTGGTGTCAAGTTTTCGTAGTTAAGAAACCACGAGTTGAAAGAAAATATCAAGTTGAGAGTGTAGGTACGTACTGATCATCTTTTTTTTTATCGGAATTGATCTGCTTTAAAACAACTGTTACATTATATAGAGGAAAAATTATACGACAGATCCAACCAGTATTGAAAGGAAGGTTCCTCATTCACAGAAAATTAAAGTACCGACGTTAGTGGTAAACGTCACTAAAACCTCGGGGGTTTTTATATCAGTCGGTAACAAAGGCGACAAAGGGGTAGATAAACGGTACTTCACTACCCTGGTCGACGGTACTAGAATCAAAAGACTTACAACTCGAAATTCGGTTGAAAAACCGAAAGGAGAAAGTGAAAGTAGTTATCCGAGAAATTAAGAAGAGGTGAAAGACGGTATTCCTACGACAGTAGTCGTATAGACTGCAATAACTATAAAGAAGACCGTCAGAACTAAGGTCGAACACCAAGGAGGTCGGGTCGTAAAAAGTACTACATAAGACGTATACAATTTATTCGTCCCACCGTCATATGTCGGAACTGCATGGGGAAAAGGATAAACCTTGGTCAGACAACAAGGTACAGGTCAGATTGTCAACGAAGGACTATACGTATGTCCAAAGAGTTCTCCGTCCAGTCCACCAGACCATAAGGGTAGAGAAAGTCTTAAAAAGTGTCAAATAACACTAGGTGTGTCAGTTTCCGAAACCGTATCAGTTATTACGTCTATATATCTATATCTATATCTATATCTATATCTATATCTAAAAAAAAAAGACCTTGAGAGAACGGAAAAGCTACTAGGTCGCCTACAACCGTTAAACTAGAGACTAAGGAAACGGAAAGTGTTTTGGTCGAACTTGTGGACCTTCAAGTGCCAAGTGTATTACGACTTCGGACCAAACCTCTTAAAACTCGTAATGTAATCACCACTCACTTTACTGACGTTGACACACCATCAAACTCGTAAGAAACCGTAACGGAAAGAAACCTTAACCTTACTTTTGACTATAAAAGGTCAGGACACTGGTGACGACTCAAAAGGTTTAAACGACCGTATAACTCACGTCGTGAAAGTGTCGTAGTATAAAATCCTAAACTTTATCGAGTTGACCTTAAGGTAGTGGAGGTGATCGAAACAAACATCACTACGAAGGATTTCAGGTGAACTGAAGTGTAAGGTCTTCCAGACTGAGATCCACTCACACTTACTAGTGTGGTGGTACTAAAGACCTAGTACTTCTAGAGAAAACATGTGAAGAAGACATAATAGAGCGGTGGAGAAGAAGACAAAGACAATCCAGGGATGGTAAAGACAAGAAATAACTGGGGAATAAACGTACTTAAAAAGGGAACGATAGAGATTAAAAGAACTTCTCTATTGATCAGAAAGGGTACGATAACAAAAGGAGATAAAGAAACGTAACTTACGACTCCTTCCGAAAAAAAAAAAATAGAGAGGAACGATAAGAAACCTTGAGACGTAAGTTTTCCCATATAGAAAGAAAAAGAGGAGACGAAAAGTAAAGAGAAGAAAAGTGTCGATAAATATTCCGAAGGAGTCTGTCGGTGAAACGGAAAAGCGTAAGAAAAAAGAACCCCTACCAGAAATAAGGACAGAGGAAATGTTGCAGTACTTGGAGGAAGGTGGTAAGTAGTCCGTGAGACAGATAGTCTAGATCAAGGAATTTAGATAAAGAGTGAAGTTGACATATCATTATTCCCTAAACTAAATCCAGTATGGACTTACCACATCACCAAAAGGGGTAACAGAAGTTAAATTCAGACTTAAACCGTTATTCCTCAAGTAATAGACTCGATATCAGTAGAGGGTCAGAATAAAAACGATTGACATATCTCGAAGAGGGACCCACCAGAAACCTTCCTTACTACGAGTTCGACTTTGAGGTCATGAAACCGGTGGAGTACACTTGTCAGCTGAGTAACCTTTTCTGAAACTACGACCCTCCCTGACCCCCGTCCTCCTTTTCCCCTTCTGTTTCCTACTCTACCGAAGTGGTCAAGCTACCTGTACTCACTCACTTGAGACCCTCTACGACTACCTGTCCCTCCGAACCGTACGACGCTAAGTACCCCAGTGTTTCTCAACCTGTGTCGACTCGCTGACTTGACTTGACTTCTCTATCTCGAAGAGGTAAAAACCGACGTTTCCTATATTAGTTAGACTAAAATCTCAAATGGTAGACCACTACAGGTATATATCTCAGAAGAGAACACAACAACCTTCTCCCACAAACGATACTGGTCACACAAGAGAACCATTTTGAAATAATCGGAAACGGGACAAAGTAAGACATGAGGTTCCGGTCCAAACGGACAATGAGGTCCACAAAGAAGTGAAGGAAAAAAAACGTAAGGTCAGGGGATATTACTCTTTCTGTAGAAAAACACACACACACACAATGGTATACATTTTATCTATCGGTTAACCTTAAACGACATACCGAGTTCTTTGAGTTTGTTCCCCGAGACGTAGTTGGATCTCCACACCCTACCCTTCCCTTTACCCTCTCTCAAAGTTTTCCCTCCTCTATATACATATGGGCACCGAATAAGTACAACTCCAAATTGTCTTTTGTTGTTTTAAGACATTTCGTTAATATGAAGTTATTTTTAATTAATTAATTAATGTATTGACAAAAACAAAAAGAATTAAAGGGCTTCTCAAAGTAAGATCAAAAAGGAACGATAGAAGCTACAAGTTAACAAGTAAAGACAATTATAATAGAACCGTGTCAGTATATACAGAAATGTTGGGACTTCTAAAATAATCGTCACGGGTGACGAAAGAGGGCGAACAATGTTGGAATTTAGATTCAATAGAATGAAAGTAGAGGACTAGGGAAGAAGTCAGTTATGTTACCGACAAAGGTTCTTCATTGGGTTTAGTTCATCTTGAAACTTTTAATCCCATAAGAGACTATGGAGTACAAAATCCCTCACTTAAACCTTGACCGAACGACGGAAGAGGTCTAGTTCCGGTGTGACGTAGTCACTTCGTAAGTCAAGTCAAGTCAAGTCAACGGGTCAACACAGACTGAGAAACGTCGGTGTTCCTGACGTCGTTAGGTCCGGAGGGACAGGTTGTGGTTGAGGTCCACAAATGAGTTTGAGTACAGGTAACTCACTCACTACGGTAGCTTGGTAGAGTAGGACAACAGGGGAGGAGAAAGACGGAAGTGAGAAAGGGTCGTAATTACAGAAAAGTTTACTCAGTCAAGAAGAATAGTCCACCGGTTTCATAACCTCAAAGTCGAAGTCGTAGTGAGGAAGGTTACTTAAAAGTCCTGATTAAAGGAAATCCTATCTGACCAACCTAGAGGAACGTCAGGTTCCCTGAGACTTCTCAGAAGAGGTTGTGGTGTCAAGTTTTCGTAGTTAAGAAGTCACGAGTCGAAAGAAATATCATTTACTTAAATAAATATCACTCCGTAATACGTTTCCATTTAATTTAAAGGGGTTTTAAGGGATGTCAAAACTTACACCATAGAGAATTAATCTGTAAGTGAACTCATAAGATCTGAAACTGATAAAAGCTCTAGAGGATAATTTAATAAAATCGATCAAAGATCGAAATTTTTTTTTTCAAAGACACACCATTATTTTTCGGACCCCAAAGGATCAGACGGTAAAAAGACTACAGTGTGGATTTTTTATAAAAGGAAGATGAGAATTCCTGAAGGGACCACCGAATCTACCATTTCATAGACAGATGTTACTCCCTCTAGGTCCAAGCTAGGGACCCAGCCCTTCTATGGTACCTCTTCCTTTACAGTTGAGTGAGGTCATGATAACGGACCTTTTAGGGTACCTGTCTCCTCGGACTATCTGATGTCAGGTACCCCAGTGTTTCTCAGCATGTACTGACTCACTGAAGTGAGTGAGTGAGTGAGAATACAAACCGTGGTTATTCGGGGAAATCCCTAAGGAATTTTTTACAGTTAAAAATAATTTTTTGTTTTGATTTAAAAACTTTAATTACAGAAGATATTTCTTGACCACTTTTACACTATATCGAATAAGGTTTCTTTATCTTAAAAACATGGTCTGTCTGGACCCAAAGAAAGAATGAACGACAAAGAATGATTTGTTTATAAACGAAGAATAAGAGACAGAGAGATACGAAATTAAAGGAACAATAATTGTTGTTTAACTATAATAACATTATGACTTTTAAAGTGAAGTATCCTAACTACCTCCTTAATCAAATCTATTATACATATATAGTGAAACATGTATAGGACTATGTATTATCTAAGTATTTATTAGTAATTATGAAAGTTACTAGGTAGATAATAGTAAAATAAAAGTCTGTTTCTTTTACATACCCAGTTTAGTTTAACGTGTATTACGTCTTATCTAAAAAGAAACCTTAGAAAAAGTGTTATAGTACTTATAATATTTTAATCCAGTTTTCTATTAAGTTAGAAGGTGTCACAATTGGTGTTAGCGTAAGATCGTAAGAAAGAAAAATTATAAATGGAATTATTGAAATATGTCTGTCGTCCGACATAAAAGATATGATACTTGTTAGTATTCTTAAAAACTTTGACAACTAGTCAAAGTTATATAATTTCAGATTGGAGAAAATTTACTGACAAAATATGGACCACACACAAGTCGGTTATAAACACACTAGTTAGAATTAAGGTAAATTATACAGTTTAGTAAATTGATGTACCTCCGTATAAAACTTTAATCGAGTAAAGTCAGACGAGTACCTTTGAAAGAGTAAAGAATACTTTATGAGAACGTTCTTAGTAGGGAAACCTATTATAAAACAAAAGAAAACTTTTAGATCAACTTTCTTAAAAAGTAACACGATAGATTTAGGATATATACACAGTAAATAAACCCGTACATAAATTTTTACTACTTTACATAACAAAGGAAAAAGATAACTAAGAACTTCTGACTGTATGACAGTTTAAGTTAATACTTTACTTATTTAATACAGTCTCCTTCCCTCACTTAAAAAATATTTTTACACATAATAATTTTGTCGTTATTGTTGTTATTCGGTTGGTGTGATAATACAGGTCGTAAAGATTTAATCCTAAATAAACTTTTAAACAACAATAAATGAGTAACAAGAAAAACATAATGTACAAGACGAAACAAAAAATTCCTAATATAAAGTAAGAAAGTCATCAAGTGAATATATTTACTCTAATATCGGTGTCTTTGAAAGTCTTCTTCTCTAAATAACATCTTGAGACGTTAATACTCTTAGACCGATTTTAGTTGTGACGATTTAGTACAAGATTGAGGGATTTCCCTTTTTAGATCATTGTGTCAGTGACTATTCTCTTTGTTCTGTGAAGTATTGATCGATATAAGCAAGACCTGGTTACTCTATAATAGTGATTACTTGATCCTTCTTAAAACTGGTTACGTATAATAAATCAAACATTTTGTTAGGATGTCTGTACTACTCTACTTGTTTTGTTCACCTTTTGATCCGATCATCCTTTTCGAAAGTACAAAGAGAAATCAAAAATGAGACTTATTTCATTTGAGAGTTGATAATCGATGTGTAAGTACAAAGTTTATCCGAAGAAATCTTTACACTTAGGACAAAACGAAAAGTGAAAGGGGTTCCATAAGTTTACAACAAACAGATTTAAATACTTACTCTAAGAAGTACTTTTCCTGTAAAACTTATGAATAATAAACTTCCAATACCGATTCATACTGGGGAAGACACACTTGTGTTCCATTACAAAAAGTTTAATGTGCAACCCTTATTAGGGATTCTGACAAAGTGTTACAAAACGTAAACAAATTTTAACTTCATATAAAATAAACAAAGGAACGGTTTTAAAGTTTTATAGGGAAGGTCCGAGGACAGGACAAAATTCTAGACGAAACTACAAAGAGTTTACTTTCCAAAATGTGGAATCTTGTGTGCTCTAAAAGTCTTAACCTGAGAAAGGGTCTTACTTCCTCTAACAACCTCCCTCTTCTTAAATTTAACTTGATATAGGTGAGGTAGGATTTGACAGTAAGGATAGTAATTATAAAAATTTTTCACGATCGTTCCCGTTATAAAAGTCGTGATTTGGACTTAATGATTTCGTTTGTAACATTGAATGTTGTTATTCTTATAGTAAGAAGAATTGTTAGAAAAAAAGGATCACTGTGTGTAAGAAGAGAATTAAATGTCCCTTACGATTCACAAAGTATAGCGTTAATCACCTGTTTTATTGAGTCTTGATGTTGATTTTGAGATATAAATAAATGGAGTAACCGGTATAATAATTATTGATTTTATAGATATCGGTATAGGAATACATGTTAAAAGAGACATTAAAGTCTTTTATGAGTCTAATGACTGGTTTTTATAATTCTTTACAAAATTAACATAAAACGTCACTTATACTGACCGAAGTCATAAGTAACTCCCACTCCAAAACAATTGCTAAAGTATTTTCATAATCAACGAAAACACTATACATGATACCGGGGTCATTATATATACTTCACAAGGATGAATCTTATTTTCTTAAACGTAAAATCCAAGACTAGAGGTCATCGTTCAGAATATGACGGGAGACGTCAAGAGTGTCAGTCTAGTGTAAAAGAATCAAACTTTGTTCACCTTTGTAATAAATAAACTCTTTAGTTTACATTTGACCCATGACTCTTTAAGGTAAAATGACGGGTAAAAGTCGAAATAAAGAGTGGTTTTAAGAGGCGTAGTAAGAACCATGGGACTTACAAGGGTCGTGAAGACAAGCAACATGAAGACGAACACCAAAGAAGGAGTGGTTGACTGGACCGAGAACCGTGGTTGAGTCGGGGGTAGTAGTGTACCCTTTGAGAAGGAGAGACCCACGAATTTACAGGTTTAAAGCGAAATGAGGATTCCTAAGTTTAATAACATAATCCCGGGTGGGATTTGACCTTTTTGGCGTAGAAATAATATAGACATTTCTGTATTAAAGGTTTATTCTAGTTCATGTCTTCATGGTTTACCATACCGAAAGAAATATCCTTTGTGTTCAGTTGAGTGTCGTTACCTACGACCCAACAGAAGAGACGAATTTCATATGGAGGATATTAATAGAGAAGAAAACATAGGAGTAAAAATAAAGAAAAATCATGGGTCAGAGTGACTTTCTAAAATGTATATTGTAACACATTCAAATTCCACATGTTACACTACCAAACAACGTGTATATATATATATATATATATATATATATATATATATATATATAATGTTTTACTAGTACTGTACAATCAATTGAGGTAGTGTAGTATATTAGCGAAAAAGAAAAAACACGACTCTTGTAATATCCAGATGATACAATCGTCGAATATTCACATATTCTACCATGACGATTGATGTCAATCACGTGATAATCTAAGGGTCTTGAATAAGTAGAATATTAACCTTCAAACATGACAGATTGTAGTGGTGCAAAGGATGTGAGACGTCGAGAAAAGTGTTGGTGGTAAAATGAGACACTGAGATAATAAAGTTAAAGAAAATAAATAGTGTTTATTCAATCTGGTGTATTACAAAGAGACAGACTTAATAAAGTGAATAAAATTACGGGAGTTCAAAGTAGGTAGACCAGTGTTTACTTTCATAAAAAAAATATTAGTACCGACTAAATATATGTTAAAATATAGTGTAAAAGAGACAGGTAAATAAACATCTATCTGTAAATCCAACGAAGGTATATGAACTCTGAAGGGACCACCGAGTCTTCTGTTTCACAGACGGATGTTACGTCCCCTGGACCCAAGTTAGGGACCCAACCCTTCTAGAGGTCCTCTTCCTTTACCATTGGGTGAGGGCATAAGAACGGACCTTTTAGGGTACCTTCGTCCTCGGACCATCCGATGTCAGATACCCCAGCGTTTCTCAGTCTGTACTGACTCGTTGAAGTGAAGGTGAAAGTGAATTGAAAGTGTATATGAAGTCAAGTCAGCGAGTCAGTACAGACTGAGAAACGCTGGGGTACTTGACGTCTACGGTCCGGAGGGACAGGTTGTGGTAGAGGGCCTCATGTGAGTCTGAGTGCAGGTAGGTCAGTCACTATTGGTAGGTCGGTAGAGTAGGAGACAGCAGGGGAAGAGGAGGACGGGGGTTAGGGAGGGTCGTAGTCTCAGAAAAGGTTACTCAGTTAAGAAGGGTACTCCACCAGTTTTATAATCTCAAAGTCGAAATCGTAGTCAGGAAGGTTTCTTGTGGGTCCTGACTAGAGAAGTCCTACCTGACCAACCTAGAGGAACGTCAGGTTCCGTGAGAGTTCTCAGAAGAGGTTGTGGTGGCAAGTTTTCGTAGTTAGGTGGTCGTGAGTCGAAAGAAGTGTGAGGTCGAAAGTGTAGGTATATACTGGTGACCTTTTTGGTATCGGAATTGATCTGTCTGGAAACAACCGTTTCATTAGAGAGACGAAAACTTATACGATAGATCTAACCAGTATTAAAAGAAAGGTTCTCATTCGTAGAATTAAAGTACCGACGTTAGTAGTAGACGTCACTAAAACCTCGGACCGAAGGGACCATCGAATCTCCAATTTCGTAGACGGACGTTACGTCCTCTGGACTCAAGCTAGGGACCCAACCCTTCAAGGGGACCTCTTCCTTTACCGTTGGGTGAGGTTCTAAGAACGGACTTTTTAGGGTACCTGTCTCCTCGGACCACCCGATGTCAGGTGTCCCAGTGTCTCAGCCTGTACTGACTCGCTGAAGTGAAAGTGAAAGAAAGGGTTTTATTTCAGTCGGTGACAAAGGTGACACAGGTGTAGATAAAGGGTACTTCAATACCCCGGTCCACGGTACTAGAATCAAAAGACTTACAAGTCAAAATTCGGTTGAAAAGGTGAGAGGAGAAAGTGAAAGTAGTTCTCCGAGAAATCAAGAAGAAGTGAAAGACGGTATTCTCACCACAGTAGACGTATAGACTCCAATAACTATAAAGAGGGCCGTTAGAACTAAGACGTAACACGAAGGAGGTCGGGTTGCAAAGAGTACTACATGAGACGTATATTCCATTTATTCGTCCCACTGTTATATGTCGGAACTGTATGAGGAAAAGGATAAACCTTGGTTAGACAACAAGGTACAGGTCAAAACTGACAACGAAGAACTAGACGTATATCCAAAGAGTTCTTCGTCCAGTCCACCAGACCAAAAGGGTAGAGAAAGTCTTAAAAGGTGTCAAATAACACTAGGTGTGTCAGTTTCCGAAACCGTATCAGTTATTTCGTCTTTATCTACAAAAAAACCTTGAGAGAACGAAATAACTACTAGGTCGTGTACAACCGTTAAACTAGAGACCAAGGAGACGGAAAAGATTTTGGTCGAACTTGTAGACCTTCGAGTGCACACTAGTGAGTGGATCTCGGTCTGTAGGACCTTACACTTTAGTTCACCCGGAATCTTTCGAAGTGATGCTTGTTTCCATCACCTCCACCACCTTAAGGTCAACTCGATAAAGTTTAGGACCTTCTACTACGACACTTTCTCAATGTGAGTTATACGGTTGTTTAGACCTTTTGAGTCGTCACCGGTGTCCTGACCTTTTCCAGTTAAAAGTAAGATTAGGGTTTCTTTCCGTTATGGTTTCTTACCAGTTTGACGACGTGTCAAAGTGAGTAGAGTGTATTTGAACTGATAACATTTTTACTTTATTTTTTATGAAGTGAATTGTATCTTCACGTCTATTGTGAAAATTACAAAATTAAAATAACCTCATATTAACTCAATGTTATGACACAAACAAAGACCACATGTCGTTTCATTAAGTCAATATACACACATATATACACATATATGTGTGTACATATAAGAAAAGAAAAATCTAAAGAAAGAGTATATCCAATAGTGTCTTATAACTCATCTCAAGAGACACGATAGGTCGTGTACAGAAACAACCAAGAGATGGAAAATTTACCATTATACCTATATAAGTAGGAATCAAGGACTGAATAGGGAGGGGGGTGATTGTAAACGGGAAACCATTTGTATTCTAACAAAATCTATAGACATCCAGACAAAGATATAACATTTATTCAAACGAAGATAGCAAAAATTTTTTAATATAGGATGTACACTCACTATAATTACATAATATATAATTCAAAAATTCGTTGGAGGTATGACAAGACGTCTTACTAACATAATTAAATGTAAGGGTGGTTATCACAACCTCCCAAGACAAAAAAGTACACGGACAACCAGTAGACATACACAAGAAAACCCTTTACAGAAAAATCTAGTAAATAGGTAAAAATAACCTAAAGACAAACAAACAAAACTCGATGTACTCGACGAACATATAAAACCTCTAATTAGGGAACAACCAACGAAGTAAAAAAGAAAGAAAGACAAAAAACAAACAAACAAACAAACAAAGGAAACGACAAGTTTTAAAAAATTCAAATTAATCCAGGGTAAATAAATAAAAACGAAAATATAAATAACATGATTCTCGACCTGGTATTTTATACAATGATGTTAAATAGAGTTTCTCACAAGACGGATACAAGAGGAAATTGTTTAAATATGATAAGTCGGAATTTAAAAACAGAAACTGGTAAATCTCAAAGAAAAACACTTACCACATTCTATTACAAGATTAAGGTAAGGAAATGAATGTCGACAGGTCAAAAGGTCATACTGAAACAACTTCTCTGACAGAAAAGAGGAGACATATAAGAACAGTTATGAACAGTATCTAATTAACTTGTATACAGTACCTTGTTGTCTGACCAAGGTTTATCCTTTTCCTCATGCAGTTCCGACATATAACAACGGGATGAATAAATTGAATATACGTCTCATGTAGTACTCTTTGCGACCTGACCTTCTTTGTGTTCGACCTTAGTGCTAATGGTCCTCTTTATAGTTATTGGAGTCTATACGTCTACTATGGTGGGAATACCGTCTTTCACTTCTCCTTATTTTTCGGAGAACTACTTTCACTTTCACCTCTCACTTTTTCAACCGAATTTCGAGTTGTAAGTCTTTTGCTTCTAGTACCGTAGACAAGGGTAGTAAAATACCCTTTATCTACCCCTTTGTCACCTTTGACGAAGTCTGAAATAAAAAACCCCCGAGGTTTTAGTGACGTCTACCATTGACGTCGGTACTTTAATTTTCTGCGAATGAGGAACCTTCTTTTAAATACTGGTTGGATCTATCATATAAGTTTTCGTCTTTGTAATGAAACGGCTGATCCCAAGCAGATCAGTTCCGATACCAAAAAGGACGCCAGTACATACCTACACTCTAAACCTGACACTTCTTCCGACTCGCGACTTCTTAACTAAGAAAACTTGACACCGCAACCTCTTCAGAGAACTCTCAGGGAACCTGACGTTCCTCTAGGTTGGTCAGGTAAGACTTCCTCTAGTCGGGACCCTAAAGAAACCTTCCTTACTACAATTCGACTTTGAGGTCATGAAACCGGTGGAGTACGCTTCTCAACTGAGTAACGTTTTCTGAGACTACGACCCTCCCTAACCCCCGTCCTCCTCTTCCCCTGCTGTCTCCTACTCTACCGACCTACCGTAGTGACTGAGCTACCTGCACTCAGACTCACATGAGGCCCTCTACCACTACCTGTCCCTCCGGACCGCACGACACTAAGTACCCCAGCGTTTCTCAGTCTGTACTGACTCGGTGACTTGACTTGACTACACTCATATAAAGATTCGAAAGATATGATAAGGCAACTAAATATAAAGACTCTAAAAAAACGGACGTGATATGACAAGACTAATAACATTGAAATTTTAAGGTTGTTTGTTTTTAGGTCCTGGTCTACCGAAGCGACCACTTAAGATAGTCTGTGCATTTCACAGTTTATGATAAGAAGACTTTGGGAAGTTTTTTAATGTATCCTTACTTAGAAGGGGTCAAATAAGATACTTCGGTGGTAGTGAGACTATGATTTTAGTCTGTTTCTATCGTGTTTTTTTCTATTAATGTCCGGTTGTAGTGACTACTGTATCTCCGTTATTGTGAGTTATTTTGTGATAGTTCGACTTAGGTGTTAGTTAAGTCAAGCCAAGTCAGTGAGTCAGCATAGACTGAGAAACCCTGGCGTACCTGACGTCGTGTAGTCCGGAGGAACAGGTAGTACTTGAGGGTCTCAAATGAGTTTGAGTACAGGTAACTCAGCGACTATGGTAGGTCGTTAGAGTAGGAGACAGTAGGGGAAGAGGAAGTCAGAAGTTAGAAAGGGTCGTAGTCCCAGAAAAGTTTACTCAGTGGAGAAACGTAGTCCACCGGTTTCATAAACTCAAAGTCGAAGTTGTAGTCGGGAAGGTTACATATAAGTCCTGATTAGAGGAAATCCTACCTGACCAACCTAGAGGAACGTCAGGTTCCCTGAGAGTTCTCAGAAGAGGTTGTGGTGTCAAGTTTTCGTAGTTAAGGAGTCACGAGTCGAAAAGAATATCAGGTTGAGAATGTAGGTATGTACCGATGATCGTTTTAGTATCGGAACTGATCTACCTGGAAATAACCGTTTCACTACAGAGACGAAAACTTATACGACAGATCCAACCAGTATTTAAAAGAAGGTTCGTCATTCACAGAAAATTAAAGTACCGACGTTAGTGGTAGACGTCACTAAAACCTCGGGGCTTTTCATTTTAGACAGTGATAAAGGTGACAAAGGGGTAGACAGTGTTGACAGAGAGTTTCATTATTTTTACTTTTGTTTTTATTTGTATACTTTGTTACTTTAACTTTTTGAAAACGTGTTGTTTCCTTTGATTTTGTCTTACTTTTCCGTTGAGTGTTTTACCCTCTTTTATAAACGTTGATTACACTGACCGTTCCCTAATTAATGGTTTTAAAAGTTTGGTAAGTACGTTGTGTTATAACTTTTTTGTTCGTCGGTTAGGTTTTTACCGGTTCCTAGATTCATTAGTAAAGAAGTTCGTTCTGTATGTCTACCGGTTTTTTATGTACTTTTCTACGAGTTGTAAACATTAATAATTTCTTTACGTTTAGTTTTGATTTATATGATAGTAGAGTATGGTCAGTCTTACCGGTAGAAGTTTTTCAGATGTTTATGATTTCAGATTTCTCCCACATGCCTCTTCGGTTACCGTGGGATGAGGTTATGACAACGGACCTTTTAGGGTACCCGTCCCCTCGGACCATCCGACATCGCGTACCCCAGCACTTCTCAGTATGTGCTGACTCGCTGAAGTGAAAATGAAAAGTGAAAGTACGCAACCTCTTCCTTTACCGTTGGGTAAGGTCACAAGAACGGACCTCTTAGGGTCCGTGTCCCCTCGGACCACCCGACGACGGATACCCTAGCGTGTCTCAGACTGTACTGACTTCACTGAATCGTCGTCGTCGTTTCTCCCACACCTCTTTTCACTTTGGAGGATGTAACAACCACCCTTACATTTAAACACGTTGATAATACCTCTTGACATACCTCCAAGGAATTGTTTCGTTTTTATCTTGATGGTAAACAACAACAAGTTAGTGATTCAGCACAGTGTGGTAAACACTAGGGTGCCTGACATCATCCGGTCCAAGGAGTCAGGGGCTGATAGAGGGTCTCAAACGAGTTTAAGTACAAGTAACTCGACCATGACAATAGATTGGTAAAGACCAATAGATTGGTAGGAGACGGCGGGGGAAGAGGAAAACGGAAGTTAGAAAAGGTCGTAGTCCCGGAAAAGGTTACTCAGTCGAGAAGTGTAGACCACCGGTTTCATAACCTCGAAGTTGAAGTCGTAGTCGGGAAGGTCACTTATAGGTCTCACCTAAAGGAAATCCCAATTGACCAAACTAGAGAAGTATCAGGTTTCCTGATTATTCTCAGAAGAGGTCATAGTGTTAAACTTTCGTTCTTAAGAATTCACGAGTCGGAAGAAGTACCAAGTCTAAATGTAGGTTTGTACCGATGTCCTTTTTGGTATCGAAACTGATATGTCTATAAACAACGTTACAGAGAGGAAAAATTATGTGACAGTTACAACAAGTTTCGAAAGGATCGTTCCTCGTTCGTAGAAAATTAAAGTACCCAAGTAAATGACATACGTCACCAAAATCTCGGGTTCTTTTATTTTAGATAGTGACGAAGGTGGAAAAGAGGAAGATAAACGGAACTTCACTACCCTAAGCTACGTTACTCGAATCCAAAAAATTCCAACTCAAAGTTCGGTCGAAATAGTAAAAGTAGAAAGTGGGAGCAGTTCTCTTAGAAATTCCGTGTAATGGGGTTACAAGTAACATAGTGATAAATTTTATCGATCCTGTACCTTGGACTACTCTTATTGACTGAGGAATCTTTTCTGGGACTACGGTCTTTTCTAATTTTAGTCCTCCTCTTCCCCTAATGTCTCCTTCTCTACCAACCTACTGTAGTAGTTAAGTTACCTGTACTTAAACTCGTTAGACTTCCTCAACCACTAAGTGTCCCTTCGGACCGTACGACGTCAGACACCCCGATGTTTCTCGGTTGGGTCAACAGGTAGTCGTCTACTTACACATTCCTTCAACACCATGTATTTGTGTTATCTCATAATGACTCGATATTTTTTCTTACGTAAACTCAGTCAAGATTAGTCCACCTACTTGGACTTCGGACAATATGTCTTACTTCATTCAGTTTTCTCTTTCTATTTATGACATATGATTCTGTATATATATGCCTTAAATCTTTCTATCATACCTACTAGGATATACCTCCCGTCGTTCCCTCTGTTTCTGTATTTGTTGTCTGAAAACCTGAGTCAGCCTCTTCCGTTCCCACCCTACTAAACTCTCTTGTCGTAATTTTATATATGAAAATGGTATACATTGTATCTACTGGTCACACTCAAACTACGTACTTCGTCCCGTGGGTTTCGGTCACTAGACCCTGTTGGATCTCCCTATCCTACCCATTCCCCCTCCAGTCTCCCCTAATTTCAGCCCCTTTTGTGTACATATGGATACCGGTTAAGTACAACTATATGCCGTTTTTTAGTGTTACGACATTAAAGGGAAAATTAATTTTATTTATTTAATTTTTTATTTCTCTGAGATCAAGGAGAAGTCAAAGACCGTAATCTTACCACAGTAGACATATAGACTCAAACAACTATAAAAAAGGTTTTCACAACTAAGGTCGAACACTGAGTATGTTGGACCATAAGGTGTACTACATGAGACGTATATTCAATTTATTTGTCCCACTGTTATAAGTCGAAACAGTATAAGGAAAGGGTTAAAACTTGGTCAGTCCACAAGGTACAGGTCAAGATTGACAACGAAGAACTGGATGTATGTCCAAAGAGTCCTCTGTCTATTCCACTGGACTACGAGGATACAAAAACCTAAGAAGGTGTCAAAACCATGTGTGTTTCAGAAATCACTTCCGGTACTTCGTCTTCATCTACGAAAGGACCTTGAGGTAACGAAAGAGGTACTAGGTGGTTTACAACTATTAAACTAGAGAAGTAGTATTCTACTAGGAAGGTATAAACTTCCACAGGTTATACGAGGAGTCGTTCTCGTCTCTCGTTAATGATTATCGAGATCATTATTAGTTAACCGACACGGTTTTGCTCTTACTACGAGTCGACACTTATGTAGACCACAACTTGTTTTTCAGACTACGACTTTTCTTGTTATAACGTATCCTTGAACCTTACAATCAAGGGCTTTAAATCCATTTAACGTATACAATTCCATCCTCTACCGTTCTAATTTGTAGTTGTAGAATCCTTAGTCACTTCATTTTACCTCCTCTTACCCGTTTAATTAAGTCTACTAGTAATATAGATGATGATACCCATTCTTAGGTATTCTTCTTTACCTCAATTGGGAGAATCGTTTGTTTCCTAATACTTTACGTTATGAACACACGTTAGAGTTTGTGATATCTTACTAGAGTCAAGTAAAGGTTCCGTTTGGTAAGTTGAAGTAGCATTAGCTTTAGATACGTGGTTTCTGACTACGACTTCTTCGACTTCAAGTACCCAAGATACTTCTGAAAGATCTTGATTGTGGTTTTTTACTGGAAAAAACGGTATCCCTTATCCTGTATTTAGTGTCGTCCTAGGAGATACTGGGTGGAGGGTCTTAAGACCTTTATTTTCGTTTTTATTTGTTTACCCTAGATTAATTTTAATTTTCGAAGACGTGTTGTTTCCTTTTATATTCGTTCCACTTTTCTGTCGGAAGACTTACCCTCTTTTTTTATCGTTTACTTCGTTGACTGTTTGTTGATTAGAGTTTTTATATGTTCGTTGAATACGTCGAGTTAAGGTCTTTTTATTTGCTGGGTTAGTTTTTTACCCGGTTTCTTGATTTATCTGTAAAGAGGTTTCTTCTGTATGCCTACCGATTGTTTGTGTACTTTTCTACGAGTTGTAGTGAGTAATAATCTCTTTACGTTTAGTTTTGGTGTTACTCCATGGTGAAGTGTGGTCAGTCTTACCGACGCTAGGTTTTTAGACGTTCGTTATTTACGACCTCTCCCACACCTCTTTTCCCTTGGGAGGATGTGACAACCACCCTTACGTTTGATCATGTCGGTGATACCTCTTGTCACACCTCTAAGGAATTTTTTAACGTTTATCTTGATGGAATACTGGGTCGTTAGGGTGACGACCCGTATGTGTGGCTCCTTTGGTCTTAACTTTCTCTGTGTACATGGGGTTACAAGTAGCGTCGTGACAAATATTATCGGTCCTGTACCTTTGTTGGATCTACAGGTAGTCGTCTACTTACCTATTCTTTCGACACCATGTATATGTGTTACCTCATAATGAGTCGGCAATTTTTCTTAAGTAAACTTAGTCAAGACTACTCTACCTACTTTGACCTCGGCTAATATGTCTCACTTCATTCGGTCTTTCTTTTTGTGGTTATGTCATATGATTGTGTATATATACCTTAAATCCTTCTACCGTTACTGCTGGGACATACGTTCTGTCCCTTTCTCTGTGTCTACACATATTACCTGAAAACCTGAGTCTCCCTCTCCCTCTCCCACCCTACTAAACCCTCTTACTGTAAGATTGTACATATGATAGTACATTCTTAACTTAGCGGTCAGATACAGACTACGTCCTATGTCGTACGAACCTCGACCACGTACCCCTACTGGGTCTCTCTACAATACCCCTCCCTCCCTCCTCCCCCCAAGTACAAACCCTTGCGTACATTCTTAATTTCTAAAATTTTAATTTTTTTTTTTTTTATTTTGTAAAATTTAGATTTTTTTATTTATTTATTTATTTTTTATTTTCATCCTTGAGTTCTCATGGGTCCTATTGTTCAAGCTGGAATATCATGTTTTACTTCGTCCCGTTTCCGATTGTCTCAAAACAGTTTTCTTGTGTAACCATTATCTTTTGTAAGAAAAGGGTTGTTGTGTTTTCTACTGAGATGTATACCCGTAGTGGTCTACCAGTTACGGTTTTAGTGTAACTAATATAAAAAACATCGGTTTTTACCTTTTCGAGATATGTCAGACATTTTTGTTCTGAATCTCGACTGACACTGAGTCTAGTACTCGGGGAATAACGTTTTAGATCCGAATTTAACTTCTTTCATTCCTTTTGGTGACCCGGTAAGTCAATACTGGATATAGTTTAAGTATTACTAATATGTAACTCCCACTACTTATTTGAGTTCTCTAATCCAGACCATCTGACTCATGGATTTCTTAATAGATGTCCTTAAACATTGTAACATGTCCTCTGTCACTGGTTTTGGTGAGGTTTCCCGATGGTATGATAGGTGGTTAAGGTGAGGACCCGTATACAGGTATTATTTTGTACTAAATTTTACTATGTACGTGAGGTTACAAGTAACATCGTGACAACTGTTATTGGTTTTGTAGGTTCATCGGATTTATGCATCAGTGTCAACTTATTTCTACACAATGGCAATATGTTACCTTATAGAGTCGGTAATTTTTCTTAATATATTACAGTAAACGTCGTTGAACCTACACGGACCTCTCATAGTATGATTCACTTCATTCAGTTTTACTCTTTTTGTTTATATACTATCACGAATATACGTCTTAGAAATTTTTTATAACGTTTGTGTAAATAAATGTTTTGTCTTTGTCTGAATTTCTTTTTTGAATACCAATGGTCTTTCTTCCCATTCCCACTCTCTATCAAACCCTCAAACACTAACTATATATGTGTGATTATATGAATTTTATCTATTGTTTCTTCCTGGATGACACATCGTGTTCCTCGACGAGTTATGAGACACTATTGAATTTATATTTTTATTAAACCTTTTCTTATCTGTGTACCATAGTAACTTAGTGATGACATGTGAAGTTTGATTGTGTTGTAAAATTTAGTAGAGATGAGAGTATAATTTATATAAAAAATTTTTTCATTTTCTTATAACTAAGATCATTTAGATAAAATGATTATTTGGAGAGTTCTTGAATGACATAAAAAAAAAGGAAATTGATAAATTGAGTCAGTGGAGGTAGACCGTAGACTGTACTAATATAATATATATAATATAATGAGAGAACTTTCAACAGTCACTCGTAGAACTATTTAGGTCACCGAAGACCAAATAAGGTTAGAAAGAAATAATCACAGAGATGATATGAACCGTATCAACGAGTAAAGAATGACGAACTTTGACAGAAAAACACCGAAATTACCGTATGCAGTAGAGTCAAAATGAAGAAATTTGTAAAGACAAACTCTTGATTTCCCGAGAAGGAGAAATAGTAGTTTGATACCCATGAGGATTTCATAGTCAGAAACTGAAAAACAAGAAGGAAGAGGTATAAGAAGGAGAGTCACAACCACGTACGAGTCAGTGATTCAGTACAGAGTGAGAAACTCTGAGGTACCTGACATCGGGTGGTCCGAGGAGACAGTTACCCTAACAGGTCTATTCTTATAACCTTACCCAATGGTAAAGGAGGAAGTCCCCAAGAAAGATTAACTCTATAACTTGGGTGTAGAGGTCACAAAGGACGTAACAGTCCGTTTAAGAAATGGTGACTCGGTGGACCCTTCGGTAGAAGGAGAGTCTCGACAGCAATTAAGTGAGGTTAAACGAACGGTACTCTTACGTACTTGACGTATTTTTCCGTTTTTCTACACTGTGACTTTCTACTCAGTGGGTCCAGTCTTCAACAGATTATACGATGACGTCTTCTCGTCTCATGTTGATGATTCCTTTGAGAACTACTCCCACTTTCTACTCTCACTGTTTCGACAGCACTTTAAGTTGATTTTTACGATTCTAGTACTGTTAGTTAGGGTAGTGAATTACCGTTTATCTTCCCCCTTCCTACCTTCGTTACTGTCTAAAGGAGAAGAACCCGAGATCTTAGTGTCGTCTAACACTGACATCGACACTTTAATCTTCTAACGAAGAACTGTCCTTTCTATACTGTTTGACTCTCTCACATAATTTTTTGTTTCCATAGTGAAAACGGTTGTTTCCATGTTTATCCGTTCCGATACCAGAAATGGTCATCAGTACATGTCAACACTCTCGACCTGGTATTTCTTCCTTTTCGTGACTTCTTATCTACGAAAACTTAATACCATGACCTCTATTGAGAACTCTCAGAGAACCTGTCTTTCCTCTATTTTGGTCAGTTAGAATTTCCTCTAGATGGGACTCAACGAGTAACCTTCTTGACTACGACTTCGAGGTGATGAAACCGGTAGACTACGTTTGTCGGTCGAGTAACCTTTTCTGGGACTCCGACCCTTTCTAACTTCCGTCTTTTTCTTCTCCCACTGTTTCCTACTCTACCAACTTACGGTAGTGCCTAAGTTACCTGTACTTGAACCTATTTGAGTCTTTCTACCACTCCCTGTCCCTTCGGGTCGTACAACGTCGGTCCAACGTTTCTCAGTTTGTGCTGAACCTCTGACTTCTGTTTTAGATAGTGGAGAAAGTTTCATAGTATTCAGATACGAAATCTAGAACGTAAAAAAACGGTTTTAGATCAAAGGAAGTACGTTTGGAGGAGGAAGGTCGAAATAATTTGGTTTGCGAGTGGTAAAAAAGTTTTGTGCATCGAAAGTCTGGTATCAGTATAAACTGATTAACGTGAGTATTAATTATAAATTCAATAAGTCATCATGACAACTAGGAACGGAATTTTACACACAAAAAGTAAGAAAAGAGTCAAGTCAAGTCAAGTCAACGAGTTAGCCCAGACTGAGAAACGCTGGGGTACTTGGTGTCGTACGGTCCGGAGGGACAGGTTGTGGTTGAGGGACAGGTTATGGTCTCGGATGTGTTTGAGTACAGTTAACTCAGTCACTACGGTAGGTTGGTAGAGTAGGAGACAGTAAGGGAAGAGAAGGACGGTAGTTGGAAAGGGTCGCAGTCCCAGAAAAGTTTACTTAGTCGACAAAAGTAGTCCACCGATTTAATGACCTCAAAGTAGAAGTCGTAGTCAGTAAGGTTACTTGTGGGTCCTGACTAGAGGAAATCCTACCCGACTAACTTAGAGGAACGTCAGGGTCCCTGAGAGTTCTCAGAAGAGGTTTTAGTCTCAAATTTTTGTAGTTAAGAAGCCATGAGTCGCAAGAAGTGTGAGGTTAAGAGTGTAGGTATGTACTGGTGCCCTTTTTGGTATCGAAACTGATCTTCCTAGAAAAAACCGATTAATTTCAGAGATGAAAAATTATACGACAGATCCAACCAGTATTGAAAGGAAGGTTTCTCATTCGTAGAAAATTAAATTACCGACATTAGTGGTAGACGTCACTAAAGTTTCAGGGGGGTTTTTAATTTCAGTCGGTGACAAATTTGAAAAAGGGGTAGATAAACAGTACTTCACTACCCTGTTCTACGATACTAGAATCAAAAGACTTACAACTCGAAATTCGGTTGAAAAAGTGAGAGGAGAAAGTGAAAGTAGTTCTCCGAGAAATCGAGAAGAGGCGAAAGACGGTATTTCCACGAAGTAGATCGGGTCGTAAAAAGTACTACATGAGACGTTTATTCAATTTATTCGTCCCACTGTTATATGTCGGAACTATATACGGAAGAAGATAAACCTCGGTCAGACAACAATGTACAGGTCGATATTGACAACGAAGTACTGGACGTATATCCAAAGAGTTCTCCGTCCAGTCCACCAGACCATAAGGGTAGAGAAAGTTTTAAAAGGTGTCAAATAACACTAGGTGTGTCAGCTTCCGAAACCGTATCAGTTATTTCGTCTTTATCTACAAAGAGCCCTTGAGAGAACGAAAAAGCTACTAGGTCTTCTACAACTGCTAAACTAGAGACCAAGGAGACGGAAAAGATTTTGGTTGAACTTATAGACTTTCAAGTGTCAAGTGCATAACGACTTTCGACCGGACCTCTTAAAACTCGTAATGGTCGTGCACTCTACTCACGTTAACACGTCATCAAACTCGTAAGAAACCGTAACGGAAAGAAACCTTGACCTTACTTTTGACTGGAAAAGGTCAGGACACCGGTGACGACTCAAAAGGTTTAAACAACCGTATAACTCACGTCGCGAAAGTGTCTTAGTAGAACATCCTAAGCTTTATCGAGTTGACCCTGAGGTAGTGGAGGTGATCAAAACAAAGATCACTACGGAGGATTCCGGGTGAACTGAAGTGTAAGATCCTACAGGTCGAGATTCACTCACTAGTGTAGTATCATTAATTGACCCAGTACTTCTGAAAAAACACGACGAGAAGACACATAAGAACGGTGGAGAAGAATTATAACAGACGAAGACAATCCAGGTATGGTAAAGACAGGAAATAACTCGGGTCGAAACGTACTTTATAAGGGACCCATAGAACTTAAAAAAAATTCTCTCGAGATTATAAAGAGTAAGATAACAAAAGAAGATAAAGAAACGTGACTAACGACTTTTTTTCGAAAGAATAGAGAGGAACGATAAGAAACCTTGAGATGTAAGTTTATCCATATAGAAAGGAAAAGAGGAAACGAAAAGTGAAGAGAAGAAAAGTGTCGATAAAGACTCCGGAGGAGGCTGTCGGTAAAACGAAGAAACGTAAAGAAAAAGGATCCTTACCAGAACTAGGGAGAGAGGAAATGTTACAGTACTTGGAGACAGGTATCAAGTAGTCCGTGAGACAGAGAGTCTAGATCCGATAATTGAGACAAAGAATGAACTACGAAAACTCGATACCACAACCTCTTCTGAGAACTCTCAGAGAACCTGACGTTCCTCTAGGTTGGTCAGGTAAAATTTCCTCTAGTCGTGACACACAAGAAACCTTCCTTACTACGATTTCGACTTTAAGGTCATGAAACCGGTGGAGTACACTTCTCAACTGAGTAACCTTTTCTGAGACTACGACCCTCCCTAACCCCCGTCGTCCTCTTCCCCTGCTGTCTCCTACTCTACCGACCTATAGTAGTGGCTAAAGTACCTGCACTCAAACTGACTTGAGGTCCTCTACCACTACTTGTCCCTCCGGACCCCACGACGTTAAGTACCCCAGTGTTTCTCAATCTCTGCTGACTCACTGACTTGACTTGACTTGAGATATACACTAAACTAGATCCAGTACGGACTTACCAAATCACCAAAAGATCTGAAAGAAGTTAAATTCAGACTTAAACCGTTATTCCTTAAATACTAGACTCGGTGTCAGCCGAGGACCAGAACAAAAACGACTGACATATCTCGAAGAGGTAGAAACCGATGTTTCTTATGTTAGTTAGACTAAAGCCAAAACTGGTAGATCACTACACGTACATATCTCAGAAAACAACACAACGACCTTTTCCCACAAAAGATACTGGTCACGTAAGAGAACCGTTTTGAGATAATCGAAAACAGGACGAAGTAAGACATGTGGTTCCGGTTTAAACGAACAATGAGGTCCACAAAGAACTGAAGGATGAAAATGTAAGGTCAGGGAATATTACTTTTCCTGTAGAAAAAACCCCACAATCAAGACTTTCCAGAACATCCAGAAGTAGCTTGGTAAGTTGAAGTCGAAGAAGTCTCAATGACCAGGTCGTCGCCGACACGTCACGTTCTCACCACTTACAATCTCTCCACCTTGGGTTGTAGGTTCCACTTTCTTTGGGTTCAATCTTGCATCCACGACTCTCTCCCGTACCGTTGACTCGTCGGTCGCCGTCGACCCCTCGTCTTCGTCGATCACCACCAACCTGTCGAGTCCTTACTTCGAAGTCTCTCCTCTATTGGGTGTAGCTTCCATTCCTCGTCGCCGAAACGAAACGACCTCATCGACACTCCTATATGGGGGTGTATATTCCGTTCTCTTAGGGTTTATTTATGTCATCCGGGACTCTCTCCCGTAGTCTCCTGTCTGTCCGACTTTGGTGTTAGTGTCTTTTGATCGGTTAGACTAGTGTACGTGGTGTCGAAACAGATTGAGTTACTTTGATCCGGTACGACATACCCCGGTGGGTTCTACCTACCCAGTACCACCTCTCCGGACTGTCTTACACCAGGTGACCTCTTCTCTTACCGTTTGGTGAAGTCATAAGACCGGAACTCTTGGGGTACTTGTCATACTTTTCCGTTTTGCTATCCTGTGACTTTCTAATTGAGGGGTCCAGTTATCCACGAGTTATACTATGACCTTAAGTCACCTCTTTATTAAAGTTTTTCTTACTTCCCTACTACGGTTTCGTTTTTGTTGTGGACCAACACCTACACTCACCACTATCTTCGTTCTAGGCAACGACATTTCTCGTTATAACGTATCCCTAGACCTTGCAATCCAGATACTTACTTCCGTTTGACCTTCCCAATTTGTCCTCTACCGTTCTCACTTGTAACTGTAAGATCCTTAGTCGTTTGATTTTACCTGACTTTAACCACTTAAATTGAGTCTACAGGTAAAATGGATGATGACACCCGTCCTTAGGGAAACTTCTTTACCTCATCGGTAGTATCAATTGTTTTCTCAGGTTTTACGTTATGAACCTACGTTAGAGAAAAACGACTTAAGGGTGTTTATAGAGAGATTCCATAAAACGATAAGGTAAAATTTCTAGAGTATTGAAAGTAATCTGAGTAACCTTTTCTGGGACTACGACCCTCCCTAATCCCCGTCCTCCTCTTTTCCTGTTGTCTCCTACTCTACCGACCTACCGTAGTGGTTGAGCTACCTGGACTCAAACCCATTTGAGACCTCAACCACTACCTGCCTCTCAAGACTACACGACACTAAGTACCCCAGCGTTTCTCAACCTTTGCTGACTCGTTGACTTGACTTGACTTGACTTGAAAAGAATACCGTAGAAACGGTTTTTGTGTGATTAAAAATCTTCACGTATGTATATAAAGGGTTTGTATTCTAAGATTTCAAACCCTTCTATAACTAAATATCAAAATTACGTAAAAAAGAAAAAATTATTTATATAAGTAAAATTAACTTCCGATTAATGAAATCTTATGACATCACCAAAACAGTATGTAACTGTACTTAGACCGTGTCCACATGTACACAAGGGGTAGGACTTGGGGGGAGGGTGGAGGGAGGGGTAGGGTAGGAAGACCCAGTAGGGTCACGTGGTCGGGGCTCGTAGAACAGGGTACGTAGCTTGGACCTGACCGCTAGGTTAAGTGTATACTATTATGTGTACAAAGTCACGGTAAGAGGGTTTAGTAAGGTGGGAACGTCAGAGGGCGTCTCAGGTTGTCAGACAAGATATGTAGCCACAGAGAAAACAACAGAGCGTATATCCCAATAGTAATGGTAGAAAGACTTAAGGTATATATACGCAATCATATGGGATAACCACAAAAAGGAAGACCGAATGAAGTGAGACATATTATCCGAGGTCAAAGTAGGTGGAGTAATCTTGACTAATTTTACATAAGAAAAATTACCGATTCATTATCAGGTAACACATATACATGGTGTCGAAAGAATAGACAAACAGACGACTACCTGTAGATCCAACGAAGGTACAGGACCGATAATATTTGTCACGACGTTACTTGTAACTCCATGTGCACAGAGAAAGTTAAGACCAAAGGAACCACACATACGGGTCTTCACCCTACGACCCAGTATACCGTCAAGATAACGGTCGAAAAATTCCTTAGAGGTGTGACAAGAGGGATCACCGACATGGTCAGACGTAAGGGTGGTTGTCACATTCTCCCAAGGGAAAAGAGGTGTGGGAGAGGTCGTAAGCAACGAACATCTGAAAACCTAACGTCGGTAAGACTGACCGTACTTTACCATGGAGTAACACTAAAACTAAACGTAAAGAGACTATTACTCACTACAACTCGTAGAAAAGTACACAAACAATCGGTAGACATACAGAAGAAACCTCTTTACAGACAAATCAAGAAACAGAGTGAAAAACTAACCCAGTAAATAAAAAGACCTTAACTCGACGTCCTCAACGAACATATAAAAACTCTAATCAACAAACAGTCAACGAAGTAAACGATAATAAAAGAGGGTAAGACTTCCGACAGGAAAGTGGAACGAATATCAAAGGAAGAAACACATTTTCGAAAATTCAAATTGATCCAGGGTAAACAAATAAAAACGAAAATAAAGGTAATGAGACGCTCCACCCATTATCTCCTAGGACGAACTAAATTACGTAAAATCACTCTCATTTACTAGAAATATTTAACCAAGGAACTTTAAAAACCTTGAAGGAACACTTGATAAAAATTCTTGTAAGGTATAAGAAAACTTTTTCTCAATAAGAAACAACTAACTTTAAAAGAGACGTAATTTAATAAGGAGATAAAAAATCTTAATGAAAATCTATTTTTACCCGTATAGAAGTAAGAGACACAAGTAATTGAATTGAAAATATTTATAAAAGGTAGAGAAGTAATTAAACACGATGTGATAAAATTTTGACAGATCGGTTTAACAAATCTAATAATTAATAGATCAGAACACACTAATAAGGTGATAAGTTTGGTAGATAACCCAAAAATTGGTGTTTTTTAAAAAATAATACATATAATTAGAATGGAATACCAATAAGTAAAAACGAAGTCTCGGGTATGGGAGAGAATAATGAAAATGTAAATTCATATTAATATTCATATATATCGATTTATATTAATATAAATTCATATAAGTTATGAATAAAAATTCAAGATAAGACGGACGAGGTAAAATTAACAAAGGAAACCACACATAACAGAGGGAAAACACCACAAGTGTACAGAGTTAACAGGACATAAAATAACATTTGAGTAAGAACATCCACTCTAAGTGAGGTTCTGTTAGTTGACTGAGACTAATATATCAGACGAGACTCCGTGTTCCTTCTGTCAAAAGTTCTCTCCCTATTTATCTGATCTAAAAAGGTGATGCTAACTAGAAGACCTCTAAATATATATTACATATCGTTATTATTACAAACAGACGTACACACGATTCAGCGAAGTCAACACAGGTTGAGACACACTGGGATACCTGACATCGGACGGTCCGAGGAGACAGGTACCCTAAGAGGTCCGTTCTTATAACCTCACCCAATGGTAAAGGAGGAGGTCCCATAGAAGGACTGGGTCCTTAGTTTGTACACAGAGAATACAGAGGACGTAACCGTCCGTCCAACAAATACTGATCACGGTGGACCCTTTGGGTTATTATTATTATTTTATAATTATTAATATTATTTTATTAACTTTATTGTTAAATATATATATTAATATATATTACAATATATCATTAATATGTGCGACGACGACGACGATTCAGCGAAGTCAGAACAGACTGAAGTACGCTGGGGTATCTACCGTCGGGTGGTCCGAGACGGTAGGGACCCTAAGAGGTCCGTTCTTCTAACCTCACCCAACGGTACAGGAAGAGGTTACGTACTTTCACTTTTACTTTCACTTCATCGAGTCAACACAGGCTGAAAAGGGGTACCTGACGTCGGGTGGTCCGAGGAGGTAGGTACCCTAAAAAGTCCGTTCTCATGACCTCAACCCACGGTAACGGAAGAGGCTCATTAATATATATATAAATATATATATATATATATATATATATATATATATATATATATATACAATAANAGGACCTCTATCTTGGGGAACAGTGTCGAAAGAGTTAGTATTTCCTTAATCACTCTCTTAAGAGTACATATTCGATCGGAACGACGTGAGAAGACAAAGATACTTAGGGGTCAATGAAAAGAGAGTTACAGAAAGGTAGGATCAAAGTACCTTGAAGGAACGACAACGAAAATGACAAAACACAAACAAACAAACAAACAAACAGAAAATGTAATCGTCAGAGGGTAATCGTAGGATAAGACACTTTAAGACCCGAGAAAGAAACTACTTTAAGATAAACTAAAACAAAAGAGTCCCTAAGAAGTATCCAAAAAGGTACTAAATAAAAGGGATATAAACTCATATGAGTATAGAAAGAATTAAAAGACTTATATGAAAGAACTTAAAAATTTCCAATTAAAATTCTCACCTTCGATGTAGTATATAATTCTGAATTAAGAATCCATCCGACTATTCTACAGGTCCTGTGAGTTCCTCCTCGTTCCCTATTAAAAAAAAGGTGTAAGGAAATCAGTGTATTCTGAAAAAACAATTCGAGACTCAACGATATGACGGTTCAGCGAACAGAACAGACTGAAAAACTCTGGGGTATCTGCCGTCGGGTACTCCGAGGGGACAGGGACCCTAAGAGGTCCGTTCTTGTGACCTCACCCAACGGTAAAGGAAGAGGTTACGTACTTTCACTTTTCACTTTCACTTCAGTGAGTCAGCACAGACTGAGAAGCGCTGGGGTACCTGACACCGGGTGGTCCGAGGAGGAGGCATGTACCCTAAAAGGTCCGTTCTCACGATCTCACCCTACGGTAACTCAACGATACTGTTGTTAGATAAAGTGAATTATGATTGACGTGGGACCCAAATCGGAAATGAGTGCCGAAATATAAAAGTCTCGAGGGTCTTTTCGAACGATTAAATAGGGTGGAATTTTGAGCCACCCGTTCCAAACATAAAGCAACCGTACTAATAAACCGACGTCAGAAACAAGGGAGAAACCCTTGATGTCTACAATACGATGCTCACCTATGAAATTGGTTAAAATGAGTTGTCCCTAATGTTCTAAGAGTTTTCCGATAAAGTCGAGAATTACGACTTGTTCGGGTTTAATCTTTCCACCAAAATGTTTTGTCTAACCGAAATCTATAAGACTGTCGACACGTTCCTCCTTGTACACGATCATAAGTATGGGTCACGACATGTATATATGGACTATACTTGTACTTACAATGAGTAAAATGATTTGTGTACTTGTTCTACTAACTCCGGTACCTATGAGGACTTCGGAGTTAACGGAGTGAAACCCTCTGCAATTGATCAAGGGGTACCACCTGTTGATAGAATTAATGTTATTAAGTCTAACAAAACAAAAATGACAAACGAGGGATGTAGACATTGACATATTGACCTAAACAAAGATCGACGTAATTTCGAAAGTTCAATGTTTACCAACGATTTTGAGGACGATGACGACGTCGACGGAGGTTAATGATAAACCCCGGGGACCTAGTCTATAGGAGTTATACTCCTAATTCTCTTATACAACGGAGCGGTTAAATCCCTGTTGTGGATAAGAGTCGAGTCTTCGTCAAAGAGGATCCGTTATATTAACAGGATTTTCCTTTCTCCCCTTACTCTCCCATTGTCCGTCCTTCCGGTCCCCAGAGGTTTACCTCCTTTATCGGACGTTCACAGTCTGTAAAAATAGAGAGAATTCGCCGTCCTCCTTTGTTTGATCGCTATAAAAAAAGGAAGAGATATGTGTAAATTTTCCTCCAAAGAGAACTTTAAGACAACGGTACTGTGGACCAAAGTGGACTTTAATTGATAAGAGTTTGGATCTCTATTGGTTACGGAAAAAGAATGCCTTTGCAAATAGAATTCGATACGATTATATGCTACGTAAATGGGGTTTGAGACAGAAGTTCAGACAAGACGGAAAACCCGAGTCTTGGATGAACTATTTGGTCATACAATATGAGGCTATAACAAGGAGATTAGATACATTTACTTTGATAAACATACCACGAGACGGGAAGAAGTGTCGAAGGGACCACCGAGTCTCCAATTTCACAGACGGACATTACGTCCTCTGGACCCAAGCTAGGAACCCAGCCCTTCTAAGGGGACCACTTCCTTTACCGTCGGGTAAGGTCATAAGAACGGACCTCTTAGGGTACCTACCTCCTTGGACCACCCAATGTCAGGTGCCCTAGCGTTTCTCAGCCTTAAGTGAAAGAAATTCGGGTCACGATCACTAATAAGTTGTTTTGTTATATAGAACGAGTTCCCAATTAAAAAAGAATTCGAGACACATTACTAATATATTGTTCCTACATAGAACCAGTTCCTGTACGAAGAGGGAAGACCGATTAAAGCAATAGAATTCTACAAACAACACCCATACCCAGACTATTCTGGAAATGTTGGAACTCTGTAAGGTTAACTTTTTCATATATTTACGGAACGATTCTTCTCACTCCCCGTGAGAAAAACTGGGGAAGGCTACAGGGACAGTTTTAGAAAGAGATAGGGAAAAGTGAAATTATTTTGAGAACGGTGTGTTTCAAGACTCACTGACTTCGGTGTAGAAACCAGGACTTCACTTTAAAAGAGGAAACCTCTAGTGTTTAGGTTGTGGTAAGTGGTATTCGATAGCAATAAGTCATGTAGTTGAACTTTGATAACGAGACAAAGGGTTTTAGAACAATCACAAGTAAAAAAAGACATTTCTCATCACATAATTAACTTTTTATTTGTATAGCATTTAAATTTGACAACTATGGATATTTGAGTGGTTTTTTAAGATGTTCCTGTCCGGGTTCCTTAAATAATGTTAAGAGGGAATACAAGGTGTATCCTTATCTGTGTATCTTCGGTGAACCACTAATAAACATAACTAAGTATCTAATTAAAAAAAGTGAAAGGTCTATAACGGATTTTGTAAAAGTTTAAGATTTAGAAACCTCTTAAAAGATGAAAGTAGATCAAGACAAGAATAATAAATATTTTGTTTCACGTATTAATCAACTTACATTCAAAGTGAAACTGATATCGAATACATCGATTTTGGTTATGAAACCGTTCTATGGTGAATTGTCTATGTTCCAAAACAGGACGTAATGGATAAGACGAGGGGGTGTTTTTGGGGTGATTGAGAAACTAAGACCCTGTTCTTTAGTACAATAATCTTTAAAAAGACCCTTCTACTGACAGGACCACTGGAAGTATACAACAAATATAATGACTTACGTTATTTCTTATAAAAATTCTCTCTTGTTATTTTAGTATAACTTTATGTGTATAATCCGTAACACGTACATATATAGTATGCACTTCATATCGTAGGTCTTATACCATTCTTGAGTTATTCATAATAATAATGATAACAATGATGAAAACAATAATAATAAATTCTTTCATATCTTGATCATATCACCAATTTGTATAAACCTCATTCATTATAAAAGAATGAAATCTCATTCCTTTAGAACCTGAGATCAGAATGAAGGAGATAAATGGTCGATACTCTAGAGTGTGTTCAATAAATTGGAGAGTTCTGAAGTAAATGAGGTGGATAGTTTCCCCTTATTAATTTAGACACATTCAAAGGATCCTACCAGTATTATTTATGGTCGTTGAACCTTCAAATTTTGTTGTCTTTAAATAAGAGAGGATCAAGACGTCAAAACCTCTCCCTTTACCGTTGGGTAAGGTCATAAGAACGGACCTCTTTGGGTACCTGTCTTTTCGGACCTCCCGATGTTAGGTATCCTAACGTTTTTCAACCTGTACTAACTTCACTGAGTCGTGTACGTCAAAGTTTGAAAACGTCTTTAAGATCGGACTTGAAATTGATACAAAATTTAAGAATTCTATCAGGAATTAGATTCTAGCCTCTTCCGTTACCGTGGGGTAAGGTCGTGAGAACGGACCTTTTAGGGTACATGCCTCCTCGACCATCCGACGTCAGGTACCCCAGCGATTCTCAGTCTGTGCTGACTCGTTTAAGAGAAAGGGAGAAGTGAAAGTACGTAACCTCTTCCTTTACCGTTAGGTGAGGTCACAAGAACGAACCTCTTAGGGTCCCTACCCCCTCGTGCCACCCGACGGTAGATACCCCAGTTTGTCTCAACCTGTGTTGACTTCACTGAATCTTCATCGTCAAGACGTTAAGTCTTTAGGGTTTTCTTGACCGTCTCAATACGAGGGAACCTTTCTTTATCTCCACTTAGGACCGAGAAAGTCGAAGATCACCTAGGTCCCTCAGTGACTGAATGAATGAATTGACGTTAGAGACGGAGATAAAAGTACAAAACAAAAAAGGGGGAGAGACTCGGACATGGAAGAGAAGATAAAGAATTTCCCTATGGACAGTAAAGTAAATCCCGGGTGAGTCTATTCATTACTACTAGATTGGAATTTTGAACTGTGAATTAACGTATATGTTTCTGTTAAAAAGGTTTATTGTGTGTAAGTTATTACAAGACTTGTAATCCTTTACCTGTATAGAAAATACACCGGTTCAAGTTATAGATAGACACTTTACGAGACAGAGAGTAGGAACGTTGTCGGTGAATAGAATGAGAAAAGTCTTATTCAGAAACATGAAGGGTAATATTTCTAACTTTTACGGTGTAGGTGTAAAATTTTCGGACCCAGTTACTGTGCACGGTATAGAGAGAATATAAATTCATCTTCGAATGACCTCGGAAGACCCTTTACAAAAGTAATATTTATTTTTCACTCTTTACATTTTTACGTTGTACAAGGAGAAAAGAATAGAAACTTACGACAAAACACTCCTGTACTGGAAACCTTGTAAACGTCGATAGAACGTAGGTATTCCTCTCTCGGTTTTTTTAGTGTCTTTAGTTGGGTCTCGGGACTGAAATAACTCGACCATTTAAAGATTTTACACTTTTAAGGAATCAAGATGTAAAAAACGATACACACTTTTTATTTGACATTCATAAAATTCGATACAAATGTATCCATAAGACAAGATCGTCAATTTCTGTAGTATTAAGTACATGATGTGGTTCTTTCAAAGACCCTCTAATTCATATTCGTACTTTTTACAAAGTGTACACGAGTCTTATATCCTTTACGAATTGTATTAAGTTGATAATGATATTTACACACATTAATCACAACGACAACAAGTCAGTGATTCGACACAGGATGACTTTCCAACGACGATGTCCGACACTTGCTACGGTCCTAAAACCCGGAGGTCTCCTCTCCTTAAACTAGACCCCGGTCACTATTCCGAACTAGTGAGACTCGAAAAAAACATTATTTCGAAACAATTTCACATATACTCTATCTCTTTCGAAGACTGTATCTGTAGTTTTCCCCTGTCTTTCTCACGAGGAAACGATCAAAAATCGTTCTTCAATATACGGATAAGTCAAGTGAAGACAAGTCAACGAGTCAGGACAGACTGACAAACACTGGGGTACTTAATGTCGTGTGGTCCGGAGGGATAGGTAGTGGTTGAGGACCTCAAGTGAGTCTGAGTGCAGGTAGTTCAGTCACTACGGTAGGTCGGTAGAGTAGGAGAAAACAGGGGAAGAGGAGGACGGGGGTTAGGGAGGGTCGTAGTCTCAGAAAAGGTTACTCAGTTGAGAAGCGTACTCCACCGGTTTCATGACCTCAAAGTCGAAGTCGTAGTAAGGAAGGTTTCTTTAGGGTCCCGACTAGAAGTCTTACCTGACCAACCTAGAGGAACGTCAGGTTCCCTAAAAGTTCTCAGAAGAGGTTGTGGTGTCAAGTTTTCGTAGTTTAGAAGCCGCGAGTTGGAAGAAGTGTCAGGTTGACAGTGTAATCTTTCGACGATTAACTGAGCTACTTGCACTCAGACTCACTTGAGGCCCTCTACCACTACCTGTCCCTCAGAACTACACGACACTAAGTACCCCAGTGTTTCTCAGTCTGTGCTGACTCGCTGACTTGACTTGACTTGACTTAGTCTCTTTCCTTCGTGGAGTTTTGACTCTCTCGATGAGATACGGGGAGTGGGTGTTGTACGTCAACCTCTGTCGTAACCGTGTTCCACAATAGAACCCGGTATTTTGTTAACTACACTTAGAACTACTTTCCGTCTAAAGGTTCATTTATAATGGGAATATAACTCCTGGAGATTAGGTCCCGGGGTTCATCATCAACCTCCTCCGACACCCTGAGTATCCTCGGAATTGGTAAACATTGAATTTTCGGAAGTACACCGATCTTTATTTAAGTCGATGTGTTAATGTCTACGTCCCTCTTTTGTCGTTTTTGTCTTGTTAATCGTTTCAATTTTCAGTGTAATACAGGTATCAATTCCATGTTTCACAATGTCAGGTAAAATCCTAACAATCTACAGTAGTGTAATTCTTCTCCGTAGTACATACTGACAACAACCACTTCCATCATAGTCTTAACCCCTTTCAGGAAAGGGACTTCGCCTCTGTGGGTGGACTACTCCACCTCTCACGTGACGTCTGGGTGGTTAATTAGGTCAACACCTTACGTCGTATCCTTACTCGGGTCCTTTCTTTCAGTAACAGAACTCCCAGTTTGTCGTCTGAGTCCTGAAATCCTCAGTTATCTTCGTTCGGGTGTATCTAATAGTCCGGATAGACTTTTCATTTTTCATTTTCTTATCTCTTATGTCTGTATTTTACCGTAGGGAATCAAACCCAGTTCTACGTGGGTCGTTAGTTAAAGACCGTGGGACTGTCAACACTCTCTTCTTTTTTATTGGACCATCCACGGAAGGGTCTCCCCGAGTTCTTTAGCGAAGGGTCTAGGGTTACAGAAATCGTTCTAGAACCAAGGACCGAGTTTGTCGTCAAACAAACTGAGTCTCTGACCCAGTCTTCAGTGGAGGGACTCAAGGACATTACAGGGACAACTTTTCGATTTTCAACTCAATGTATCAATAAATTAATGTTACGAAATCCTTTTGTGACCACATTTGGAAATACTTAAAAAGTAACTCGTAAAAGTCCTTAATAATTAGTCGACAAGAGTCTGACATTGTTAGGAAATAGTCATTAGAAACGATGAGAAAAGATATAGAAAAATTAAAAAGGAGTCATATAACACTAACAGGGACGAATACAAAATTTGAAAGAAAGGTATAATATCGTACTCGTACATTTCAGTTTATTCGTATAAATCTTAGTCACATCTATAAATAAGTGACAGAAAACGAATTGAGATCTGGAACCCAGTCTAAATGTTCGAGGTTATCGACTTGTAAGTAGGGACTCCCCTCTCTGAAACAAAGACTTTGGACAGGTCGGTAGTCGTATCGTATTGGTCAAAAGGTAAAGGGTAGGGTTTGTTTTCTTGACGGTAGACATTTATAAAGGTTCAGTCTTAACAGATTACCCCATAGGTAATTTAGATGTACTTAACGTATCAAATTTCAATCTTTAACCCTTGTCAGTACTAACCGACAAAATAAAAGGGAGAGTCCTTCATTTCACCGTCCTAAATTTAAAGGTGTTTGAAAATCGAATTAATAACCAAGAAGATTGTTGTTACTGATTATACATTTTTCGACTGACAGTAGGTTTATAATTGGAATCTCAATTTCTAAAATAAGTGCAGCACTCTTCAGTCATGTCTTTCTGAAACGGGTAATCATTTGAATTCTCGAAATCCGTAATTGTTTTGTTATCATCGTTAATGGGAATTTCTTACACCGTTATGGGAAAAAAGAGGGTCATTGTTTGACTTGAAACTAGGACACCCGTTCGAGTTTCACCCTCAGACGTTCTCTTGTTAAACTTCTCGAAATTGTCGGAAAACTCATAGACTTCTGGTTTGGTCGAACAACCAAACCCGGACGACTCAAAGTCAGTATTCAAATATATTTCCGACTCGTTCAAGAGGGTATCCTTAGGTTTACACCGTTATCGAACACTACGGGGGTTTAGGAGAATTAAAAGAATTTCAGTATCCATCTCCTATTAAATCACATCCGAATTAATAAAGTCCCGGATACCAGGAGTAGGGAAGATCTTTTCTTTCGTTTAGTTACTGACTTTCAGTTTAGTTGCTGACTTTATAATAAACTGAACAAGTCTTTAAAATCTGTTGTCTCATGTTTATAATCCATGGTGCCCCATATTTCCTTGGTGTCGGAATAAATAATAAACATTTAGAACTTTATCAGAAGTAAATAATAAATTGAAAAAGTGTGGGTTTTATCCTTACGATGTATCTGACACTCTCCCTTAATTATCTGGAACGAGGAAATTTAAGAGTTACCAACCAAAATTAGGAAAGAATATCCACTCCCAGAAACTCGAATTGTCGTTGTACTTATCGTAAACACGAGTTGGGTCAAAAAGGTAGTCGGGTGTGAGATCCTAAATATAAAACGAGTCAATTACCCTCTCCGTTTCTCCCGAGGTACAAGTACTTTTGTCTCCGTGTCTGGAACGAGTCATATAGGGAGGGGTTTCCCCACTTCCTCTTAGACCGTACTAGTCTTTGAGTACACTTTTGTCGTTTCAGGACCAACGTAGAATTTCTTGTAGATTTTATTATTGTAAACCAAGTAGGTCTGTCAGGGTAATGTCTTCACATAGTCCCTCTTTCACCCGGTCCCCGAAGTCGTTTGTATCTCATACAACGGGACAACAGATTTTCCTTTAACTAACCGAGGGTGTTAATAGTTATATGTCTCAAGGAGTCCACATTAATCCTGTCCTCGAACACACCACTGGGGACCCGTGGAAGTCAGGACTAACAGAACTCTCAGGTTGGGGACCCCGGATGTGGAACCTCCCGTCAGAGGAGAGGGCACACCAGGAAACGTCTGGACTGTACCTCGACCCCCTCCGAATCTGTGGGCTCTCGTTAGGACGAACTCCATGGGGAGGAAAGATGTCATTATAGTTCAGGTAGGTAAAAGTGCACCCAGGGGGACCCGTCAAAAAGACCGTCAAAGTTACACCTAAACTTTCAGTAACAATGCCGAAGTCAGAAAGGACCAGAAAAAGATGGAGAAGAGGAGGAAGAGGGACGGTATTATTTGACAGACTCGGTGAACATCATCCAGTAGATTCTGACAAAACCATGTATACAGACAATCGAATTTCACCTATAGACCTCGGATGACTCACTCTTTAGCTATAAAATTCTATTAAGAAGGAAGACGTAAAATCCTTAGTTAGAGTCACTTAGACACTTCCCGAAGAACATCAGATAGATCCTTATATGGTCCTCGAAGGAAGAGAGGGAAAACAAGACAAACAGTTGAACCGTATCGAATTTCAGAATCACACGTGGGTGATCTCAGGAAGTTCTTGTGTAGACTGTTTCACTGGGACCAGGGGTAGAAGAAAATCGATACAATATCAGGGACTGACTGAGACAACACCCCTGACAGATTAAAGGTCATACCTTCCACCGATAGAGTGGGAGGGGGAAAAGACGACTAAATAATGGTTCGACAAGTAGAGGTTTCCGTTGTCAAAAAGGAGTTTTAAACTCAAAAACTCATCCCATAAACGTAGACAGAGTTCCGTATATAATGTAGAGAGGTTCATTCCAATATTTCAATCAGGACATTTCCGAAGATACATGAAAAACCTAGGAAATTTATCAAAACTGACGTTAACCATGATAAACTCAAAGATGGTTCTGACTCCGTTAGGGAGGACCTTCCCACCGGACTAAGAGTTTGACAAGTTATCCCTCGGGACCTATGTCCCCGTATCATTCTCCTGTCCTCCCTCGACTTCCAAAACGTGAGTTTAGACTTGGGAATTTTGTATTCAGACCGTACAGAGTCTGTCTTTTTCTCATCGTATACACCATAAAGATGGGTAAAGGGAACAAAAGATGTTTTGATCGGATTAACATTTTGTCATAATATTAATTCTCTGGGAAGTTGACCGGTCGTAAGGGATAGAAGGTTTCCTACGGCACCGGTAAGTCATAGTGTCTTTTTCTAGTCTGTACAGAAAACATTTGAGACCTCTAGTTTGAACAAGGTAAAAAAATTTTTATGTAAAATTACCTTCACCTTTACGATCGAGGGTAGACATTCTCTCTTTTTTTCACCGTAAAACATCGGTACCAAAGAAAGATAGTCTCCGTAGAGAGGGTCGAGATCTACCCCTACCTCTGTCTGGGGGAAAGGTCCAGTGACAGGGGACTCCGTCCGTCGGTTCTCTCACCGGGGACCGGACTCTCAGTAAGGACCTCGAGGACTTGTACGAGAACATTTAAAGTCGAGGATCGTTCCGATCTACAAAGGTTTGAACACCAGGTTTGTTTTCATGCACCATTGTCGTATCCAGTTTTCAGGGAACTTTCAGACACTAGACTGTCTAATCCAGTCATCAAAATTAAGGGTCCGTCAATACTTTACCAGTTTCTCTGGTCTTTTAAACTGGTTCTTTCCGCTCAAGTCAGGTATACGAAGTAGGTAGAGACCGACGAGGGGTTCTCCTCTACAACCCACGGAGAACCGTAATCGTCCAGCCATATTAGAGGACTATCCCAAAGACGATATTCGGTATACTTCAGTGACACCTTGGCGTCTAATCCCGTGTTGAGAATGAAGCGTGAACGAACACGTAGAGAAAGTTATTTAGTGTGTTTGTTCGTGTGGTATCTCAATCATTTCGTTTCATTTTTTGCAAAAATGATCCTATTGTTTCTTGATCTCGAGGAACACAGGAATGAACCACCACTTCTTAGGGTATACTCTGTGTTTCTACTTTCCAACGACAATGCTCGGTACTTGTTTCGGTCCTAAGAACCGGAGGTCTCCTCTCCTTAAGCTATACTCTGGTCACTGCTCCGAATAGTGAGACTCAAACAACACATTATTTCAAAATAATTTCATACTTTCTCTATCTCCTTCGACGACTGTATCTGTAGTTTCACCTACCTTTCTCACGAGGGAACAATCAAAAACCGTTCATCAATATATGAATAAACCAAGTCAATTAATGTCACTGACTAAACACATATAACTTCTTAGGAACGTAGGGACCCTATTACGGGTGATCCAGTACCACATACTAAAAAATTACACAACAACCTAAGACTAACGATCTTAAAACAACTCCTAAAAACGTAGATACAAGCAGTCACTATAACCGGACATCAAAAGAAAAAAACACCGTAGAAACAGTTTAAAACCATAATCCCACTACCACCGGAGTATCTTACTCAAACCTTCAACTAGAAGGAGACGTTAAAAGACCTTCTCAAACTCATCCTATCCACAATCGAGAAGAGATTTAAAAACCATCTTTAGTCGACACTTCGGTAGACCTGGACCCGAAAATAAACGCCCTTCTAAAGACTAATGTCAAAGTTAAAGGCAAGAAATTACCCAGACATTTCTAAAAGATAAAGAAGGACCAAGTCAAAACCTTTCAACATGAAAAGATTCTTAAACGGGTAAAGAAGGTGCAACAGGCAAAATAACGGTATATTAACGACTATCAACAGAAAATACTAGGAAACATAAAGACACAACAGACAACACTGGAGAGGTAAAAGTAAAGATTAAAATAACTAAACTAAAAAGAGAGAAACAAAGAACTACTCAGACCGATTACCAAACAGTTAAAATAAATAGGAAAGTTTCTTGGTCGAAAACCGAAACAACTAAAAACGATACCAGAGAAAACAAAGAAAACGTAAATAAAGACGGAATTAAAAATTCTAAAGAAAGGAAGATGATTGAGACCCCAAGAGGTAAAGAAGGAAAAGATCAAAGAAATCTTCATCTCAATCCAATAAAAAAAAAGGAACAAAGAACTCCGTACGGACATAATGATACTTGAAAGGAGAATGGTGACGAAAATATCACAAGGTGTCCAAAAACCAACAACACAAAAGTAAAAGTAAGCAAAGATACGTATAAAAGTAAAGAAAAAACTAAAGAAGACACTAAACAACCGATAAGTCTACGCACAACAAGTCGGAGGTATACAACTTTAAACATTATCAAAAAGAGAAAATTAACTCTAGATTAGAATTAAGTAATACCGGTCTTTTCTACGAACCTCACTAAAGTTAAAAAAACTTAAATAGTTCCAATCTAAATATCGGATCCTACACTATATAGGACCTCTTCTAAGGCACTCGTGAACTCTTTTTCCACTTTACGTAACAAAAACACACTTTACAGAATATCTGTAGTTAATCTAGATCGACCAGATAACATATTAAATTTCAAACGTAAAGAAACAATTAAAAGACAAATCAACTAGACAGGTATCCACACTCACCCCATAATTTCAGAGGGTGATAATAACACAATAACAATTAAAGGGGAAAGTATGAACAATCGTAAACAGAATGTATAACACAACGAGGATACAACCCACGTATATATCAATATTAACAATATAGAAGAAGAACCAAACTAGGAAACTAGTAATACATCACAGAAAGAAACGGAGAAAAGTGTCGGAAACATAATTTCAGATAAAATAGCCTATACTCATAACGATGAGGACCAAAGAAAACCAGAGATAAACGCACCTTATAGAAAAAGGTCGGGAAGTGAAAGTCAGACACACACAGGGAACAAAACTCCACCCAGAGAACATCCGTCGTATATATCCCAAGAACAAAAACATAGGTAAGTCGGTCAGAAGCGAAAAAGAAACCCCGTGAGTTAGGTAAATACAAATTCCATTAATAACTATTCATACTAGGGTAACGGTAAATGAAATAACAAAACCCAAGTCCAAATATGAGAGAAAAACCCAAACCCAAATATGCGAGAAAAACACAAAGGACATATCTCTTCTAGGAAATCGTAAACAACCTCTCAACCAAACCACAACGACTTGAGAGAGTCGAAAACGAACAACCATTTCGAAAACTAAAGAGGAAGTATAAACTTACTCTAGGAACGACCCATGTCATTAGACCCGACATCCAATAAGAGAAAGTAGTGAAATTCATACAGAACGGTAAGGGAGGACCGGACGTCGCAAAAATAACTTTCTAGACGTCATTAGGAAAACCCTTTGGGGAACACACAATAAACAACAAAAAGGGAACGACGAAAAGTATAAACAAGAAACACAAACTAGAAACAATTAAACTACTTATACACAGAACCCCACCAAACGGAACCTAAATAGGACAAACCTTGAGAGACCCAAAGAACCAGAACCCACTAATAAAGGAAGGGGTAAAATCCCTTCAAAAGTTGATAAAAGAGGAGTTCATAAAAGAGTACTAGAAAGAAAAACAGAAGAAGAGGACCCTGAGGATATTAAGCTTACAACCTCGTAAAGTATAACAGGACCTCCAGAGACTCTAACAGGAGGAAAGAAAATTAAGAAAAAAGAAAAAAGGAGAGACTAAGTAAATAAATATGGTAAGATACAAGATAAAGTGATTAGGATAGAAGACGGAGGTAATGAGACGATAAACAACAGAGGTCTCACAAAGACTAGAGTAAATAACATCATAAGTAATATATAACTGAGAAAAAATAAAGAAGATCCAGGAACAATTTGGAAAGAACGTAGAAGAGTTAGGAACAGAGGTCCGATAAATAGACACTAAGGTAAAACTAAAGTTCTAAAACCTAGTAAAAGTGATAGTGATAAACCTTAAGTAATAGTCCATCTAAGGGATAGTGAAGGAGAAAACAAACCAAACCACCCGTAAAGAGGACAAAGAAATGAACGACCCATAAGGAGACAGAGAAGTAGAACCAATATAACGACACAAACCCAACCGGAAAGACACAAGACCCTTAAACACCTCAAGAGAAATAATACCTCAAAGGAGTGACACTCACCCCAACATAGTCACCGAACAGTTCCAAAGAACTAATCCCTTCGAACACAGCCACAAGACCACCCACCTCGACGTAAAGAAGAGAGACCTCACGTTACTTCGTAGGTCACTACACAATAGTCTACAGTCACCAAAACCTCATTGAAACTCGACGGAAATAAAACTTCGAGTCCCCACACAAGGACACAACGACCTCTTAAACACACCATACAGAACGAGACCTTGAACAACCGGGAACCCACCACGAATCAAAGTCACATCCATAACTCCGCAAACTACTCGAGGATAGCTAATTACAAGAGACCTAAGTCCTCAAGAGACTACAAGAGTCCTAAACCTGAATTCGGAGGACGAAGACCAAAAGTCAAAATAAAAATACTATCGGAGTTCTGAAAAGGTAGATATGTCGTGGTTACTATTTTGTAGATCCAATGTCTACTTTTCAAAGAGGTGTGACTCCCTGTGGGTCTCTCCAAGGGTCTCAATGTACCTCTTCTCTTCTCCCTCTACCATCAATCTCCACTGACTTTACTCTACTCCACCCTAGTTTTCTTCTCTCTCGTTCGATCGGTCATTATTGAAGGAATACACACGAGGTGTCAGACCTGGTGAGTCTCCACAAGTGCCTCAATATGTCCCTTCTCCTCTCCCTCCTTCATCTGTCTCCACCGGTCCTCCAATTTTCTCCCTTTACTCTTTCTCTCTCTGTCTAGATTTGTCATTGGTCAAGGGATTCACAAGAGACGGTAGACCTTGTCTGTCTCTAAGTGTCTCAACCCATCTCTTCTCTTCCCCCTCCCTTCTCTGTCTCCGTTGGACTACCTCTTTTTCCTCTCAGGTTTCCTCCTCTCTCACCAGTTCGGTCATTAGAGTGAGAGTCCATTTTAACCCATGACTTCTAACCCCAAAATTTACATGTTTTAACTGTTGTTTATGGTTTTTCGTTTCTAATTTTTAGATCTTATCTCAAACCTAAAAGTTTTTATGTTATAATTTCTTTTCTTCTTCTTTTTTTTTAGTGTTCTTAATAATTTTTTGTTGTTGTTGTTGTTGTTGTTTATATATATCTATCTATCTATCTATCTATCTATCTATCTATCTATATCTATATACCGTAAACGAAATTTTTATCCCAGAAAAAAACTTTTAATTATCATCCAATATTTTTGTTTTTAATTTCCTCTTTGTCTCCTGAATTTTAAAATTTTTCAAATTTTTTTCTTCTTCTTTTTCTTTTTTTCTTTTTGTGTTAGTTTGTTGTTGTAGTTGGTTTTTTTCTTTTTTTCTCTCTTACTAGTATTTCTATCATTTCTATATAGACCCTGAAACCACAACACCCGTCACACCTCAGTGAAGGTTCCGACAAGGGAGACAAATCGAAGAAGACAAACGACCAGAGAAGTCACAGACTAAAGGTGGGACTGTGTTCCCCCCGTCACCACCTGTGAAAAAAAACGCCCCCTACGACGTTTGTTTATTGTGACCGAACACGAACATCACAGAGTCGGTACGACCCGGACGGGGACGAGTACCGTGTGTGGCGAGTCCGAGATGCAACGAGGTGACCCTTGTCAGACTCCGACCGGGATCCGACGTGTGTGGAGGGGCCAGATTTAGTGAGTCCGAGTCGTAAGTCCATCGGGGGTCTCCGCGTCTAAGTCAACCCGGACGTAAAACACGGGAAGGGTCCAGGCTCATCGAGTCCACAAAACACTCGCGCCAGTGACGTTGAATAGTGGAAAGGACAGGGACGATGAGTCAAAAGACCCACATATCGACCGTGGGGAAGAGTCCACCTACCACTGACAGGTCTTGGGGTTCTTCGGAATCAATCGTTTCTTCGGACGAACGTCAAATCATCCATTACAGAGAGATCCCGACGTTAACGGGGGAAAGTCGGGAAGGTCGAGACCGATGGACAGTGGTCTCCCCCTACCAGACGTCGGTCGATAAAGACAAGGTAGGAAACAAGACACACGTCAGGACCGTCACAGAATACAATCTCGAAAAGCGCACCATCGATAGGGTGTCAGACCAAACGATCGGGTTCAATCAAACGAGACCAATGTGAGTCCCGTAAGACCGGACTAAGAATTTTTCGTGACGTCGGACGCGGAGGGACGGGTCGGGGACTAACGATAACCGCCTACGTCCGCAGACACAACGAAGAAGCGACCCCCTCAATGGCAACACGAACGTTAGACAAAAAACTCTGTTACTAGACGAAAAGACCTACGGACTACAGGAGACGGTCGTAAGTCTTCAACAAAACACCTTAAATGAGTCGCAACTTTACAAGTAAACTACTTAAACACTCCCTCTTTCACCAGAGGGGTAGAATAAGGAGGTGGTAGAATCCTGGCGGGGGTATAGGAGAAAGAACTACTTCCATTTCCTCTTCGGTCTTTCTAGGACGAATTTTGATTTATATTTTTTTTTTTTTTTTTGTGGATTCTGGTATCGTATGTCGGGGTGATTAAGTACTGTTTATATTACCCTTTTTTCACCTTCATCACTGTTTAAAAGTAGAGAACCCGAGATTTTAGTGACGCTTACCACTGACTTCGGTACTTTACTCTTCTTCCAACGAAGAGTCGTCCTTTCGATACTGTTTTGATCTACCACACAACATTTCGTCTCTGTAATGTGACTGTTGTTTACAGGTATATCGGTTCCAATACCAGAAGGATCGTCAGTGCATACCAACACTCTCGACCTGGTATTTTTCCGTCTCGTGGTTTCTTAACTACGGTAACTTAATACCACGACCTCTAACGACTTTCAAGGAACTTGTCGTTCCTCTAGTTTGGTCAGTTAAAATTCCCTTTATATGGGATTTATGATCAATCTTCCTAGCTCCACTTCGACTTCGAGGTCATAAAAACCAGTGGACTACACTTGTCGGTTGAGTGACCTTTTCAGGGATTACGATCCTTTATAGTTCCCGTCTTCCTCTTCTCCCACAGTCTCCTACTTTACGGACCTACCGTAGTGACTTCGTTACCTGTACTTGAACCTGTTTAAAGTCATCTACCACTCCCTTTTCCTTCGGACCGTACGACGTTAGGTTCCCCAGTGTTTCTCAGTCTATACTGACACCCTGACTTGCTGTCGTTGTTGAAAACTTTACGTAAATGAAGAAAAAATTAAATAAATAAATAAATAAATAAAAATAAAAAATTTAAAATTTTAGAAATCACGTAAATGAAGATTAACTTAAATAAAATTTAAATCAATTTGGACGACGACGACGACGATTCAACGAAGTCAGCACAGGTTGAGACACGCTGGGGTATCTGCCGTCGGGTGGTTCGAGGGGACAGGGACGCCAAGAGGTCCGTTCTTGTGACCTCACCCAACGGTAAAGGAAGAGGTTACGTACTTTTACTTTTCACTTTCACTTCAGCGAGTCAGCACAGACTGGGAGTCACTAGGGTCCCTGACGTCGGAAAGTCCTAGGAGACAGGTACCTTAAAAGGTCCGTTCGCATAATCTCACCCCATGGTAACGGAAGAGGACTAGTATGTGTTTTGATGAAAATAATCCTAGGTGAACAGTGTTTTGTAAGATAGTAAAATACATAGATAGAGAAAAGATAAGTCTTCGTCGGTGAACATTCAGTCTGGATAGAGGAAAAAGGGAAATATTTTACGTTAAGATAAGGAGTGCGGAAGAAATGACTTTCGTATGTAGGAAGAGATGAATTCATTGGTACTTGTGAGGAAATATAATCACGAGACATCTAACCATTTGTATTTAGGTTTGTTCTTAAAGAAAATTTTTATATGAAAGAATATCTTTCACAGTGTTTTGTATAAAGTATTATTAAGACTTGTAAAACAAAGAGACATTTTGTTTCGACTACAAGTCATTATTTACGAAGTCATAGTAAAATATACCCTCACTACATTGATAAGTTATTGGAAAGTAAAGAATTGAATTAAACCGTGTTAGTATCTTTAAGTTAAATAGTTTTAGACCTCAGATTTTATATTAATAAGAATTATTTTGAGTAGATTTTCGAGAACATAATAAATATTTATATATAATTATAAAATAACATAAATATAAAAGGAAGGAATTTTCAAAGAAGTGTAGTTCAATGAAAGTAACCACTGTTTAAAATTTACCTATATTGTTCTACAATGAATTAAATATAGCAGTGGGACGAAGAAATCGAATATACGTCTCATGTAGTACTCTTTGAGACCTGACCTTCTTTGTGTTCGACCTTAGTTCTAACAACCCTCTTTAGAGTTATTGGAGTCTATACGTCTACTGTGGTGGGAATACCGTCTTTCACTTCTCCTTGATTTTTCGGAAAACTACTTTCACTCTCATCTCTCACTTTTTAAACCGGATTTCGAGTTATAAGTCTTTTGCTTCTAGTACCGTAAGTCAGGGTAGAGAAGTACCCTTTATCTACCCCTTTGGCACAGTCTGAAATAAAGACCCCCGAGGTTTTAGTGACGTCTACCACTGACGTCGGTACTTTAATTTTCTGTGAATGAGAAACCTTCTTTTCAATACTGGTTGGATCTATCATATAAGTTTTCGTCTCTGTAATGAAACGGATGATTCCATGCAGATCAGTTCCGATACAAAAAAAGGTCGTCAGTACATACCTACACTCTCAACCTCACACTTCTTCCGACTCGTGACTTCTTAACTACGTAAACTTGACACCACAACCTCTTCTGAGAACTCTCAGGGAACCTGACGTTCCTCTAGATTGATCAGGTAAGACTTCCTCTACTCGGGACCCTAAAGAAACCTTCCTTACTACGATTTCGACTTTGAGGTCATGAAACCGGTGGAGTACGCTTCTCAACTGAGTAACCTTTTCTGAGACTACGACCCTCCCTAACCCCCGTCCTCCTCTTCCCCTGTTTTCTCCTACTCTACCGACCTACCGTAGTGACTGAGTTATCTGTACTCAGACTCACTTGAGACCCTCAACCACTACCTGTCCCTCCGGACCACACGACACTAATTACCTCAACGTTTCTGAACATGTACTGACTCGCTGACTTGAACTGACTTCACGTAATTAAAAGGTTTTAATACTACGGATCCAGACCCCGTGATTCGTGCCCGTCGACACTGGGACGCATGATTCGCGCCTGTTCTGCTCAATGGGGTGTAGTCTCTAGTCCCCGTCACCGGCTCTCACGGTCCGAAACTACCGTGTCTTTGCCGGCTCTCCTCGATGGGTTCAGACTCCGGTCCCCGTGGCCGGTTCTCCTCGATGAGGTGCAGGTTCTAATCACCGTCGACCCTTCTTTGTTGGGCGCAGGTTCCAGTCCCCGTCACCGGCTCTCCTCGATGGGACTCAGACTCCAGTCCCCACCGGCCCTCTTCGGTGGAGTACGGGCTCCGTCCCCGTCACCGACCCTCCTTGTTGGACTCCTCACCACCGACGTGGTCGCATCCTTCCCGATCTTCTCGATAGGGTACAACTTCCAGTCCTTCCCACCGTCATTCCTCTATGGGGAGTAGGTTCCCTTCCTCGTCGTCGACACGAAACGACCTCGTCGGCACTTCTCCATGGGGTGCGGGTTCCATTCTCTTTGAGTTCATTCTACCATCCACAACGTTCTCCCGTAGTCTCCCGTCTGTGTGACTTTGGTATGAGTGTCTTTTGATCAGTTAGATTAGTGTGATCCTGGTGTCGGGACAGATTAAGTTACTTTGGTTCGGTACGAGCGTCCCGTTGGTTTCTACCCGTCCAGTACCACCTCTCCTGACTGTCTTACACCAGGTGACCTCTTCCCTTACCGTTTGGTGAAGTCATAAAAACTGAACTCTTGTGGTACTTATCATACTTTTCCGTTTTACTATCCTATGACTTTCTCCTTGAGGGGTCCAGTCATCCACTGGTTGTGCGATGACCTCTAGTCACCTCTTTATTGAGGTCTTTCTTACTTCCCTACTTCGGTTTCGTTTGTGTTATGGCTCGATACCTACACTGACCACTATCTTCGTTCCAGCCTGCGACATTTCTCGTTATAATGTATTCTTGGACCTTACAGTCCAGGTACTCAGTGCCGTTTAACCTTCACCAGTTCGTTCTCTACCGTTCTCACTTAGAGCTGTAACATCCTTAGTCGCTTGATTTTACCTGACCTTACCCACTTAAATTGAGTCTATTGGTAATATAGATAATAACGCCCGGTCTTATGGAGTCTTCTTTACCTCATCGGTAGTACCAGTTGTTTTCTCAGGCTTTACGTCATGAACCTACGTTAGAGTTTTTGCTGTCTTACTTGAGAGAAGCAGAGGTTCCGTTTGGTAAGTTATAGTGTCAATAGGTTCAGATACCGGGTTGGTCATTGCGACTTCTTCGACTTCAACTTGCCAAAATACTTCTGGATGTTCTGGAAAATCTTGATTGTGGGTTTTTTCTACAGGAACAGTAATATCCCCTGACCTTACGTTTTCATCTTTCAGTTCTTTGTGAACCTCATTATCCGTTTAAACCGGAACCTTACACCTTACTTCGTCCCGTTTCTGATTATCTCAAAATGGTTCTCTTACGTGACCAGTATCGTTTGTGGGAGAAGGTTGATGTGTTCTCTTCTGAGATGTGTACCTGTAGTGGTCTACCAGTTGTGGTTTTAGTCTAACTAATATAAGAAACGTCGGTTTTTACCTCTTAGAGATATGTCAGTTGTTTTTGTTCTGGTCCTCGACTAACACCGAGTCTACTACTTGAGGAATAATGGTTTAATTCTGAGTTTAACTTCTTTCATGTCTTTTGGCGATCTGGTAAGTCCATACTGGATTTAGTTTAGGAAATACTAATATGTCACCTTCACTCTTTATCTAAATTCCCGGATCTAGACTATCAATCTCACGGACTACTTGATACCTTACTCCAAGCACTGTAACATGTACTCTGTTCCTAGTTCTAGTAGGGGTACCTTTTCTTTACGTTCTTTCGTTTTACCGACAGACCCCTCCGGCATGTTTATCGATACTTTTCTTCTCTCTGCTTTTCGTTTCCTCTTTTCCTTTCTATATTCCTAGACTTTCGTCTCAAGGTTTCTTATCGTTCTTCTCTATTCTTTCGGAAGAAGTCGTTAGTTACGTTTCTTTATCTCCTTTTCTTGTCTGACCTTTTCTGATCTCTTGAGAAGTTCTTTTAATCTCTAGGGTTCCCTTGTAAAGTACGGTTCTACCCGAGTTATTTCCTGTCTTTATAAAACCTGGATTGTCTTCGTCTTCTATAATTCTTCTCTACCGTACTTATGTGTCTTCTTGACATGTTTTTTCTAGAAGTGTTGGGTCTATTAGTACTAACACACTAGTGAGTGGATTACGGTCTGTAGGACCTTCAGTTCACCCGGAACCTTTGTTAGCGATGCTTGTTTCGACCACCTCCACTACCTTAACGTCAACTCGACAAAGTTTAGGACTTTCTACTACGACACTTTCACGACTTCAGTTATACGGTCGTTTAAACCTTTTGAGTCGTCACCGGTGTCCTGACCTTTTCCAGTCAAAAGTAAGGTTAGGGTTTCTTTCAGTTACGGTTTCTTACGAGTTTGATGGTGTGTTAACGTGAGTAGAGTGTACGATCATTTAATTACGAGTTTTAATAAGTTCGGTCCGAAGTCGTTATGTACTTGGCACTTGAAGGACTACAAGTTCGACCAAAATCTTTTCCCTCTCCTTGGTCTCTAGTTTAACGGTTGTAGGTGACCTAGTACCTTTATCGTTCTCTCAAGGTCTTTTTCTAGATAAAGACGAAATAACTGATACGGTTTCGGAAACTGAGACACCTAGTGTTATTTGACACCTTTTAACACTTTCTCTACCCGTATGGTCTGGTGGACTGGACGGAGAACTCTTTAGACATACGTCCAGTCCTTCGTTGTCAATCTTGACCTGTACCTTGTTGTCTGACCAAGGTTTATCCTTTTCCTCATGCAGTACCGATGTATAACAGTGGGACGAATAAATTAAATATACGTCTCATGTAGTACTCTTTACGACCTGACCTTCTTTGTGTTCGACCTTAGTTCTAACGACCCTCTTTATAGTTACTGGAGTCTATACGACTACTGTGGTGGGAATACCGTCTTTCACTTCTCCTTGATTTTTCGGAGAACTACTTTCACTTTCTCCTCTCACTTTTTCAACCGAATTTCGAGTTGTAAGTCTTTTGCTTCTAGTACCGTAGACCAGGGTAGTGAAGTACCCTTTATGTACCCCTTTGTCACCTTTGTCACAGTCTGAAATAAAAAACCCCGGGGTCTTAGTGACGTCTACCACTAACGTCGGTACTTTAATTTTCTGCGAATGAGGAACCTTCCTTTCAATACTGGTTAGATCTATCGTATAAGTTTTCGTCTCTGTAATGAAACGGCTGATTCCAGGTAGATCAGTTCCGATACCAAATAGGACACCAGTACATACCTACAGTCTCGACCTCGCACTTCTTCCGACTCACGGCTTCTTAACTACGAAAACTTGACACTACAACCTCTTCTGAGAACTCTCAGGGAACCTGACGTTCTTCTAGGTTGGAAAACTAGGATCTCCTCTAGTCAGGACCCACAAGTAACCACCCTGACTACAACTTTGATTTTGAGGTTATGAAACCGGTACACTCCACTTCTCGACTGAGTAATCTTTTCTGGGACTACGACCCTTCCTAACTCCCGTTCTTCTCTTCCACTACTGTCTCTCACTCTACCAAACTACCGTAGTGGCTGAGTTATCTCTACTCAGACTCACTTGAGTCCCTCAACCATTACCTGTCCTTCCGGACCGTACCACGTTAAGTACCCCAGTGTTTTTCAGCATGTACTGACTCGCTGACTTGACTTGCCTTGACTACCAAAAAGGTCGTCAGTACATACCTACACTCTCAACCTGATATTTCCGACTCACAGTTTCTTAGCAAAGGTTTGACAGCACAACCTCTTTTAACACACTCTCAGGGAAATTGTTGTTTCTCTAACTTAGTCAGTTAGGTTTTCCTTTAATTGGGACTTATAAGTAACCTTCCTGACTACGACTTTGACTTCGAGTTTATGAAACCGGTGGACCACCCTTCTAGACTGAGTGACCTTTTTTAGGGACTACGACCCTTTCTAAATTCCGTCCGCCTCTTCCTAATTGTCGCCTAGTGTCTGAGTTACCTGCACTCAGACTCGTTTGAGACCCTCTACCACTTCCTGACCCTTCGGATCACACGACTTCAGGTACCCTAGCGGTTCTCAGTTTGTTGACTTAAAGACTTGTTATTTTTGTTGAAAGAGAAGAAATGAAGTGAGACATATTATCCGAGATCAAAGTAAGTGGAGTAATTTTGACTGACTTTATACAAGAAAAATTATCGATTTATTATAAGGTAACACATATACACGGTGTTGAAGGAATAGGTAAGTAGACGGTTAACTATACATTCAACAAAAGTACAGGATTGATAACATCTATTACGACCCGTTACTTGTAACCATATATACACAGAAAGTTAAGACCAAAGGAACACCCATAACGACCCAACATACAATCGAAATAAACATCAAAAATTCCTCAGAGGTATGACAAGAGACATCACCAACATAGTCAAACATAAGGGTAGTCGTCACATTCTAAAGGGAGAAGAGTTGTAGAAGAATTTATAAACAACAAACATCTGAAAAACTATTACCGGTAAGACTGACCACACTCCACTCTTGAGTAACACCAAAGTTAAACGCAAAGAGATTATTACTCACTACAACTTGTAGAAAAGGACACAAATAATCGGTAGATATATAGAAGAAGGGTAAATCCGGAAGACGGGTTAAAAACTAACCCAATAAGTAAAAAGATCATAACTTGACGTACTTGACGAACATATAAAACCTCTAATTAATAAACTGTCAATAAAGTAAACGACAATAAATGAGGGTAAGACTTCAGACAGAAAAGTGGAACGAATATCAAAAGAAGTAATACGTTTTCGTGGATTCAAATTAATCTAGGGTGAACAAATACAAATAAAATTAATGAGACCCTCCACCCAGTATCTTCTAGAACGACACTAAATACAGTCTCTCACAAGACGGATACAAAAGGAGATTCTCCAAATATCAAAAACTAGAATGTATACCCGGAAATTAGGTAAAACTCAAATAAAAACACCTAAAACAACCTTTCACAAGATTTGACTAAGAATATGTGCACAAACTGGTCAAAAGAGTCGTGGTGAACAACTTCTCTGACAGAAAAGACGTAAGACATAAAAACGGAGGAACTATTTTCTATTCCACAGGTATCCACAAACCAAAATAGAGGTCCTAAAGATCAAACAAGGTAAAAAAAGATATAAAAACGAAACACGGTCATGGTATGACAGGACTACTGATGTCAAAACATCATATCCGACTTCACCCCTTCCAACTAAGAAGGTCAATGTAAGAAGAAAGAGTTCAACGAAACCGATAAACCCCAGAAAAACACAAAGGTATATTTAATATTTTAATAAATAAGATGAAGACACTTTACGGTATCCGTCAAACTATCTCTAACGTAGTTTTGATATCTAACGAAACGTATCATCAGTAAAATTAATATCGGGTTCAGTTGAATTAAGGTCAGGTTCCTGTACCATATAAAGAGGCAAATAAACACAGTAGAAACTAAAGAAGGTAATCACAAAATATCGAAAGACATATGTCCAGAAAACAGAAAAATTCATTTGAATAAGGATTTATAACATAAGAAAAACAACGTTACCACTTACCCTGACAAAGGAATTAAGGAGAAAGACGAAAAAGTAACAATCACATATCCTTACGTTCCCTAAATACACGTAATTAAAATATAGGAGATTGAAATGATATAAGTAACTGATCGAGATCATTAAAAGACCACCGTAAAGACCACTATAATGACCCAAGGACAGTGGATCAGTCAATAATTATGGACGAGACTGACACCGGTATTTATACACAAAAAGAGATTTACATAAGTTGGAGTTTGTTTCGTTGTTCTTTTTTCAGTAGGTTCCTCAACATCCTTAGGTCAGGGTCATTCCCTACCTCAATTGTGGTTCGACACTGGTAAATTATAAAAAAAGAAAAATTGATTAAATAAATAAAATAAACCTCCGATTAATGAAATTTTATAAAATCACCAAAGCCGGTATTTAACTATACTTAGTTGATACCCACATGTAAATTCAAAATTCCGGGAGGAAATAGAACTCTTGTCAATTTAATACCACCACAATCACAATTTCTTGGACGGGTAGTTACGTCCTTTACATCTTCTACGCCCAAGTTTGGGATTGAGTCTTTCTAGGGGAATGTTTCCTGTACCGTTGGATTAGGTCGTGAGGAAGGACCTCTTAGGGTACGTGTCTCCTCGGATCACCAGATACCAGGTATTCCAGTGTTTTTCAGATCGTGCTGACTTCACAGAATCGTACGTGTGTTCCTATTGGTCATCCTTTAATCTGACCCTCGGAAAACCTGTCACAGTTATATATTAAAGGACTTTCTGTTTCTAACCGTGTATTATCTGATTCAGTCTACTGGACTTTTATATGACTCGTTATCGATTAACTTAGGGAACCGAATTAACAGTGATGTAATAAACATAAAATGGATAAAATGTTTATAAAACAATGAATATAATGGTATACACTGACTTGGAGGTTATTTTCATTACTACTGATCAACTAAGCTTCGTCAACTAGTTTATATATCAAGACATACGTTAACTAATAACATTATCACACTGAGATCCATACCCTTCTATTTTGTTCTCCCTTAAAAAGGACCTAGTATTGTCTAACTCATTCTGTCTAACTAGGTCTTGGGATACCAATGACAACTATCTGGATCAGGTCATTGTCGTACAAGACACCGGATAGTATCTTTAGAATCCGTCTGGATTCTTACCCTGGATCGTGACACCCTTCTTTACCAGTACTTTACGGAGGGTTTCATACCAATTTAAATACTAGTAGTCCACCACTACCACCAAATCAGCGATTCAGAACAGGCTGAGAACGTTAGGGTACCTGACATCGGACGGTCAGAGGAGATAGGTACCCTAAGAGGTCCGTTCTTATGACCTCACCCAACGGTAAAGTAAGAGGTTCCCTAGAAGGACTGGGTCCTTAGTTTGGACCCAGAGGACGTAAAGTCCGTCTAAGAAATGACTGACTCGATACTCCCTTTGGGTACTGGTGGTCCCCAAGGACAGTTGATGTTTAACCGTGAATGGTAGCCGTGAACGTTAGAACACGACGACGTCGACGACTGGAAGTTGTAGGGGATTTTCCTTAAGTCTCACCTCTCGTCTTTACTCCGTGAAACATGGGTCCCTTATAGACCGTTCTGTCCAGAAGTCTATCTATTAAAGTCCTTACTTAAAATACTCAGGTTAAGAACATAGAGGAGTATAGATCTTTTCGCGATTTTAGGAAGTGCCACTACTGACTACGAAAACGAATAGTTTTGCTAAGTGTTGTTTTACGAAGTGATCGTCTTTGAAAGACATTTTTTACACACTAACATAACATAAGGACAAGTGTTTTTGGTGCATATATGACTAGAAAGGGTAACGGAGAAACCTCTTCAAAGAGTCTCAATAGGCTTCACGACAGGGGTCTCAACGTCAGAAATGAAACAGAGGTTATTTTGTATTGAACGTTGAGAGTGTAACACATCAAAAAATTCAACCATTGATAAAATCTGTTTCCCTGTCTGTGACCTTCTTCAGTATTTGATCGTACCTTATAATCTCGTCAATAATAATGTAAGACTTTTTTTCTTCCCCCTTCACCTATCCGTTGGTTATTCCAGATAGTGTCGTAGAAAGTTACCCCCTTATTTATAGTTCCTATACTCCCCTGATCGTCTTTTTACTAACTTACTTATCAAACCTATGTGTACGAGTGGATGACTTTATACCCTCAAAATACAATTCATAAACATAACTATTCTTATCGGTATTTTTCGGTACCTATAACGAGGAATTCAAAGGACTAAGACAACGAAAAAACTATACAGAGGTAAACTTTTTAGTGTTATTTATGCATTACTTAAAACAGTCACTAGAAGTCAACAGAAGAATTTTAAATTAGGGTAAAACAACAAACCCCAGAATGTATATTTATATTGTAAATCATTTCAAAAGAGTAGTCGAAATATTTTAACGGAAAAAACTTATTCAAGAAGACTAAGACACTAAGTATTAACACACACACCTACGTACACAAATATCATGAAACTTTTACTCTTAAAGACTCGTGTACAAAGTTTATTCTTATAGATTTCGATATCTTCTGGTGTTATTAATGTTGTATTATGGATGAAATCGAAGGGACTATCGAGTCAACCATTTCTCAGGTGGACGTTACGTCCTCTGGAACCGAGTTAGGGACCCAGTCCTTCTAGGGGACCTCTTCCCTATCCGTTGGGTGAGGTCATAAGAACCCGAAGGGAACACAGAAGTCGACCATTTCTTAAGTGGACGTTACGTCTTCTGGACCCAAACTAGGGACCTAACCCTTTTAGGGGACCTCTTCCCTTGTCGATGGGTGAGGTCATAAGATCGGACCTCTTAAGGTACCTGACATATCAGGTACTCTAGAGTTTCTCAGTCTGTGTTGACTTTCTGAAAGTGAAAGTGGATGAAATAATAATTTACAGTAAATCTTCGATATTTTTTATAGGTGAAAACATGATAAATTCAACGTTGGAGAGTCGGGAAATAGAGATGAAATGATTTGACGAGGAGTATGTCAGAGAATGTGTAGATACGTAAGTTGTTTAGAAACCACTAGTAGATGAGACTCCGTTGTGAGACGATCCGTATCCTCTAATTTAATGTTTGTTGTTGTTATCCTTTTTTGTTTTGTCTGATCGGTTTTGAATTACATCCCGAACCTGAAGGGTCTACCACGATCACCATTTCTTGGACGGACGGTCACGTCTTCCGTCTCCTCTACGTCCAATCTGGGACCCAAGTCTTCTATAGGACCTCATCCTTTACCGTTGGGTGAGGTCATAAAAACGGACCTTTTAAAGTACCTGTCTCCTCGAACCGTCCCATATCAGATACCCAGGTGTTTCTCAGACTGTATTGAATTGTGTACTTACGTGTGTGTGTGTACATCCCGAACGAAAAGTACAAGGTCCTTTGTATTCTAGAGACCGAGTAAAGTGTAATGTGAAATGGGGAAAATTAAACGAGGTTCAAATAAGTCTAATAACTGAGTGAAGTTCCAAATAAAACTATTTGGAAATTCACAAGGAGAAGTGAACATTGTAGGTACTCATTAATTTTATATTCTCAACTACTTTTATATAGGTTGAGGTTCGAGGATGACCTCGAAGGACCCATTACCATTATTACCCACCTTCTCTGTAAAGTTTAAAAGAAAAATCGGTATTTCAATATCATAATTGTAAATAGAAGTAATGTATCCAAACTTTCAGTCTTACAGAGTAGTTATTCTTTATCTCTATAATGGAATGACCCGATTATAAAATATACGTTTCGTAAGTGTAAAGAAACAAAATATATCCTACATAGTTGTGTTCTAAGTTGGATTAAGACAAAAACTTTACTTCTTATATCGAGACTACTGAGATAATGATGGAAGGATGTAGAAATTGTAAGATACAGTACGGTCCATTTGGCCAATAAACTAGGTAGAGATAATGTGTAACTTTGGGATCTTCTTTAAATTAATCGAACAGGTCCCGGTGGTATAATCACTGTTTGTGGTTGTAAACTTGTGACCAGAGGACTTAGGGGTACATTTAAAAAGTGAAGACTCAAGAATACACGATTCAATGAAGTCAATACAAAATGAGATACGTTGGGCTACCTGACGTTGAACGGTCCGAGGAGACAGGTACCTTAAGAGGTCCGTTCTTATGACCTCTCCCAACGGCAGGGGAGGAGGTCCTCTAGTAGGACTGGGTTCCCAGCTTGGGTGCAGAGAATGTAGATGGAAGAGGACGGGGGTTAGGGAGGGTCGTAGTCTCAGTAATGGTTACTCAGTTGAGAAGTGTACTCCACCGGTTTCATGACCTCAAAGTCGAAATCGTAGTAAGGAAGGTTTCTTTAGGGTCCCGACTAGAGGAAGTCTTGCCTAACCAACCTAGAGGAACGTAAGGTTCCCTGAGAGTTCTCAGAAGAGGTTGTGGTGTAAAGTTTTCATAGTTAAGAAACCGCAAGTCGGAAGAAGTGTCAGGTTGTAAGTGTAGGTGTGTATTGGTGTCCTTTTTGGTATCGGAACTGATCTGTCTGGAAACAGTCGTTTCATTACAGAGACGAAAACTTATACGATAAATCCAACCAGTATTCAAAAGAAGGTTCCTCATTCGCAGAATTAAAGTACCGACGTTAGTGGTAGACGTCACTAAACCCTCGGGGGTTTGCATTTCAGACTGTGACAAAGGTGACAAAGGGGTAGATAAAGGGTAGTTCACTACCCTGGCCTACGGTACTAGAAGTAAAAGACTTACAACTTGAAATTCATTTGAAAAAGTGAAAGGTGAAAGTGAAAGTAGTTCTCCGAAAACTCAAGGAGAAGTGAAAGACGGCATTCCCACCACAGTAGACGTATAGACTCCAATAACTATAAAGAGGGTCGTTAGAACTAAGTATTACTTTTTAATCTTCAAACTCGTATAAGAAGTATTCTGAATCTTATTCGGTAAATGTTGAAATACAAAAGTATCTATAATGGATCAATTATGAGGAATTAATTGATCCTCAATGAGAAACCTTTAAAACTGTGGTGAAAAAAACCAGGTAATTACGACTTAAATATACATAAACTGATAAAAGTAACTGAATTATTCATATAAATTTTTTATTTCATCATGAAATAGTTCTGATAAAATTTAACCAAAATGGAGTTGTCAAAAAGATTTCATTACGAATAAAAAATAACTGTGAGATAAAAATCGAAGAGTTATATCTCTATAAAACATCCTTAAAAATTTACGTTTTCTAATATCAGTTTTTATTTTAATGGGTATTAGAGTGATAATCGTAAAACTACACAAATACAGGAAAGAAAAGTGTTATTTACATAACCAAAATACATCATCTGTCTTTTGATATACATGTCAAAATACAAGAACAAAAAAAGTACACTTACAATTACTATGTCACTACTTGTTTTGTCTGTTGTAATGACACCTTATGTTAAACATTACTTTAAAATTATAACACTAAATGACTTTGGTGAGGGATTAAACATGTGAATCTCACAATAGTTTAAAATTATAAAATACATTTTGATATTACTTGCAGAAACACACTGTTATTACAATGAATCCTACGTATGGATCCTCACCTTAACAACCTGGAGTCCCATCCTTGTAAAAATTCCGAGAAATATGTATCAACCATAAGAAAAATAAGGAAATATACTAATACCATGTAAAGAATGAATCTTTAACTCACCGAAACGTCATGAAAGGAAGTCTTCCGTTATGGTAAACTGACTAAACACTTTAAACGGGTTGCCTTCCTAAGACTCTATATGACGTATGGTAACCAGTTCATCTTTGATTACACTACGGAACTTAGTATGAAGGAAGGTAAAAGATTTTATTTTACCCGGTTAAAATATATTCTTTGCATTTAAAAGTTTTTATTTCTTTTTTTTAACCTCTATGGAATTATACCACTTCCTTATCCTACCCCTCTTATAAAAGAAAGGTTTTTTAAGTTGTTTTCTAGTCAACTCACGATTGGTTGAAGGTTTTTTGGTGAAGACTTGTGACCACCTCCTGTGGTCCGTGGGTCTTTCCGTCGGGTAAGAGAAGTCTTCCTCCATCCCGTTTTATATTTTGTGTGTTTCTGTCTGTTTTCTCAATCCCTACCTCTGGGTAGGACTCCTCCCTCAACACTTCCTCCTCGTCAACAAAGGTTTATCGTCCTTTGGAAGAGTAGGACACCCCTCAAAACCTTAGAGTCTTCCGTTGTATTGGTCCTCCTTTTTTTGTTTGTTTGTTTTTTAGGTATCTAATGTGCCGATTGACGTTGAGGGTCACCTCTACATCGGTCTACGAGTGCAGGCGATGGTCACCGTCCCCGACCTGTCCCTCCACACCCAACGTACGAATCCCATTCCTAACCCGGACTTACGGGACTCCTGTTAGACTTCCTCAATTGGACTCTATCGTTGGGTTTGACACCTTATCGGTTTCTCTCTTTTTCTCTCTCTCTTTTTTTTTTTTAAAAGGGATCTTATCGAGATTGGATTCCGTGTCGGACCGGGTGAATGTCTTGTTTCCTAACTCACTTACAGTTTCCTCTCGATCGGTCGATGTCTGGTCGGGGAGAGGGACGACCTCCATCTCTCCGTCCACACACTGTCGGTCTCGGTCTTCCGTTCCCCGTTAGAACGGGGGTCTCTGACGGAGGAGGTGGTTTGTCACTCTTCCGAGGGTCAACGATTGGTTCAGAAGGACCCTAGGACCTACCAACTGTAGATGGTCCTCCCAGCGTCGGTCTCTAGTCGAGGGGTCTCCTCTGTGTACGGTGTGAACTCTACCACGAGAACGTCGTGTGGGTCCTTTGGCTCGTCGACCCTGGTCCCTCCACTAATTCTACGTGTCGGGTGGACCCTGTCACACGAACGATTCGTGGACCAGTGGACTCGAGGAGTCCGGACCCTTCCTGTGTTTTGCGTGTGAGTTGCGTCACGGAAACACTTCATGGGTTCTTGGACTTGGACTCGTCGAATCTGGAACTTTTATCCATATTCGACCTTGTTCCTTGAGAGATTTTGACTAGACTGGGGTGTGATGTAAGTTTTAGAGGACTTTTTAAGGATCTATATGAAAATAATAAAAGTAAAATATAAAAAAGAAAAATTCAAGAAATAAAGAGGAAATTAAAAGTAAAAATATTTTTTCTGAGGTAAAAATTCGTTTAAAGTATATATATATAAATTTTAAAGACACTAAGTAAACCAATCATAAAAATTATAAAATAAAAACTCTCAAATTGGAGATGAGATCTAAAAATTAGAAACGAAAAACCATCAACAATAGTTAAAACATGGAAATTCTTAGTTTAGGAGTCATGGGTGAAAATGAGTTCCTATACTAATGACCGAACTGACGAGAGAGGGGAAAACTGTGAAGTAGAAGAGGGTTTCCGGTGGAGATAGAGGAGGGAACGGGAAGAGAATAGATGAATTAATACACTTAGAGAGACACACAAGGTCAGACTTCTCTCGTGTGTCCCTTTAATAATGACCGATCTACCGAGAGACGGGAAAACAGAGGGGAAGAAGTTGAGGATCAGTGGAGATAGAGGGACGAGTGAGAAGAAAAGAGGTACATTGAGACACTTGGGGATACCCACAAAGATTGACACTTCTTAGAAAATAGGTAATTGGATCCACACGACATACACAGTGGACACGACATACCTACCTCTTCAGAAGTCCGATGACATTCTTATTCTAACTTTCTGTCTCCGTCCTCCGAATTTAGGTTTTGTACTCTTGTGGTCTTTCGAGGACTGTGGTGAATTCAGAACAAGTCAGCGAGTCAGAACAGGTCGAGAAACGTTGTTATACTTAACGTCGTGCGGTCCGGAGACACAGGTAGTGGTTGATAACCTCAATGAGTCTGAGTGCAGGTAGCTCAGTTACACCGGTAGGTCGGTAGAGTAGGAGACAACAGGGGAAGAGGAGGAAGGGGGTTAGGGAGGGTCGTAGTCTCAGAAATGGTTACTCAGTTGAGAAGATTACTCCACCGGTTTCATGACCTCAAAGTCGCAATCGTAGTAAAGAAGGTTTCTTTAGGGTCCCGACTAGAGGAAGTCTTACCTGATCAACCTAGAGGAACGTCAAGTTCCCTGAGAGTTCTCAGAAGAGGTTGTAGTGTCAATTTTTCGTAGTTAAGAAACCGCGAGCCGGAAGAAGTGTCGGGTTTTAGAGTGTAGGTAGGTACTGGTGTCCTTTTTGGTATCGGAACTGATCTACCTGAAACCAGCCGTTTCATTACAGAGACGAAAACTTATACGATAGATCCAACCAGTAGTGAAAAGAAGGTTCCTCATTCACGGAGAATTAAAGTACCGACGTCAGTGGTAGACGTCACTAAAACCTCGGGGGGTTTTATTTCAGACTGTGACAAAGGTGACAAAGGGGTAGATAAAGGGTAGTTCACTACCCTGGCCTACGGTACTAGAAGTAAAAGACTTACAACTCGAAATTCGGTTGAAAAAGTGAGAGGAGAAAGTGAAAGTACTTCTCCGAAAAATCGAGGAGAAGTGAAAGACGGTATTCTCACCACAGTAGACGTATAGACTCCAATAACTATAAAGAGGGCCGTTAGAACTAAGGTCGAACACAAAGAAGGTCAGGTCACAAAGAGTACTACATGAGACGTATATTCAATTTATTCGTCCCACTGTTATATGTCGGAACTACATGAGGAAAAGGATAAACCTTGGTCAGACTACAAGGTACAGGTCAAGATTGACAACGAAGGACTGGACGTATGTCTAAAGAGTTCTCCGTCCAGTCCACCAGACCATAAGGGTAGACAAGATCTTAAAGGGTGTCAAATAACACTAGATGTCTCTGTTTCCGAAACCGTATCAGTTATTTCGTCTTTATCTACAAAAAGACCTTGAGAGAACGAAAAAGGTACTAGGTCGTCTACAACATTAAACTAGAGACCAAGGAGACGGTAAAGATTTTGGTCGAACTTGTAGTCCCGCAAGTGCCAAGTGTATAACAACTTCGGACTGAACCTCTTAAAACTCGTAGAAATGATCGTACATTCTACTCACGTCAACACACCATCAAACTAGTAAGAAACCGTAACGGAAAGAAACCTTAACCTTACTTTTGCCTGGAAAAGGTCAGGACACCGGTGACGACTCAAAAGGTTAAACGACCGTATAACTCACGTCGTGAAAGTGCCGTAGTAGAAAGTCCTAAACTTTATCAAGTTGACCTTAAGGAAGTGAAGGTGATCAAACAACCATTACTAAAAAAGCTTCCGGGCAAACTGAAGTGTAAGGTCCTATAGACCGAGATCTACTCACTAGTGTGTTAGCACTAATACACCCACCACTTCTAGAAAAAACATATCAAGAAGATACATAAGAACGGTGGAGAAGAATTATAAAAGACGAAGACAATCCAGGTCTGGTAAAGACAGGAAATAACTCGGGTAGCAACGTAATCTACAACGGAACCATAGAGATTAAAAGAACTTCTCTAGAGACCAGAAAGAGTAAGACAAGAAAGGAGATAAAGAACGTAACTACAGACTTCTTCCGAAGGAATAGAGAAGAACGATAAAAGACCTTGAGACGTAAGTCTACGAATATAGAAAGGAAAAGAGGAAACAAACAGCGGAGAGAAGAAAAGTGTAGTTAAACATTCAGGAGGGGTCTATCGGAAAAACAAAAACGTAAATAAAAGGTACCCCTACCAGAACTAGGGACAGAGGACATGTTACAGTGCTTGGTGTAAAGTATCAAGTAGTCTGTGAACTAGATAGCTAACTATATCCGGGAATTTAGAGAAAGAGTTAAGGTGACATGTTAGTATTCCCTAAACTAAATCAAGTATGGACTTACCAGATCGCCAAAAGGGGTAAAAGAAGTTAAATTCAGACTTAAACCATTATTCCTCAAGTACTAGACTCGGTGTCAGTCGAGGACCAGAACAAAAACAACTGACATATCTCGAAGAGATAGAAACCGACGTTTCTTATATTAGTTAGACTAAAACCACAACAGGTAGACCATTACAGGTACACATCTCAGAAGAGAACACAACAACCTTATCCCACAAACGATACTGGTCACGTTAAAGAACTGTTTTGAGATAATCAGAAACGGGACGAAGTAAGGTGTAAGGTTCCGGTTTAAACGGACAATGAGGTCCGAAAGGAACTGAAGGATTAAAACGTAAGGTCAGGGGATATTACTTTTCCTGTAGAAAAAACCCACAATCAAGATTTTCCAGAACATCTAGAAGTATTTTGGTAAGTTGAAGTTGAAGAAGTCACAATGACCAACCCCGTATCTGAACCTATTGACACTATAACTTACCAAACGGAACCTTTGCTTGTCTCTAGTAAGACAGCAAAAACTCTAACGTAGGTTTATGACGTAAAGTCTGAGAAAACAACTGGTACTACCGATGAGGTAAAGAAGACTCACTAAGGACGGGTGTCATCATCTATATTACCAATAGACTCACATTAAGTGGGGAAGGTGAGGTAAAATTAAACGACTAAGGATCTTACAACTGCAAGTGAGAACGATAGAGAAGAAACTGGTGAAGGTTAAACGGAACTAGTACTTGGACTGTAACGTCCAAGGATACGTTATAACGAGAAATGTCGTAACCTGGAACGAAGATAGTGGTCAGTGTAGGTGTCGACCAAACAAACAAACAAACAAAACAAAACAAAAAAAAACGAAACCGAGGTAGGGAAGTAAGAAAGACCTCAATAAAGAGGTGACTAGAGGTCATCGTACAACTCGTGTATGACTGGACCTCTCAAGGAGAAAGTCATAGGATAGTAAAACGGAAAAGTATCACAAGTACCCCAAGAGTTCCTTTCTTACGACTTCACCAAACGATAAGGGAAGAGGTCACCTGGTGTAAGACAGTCTGGAGAGGTGGTACTAGACGGGTAGAACCCAACGGGGCGCCCGTACCGAATCAAAGTAACTCAATGTGTTCCGACACCAGGATCACAAGTCGGAACAAATTTAGTTATTTTGATTCGGTACGGACACCCCGTTGGGTTCTGCCCACCCAGTACCACGTCTTCAGACTGTCTTACGCCAGGTGACCTCTTCCCTTATCGTTTGGTGAAGTCATAAGAACGGAACTCTTGGGGTACTTGTCATACTTTTCCGTATTACTATCCTATGACTTTCTCCTTGAGGTGCGTAGTCTCCACGGGTTTTACGATGACCTCTTGTCACCTCTTTATTGATCTCTTTCTTACTTCCCTACCTCGGTTTCGTTTTTGTTATGGGTCGACACCTACACTGACCATTATCTACGTTCCAGACTACGACATTTCTCGTTATAACGTATCCTTGGACCTTACAGTCCAGGTACTAGTTCCGTTTAACCTTCACCAGTTTGTTCTCTACCGTTCTCACTTGCAGCTGTAGGATCCTTAGTCGCTTGATTTTACCTGACTTTACCCATTTAATTTGAGTCTACTATAATATAAATGATGACGTCCGTCCTGTGGGAGTCTTCTTGGCCTCATCGGTAGTACCAGTTGTTTTCTCAGGCTTTACGTCATGAACCTAAGTTAGAGTTTTTGCTGTCTTACTAGAGAAAAGTAAAGGTTCCGTTTGGTAAGTTATAGTGCCATTAGGTTTAGATACGGGGTTGGTCATTGTGACCTCTTCAACTTCAACTTGTCAAGACACTCTGGATGTTCTTGAAAATGTTGATTTTGGGTTTTTTGCTACAGGAGAAGTAATATCCCCGGACCTTACGTTTTCATCCTTCAGTTGTGGACCTCATTGTCCGTTTAAACCGGAACCTTACACCTTACTTTGTCCCGTTTCTGATTATCTCAAAGCGGTTCTTTTACGTGACCAGTATCGTTTGTGGGAGAAGGTTTTTGTCTTCTCTTCTGAGATGTGTACGTGTAGTGGTCTACCAGTTGTGGCTTTAATCTAGCTAATATAACAAACGTCGGTTTCTACCTCTTCGAGATACGTCAGTTCCTTTTGTTTTGGTCCTCGACTAACACCGAGTCTAGTACTTGAGGAATAATGGTTTAAGTCTGAATTTAACTTCTTTTATCCCTTTTGGTGATCTGGTAAGTCCATACTGGATTTAGTTTAGGGAATATGTCACCTTCACTCTTTCTCTAAATTCCCGGATCTTGACTATCAATCTCACGGACTACTAGATACCTTACTCCAAAAGTCTGTAACATGTCCTCTCTCCCTAGTTCTGGTAAAGGTACCTTTTCTTTACGTTTTTTCTTTTTACCGACAGACCCCTCCCGAAAGTTTGACGACACTTTTCTTCTCTTCGTTTTTCGTTTCCTCTTTTCCTTTCTATATTCGTAGACTTACGTCTCAAGGTTTCTTATCGTTCTTTTCTATTCTTTCGGAAGAAGTCTCTAGTTACGTTTCTTTATCTTCTTTTATTGTTTTACCCTTCCTGTTCTCTAGAGAAATTCTTTTAATCTCTATGGTTCCCTTGTAAAGTACGTTTCTACCAGAGCTATTTACTGTCTTTACCATACCTGGGTTGTCTTCGTCTTCTATAATTCTTCTACACCGTTCTTATGTGTCTTCTTGACATGTTTTTTATAGAAGTGCTGGACCTATTAGTACTACCACACTAGTGAGTAGATCTCGGTCTATAGGACCTTATACTTCAGTTCACCCGGAATCTTTCGTAGTGATACTTGTTTCGATCACCTCCAGTACCTTAAGGTCACCTCGATAAAGTGTAGGACTTTTTACTACGACACTTTCAAGACTTCAGTAATACGGTCGTTTAAACCTTTTGCGTCGTCACCGGTGTCCTGACCTTTTCTAGTCAAAAGTGAGGTTAAGGTTTCTTTCCGTTACGATTTCTTATTAGTTTGATGGTGTGTTAACGTGAGTAGAGTGTACGATCATTTTATTACGAGTTTTAAGAGGTTCGGTCCGAAGTCGTTATGTACTAGGTACTTGAAGGACTACAAGTTTGACCAAAATCTTTTCCGTCTCCTAGGTCTCAAGTTTAACGGTTGTAGGTGATGTAGTAGTTTTTTCGTTCTCTCAAGGTCTTTCTGTAGATAAAGACGAAATAACTGATACGGTTTCGGAAACTGAGACATCTAGTGTTATTTGACACCTTTTAAGACTTTCTCTACCCTTATGGTCTGGTGGAATGGACGGGGAAACTCTTTAGACATACGTCCAGTCCTTCGTCGTCAATCTTGACCTGTACCTTGTAGTCCGACCAAGGTTTATACTTTTCCTCGTTCAGTTCCGATATATAACAATGGGACGAATATATTGAATATACATCTCATGTAGTACTCTTTACGACCTAACCTACTTTGTGTTCGACCTTAGTTCTAACGACCCTCTTTATAGTTATTGGAGTGAATACGTCTACTGTGGTGGGAATACCGTCTTTCACTTCTCCTTGATTCTTTGGAGAACTACTTTCACTTTCTCCTCTCACTTTTTCAACCGAATTTCGAGTTGTAAGTCTTTTACTTCTAGTACCGTAGGCCAGGGTAGTGAAGTACCCTTTATCTACCCTTTTGTAACCTTTGTCACAGTCTGAAATAAAAAACCACCGAGGTCTTAGTGACGTCTACCACTGACGTCGGTACTTTAATTTTCTGGGGATGAGGAATCTTTTTTTAATACTGGGTGGATCTATCGTATAAGTTTTCGTCTCTGTAATGAAACGACTGATTCCAGGCAGATCAGTTCCGAAACCAAAAAGGTCACCAGTACATACCTACAGTCTCGACCTCACACTTCTTCCGACTCACGGCTTCTTAACTAATAAAACTTGACACCACAACCTCTTCTGAGAACTCTCAGGGAACCTGACGCACCTCTAGGTTGGTCAGGTAAAACTTCCTCTAGTCGGGACCCTGAAGAAACCTTCCTTACTACGATTTCGACTTTGAGGTCATGAAACCGATGGAGTAACCTTCTCAACTGTGTAACCATTTCTGAGACTACGACCCTCCCTAACCCCCGTCCTCCTTTTCCCCTACTGGCTCCTACTCTACCGAACTACCGTAGTGGACGAGCTACCTGCACTCAAACTCACTTGAGGTCCTCAACCACTACCTGTCCTTCCGGACCGTACGACGCTAAGTACCCCAACGTTTCTCAACCTGTACTGACTGTGACTTGACTTGACTTGACTTGACTCAACCTTCTATCGTACCACCTTTACTTACTTCGTCTCACCCTTTTTCTTTTTTCTTAATTTTCTTTATTCTTGTCGGAGTCTCGGGAGACTCTGTTACAATTTACAGGGTTGTAAGTCTAGTAATTCTCAGGGTCCTCTTCTTCTGTTTTTCTTTCCGGCACTTCTTTATGAACTCCTCTATTAGTAACTTTTGAAGGAATTTTAACCCTTTCTTTATCGGTGGCTTCAGGTTCTTTCGGTCTCTAAAGGTTTGTCCTATTTGGGTTCTAATTTGTGGGGCCTGTGTATAAAAGTTTAATTGCTTCTAGTTGTTGTTTCTCGTTTGTATTTTTTGTTTTACCTTTAACTTGTTTATTATGTGTTCCCCTAGGGGTAATCCTATTATCGCCTAATGAGTCAACTTTGAGAAGTCCGGTCTCCCCTGACCTTCCTGTATGAATTTCACTACTTTCTCTTTTTGGATGTTTTGTCTAATGACATGGGTCGTTCCTATAGTAAGTTTATACTTCTTCTCTAGTTTTCGAAATGTCTGTTCGTTTTTGACTCTCTTAGGTCGTGGTGGTTTGGTCGAGAAGTTGTCTACGATTTCCTAGAAGAGATCTGTCCTTTGTGTCTTTCACACATATTGGAGCTCGGGTTTTGTTGTTTCATTTACAGTTACACTGGTATGAATAGTTATTAATGGAATTTACCCAACTTACGGGGTTGGTATTCTGTTTCTGACCGACTTACCTATTTTTTGTTTTGGAGATATATACGACAGATGTTCTCTGGTTGAAGTTTTGTTTCATGTGTATGTCTGACTTTCACTTCCCGACTTTTTTCTGTAAAGTACGTTACTCATGGTTTCATTTCGTCCTCATCGTTATGAGTATAGTTTATTTTATCTGAAACTTTATTTCCGTTACTTTTCTCTGTTTCTGCCTGGGATGTATACTGGTTTCCTAGTTAGGTTCTTCTTATATATTGTTAATATTTATATATACGTAGGTTGTATTCTCGTGACGATATACATTCCGTTTAAGATTGTTCATACTTTCCCCTTAAATTGTCATTGTATTATTATCACCCTCTGAAAGTATGGGGTGAGTGTGGATACCTATCTAGTTGATTTGTTTTTTAATAGTTCCTTTGTCTTTGAAATTTACTATGTTACCTGGTCTATCTGGATTGACAATAGATATCCTGTAAAGTAGGGGGTTTTTACTTGAAGTGAAAAAAGAGTTCACGTGTACCTTGTAATAGGTCCTATCTCATCTAGGACCCGGTATTGAGATCACGTTGAAAAGACTAGTGTTACACCAATTCTAATCTACAGTTGATAATTTTTGATAATTTTTACGTTTGTATATCTCCAATTCGTTGTGTTAAGACTTATTGGTTATTTAGTTTCTTCTTTAGTTTTTTCTCTGGTTTTATACGTATCTTTGTTTACTTTTACTTTTGGGTTGTTGGGTTTTGGATACCCTAAGTCATTCTCGTCACGCTTCCCCTTCCAAGTATCGTTATGTTCGAATGGAGTTCTTTGTTCTCTTTTTAGTTTATTTATTGGATTGCAATGTGTATTTCGTTGATCTTTTTCTTCTTTACTTCTTTGGGTCCCAATCAACTTCCTTTCTTTAGTATTTTCAATCCCGTCTTTATTTACTTTTTTTTTATTTCCTCTGACATCGTTTTTAGTTGTTTTGATTTTCGACCAAGAAATTCTTCTATTTATTTTATCTGTTTGGTAATCGGTCTGAGTAGCTCTTTTTTTCCCTCTTCTTAGTTTAGTTGTTTTAATCCTTACTTTTATCTCTTTAGTGTTGTCTTTTGTGTCTTTGTGTATCCTAGTACTCTCTGATGATAGTCGTTGACATACTGTTATTTTACCTTATGAACTTTCTTTTCCTACTTAAGAATCTTTTCGTATTGAAAAGTTTTGACTTGGTCTTTCTTTATCTTTTAGAATTGTCTGGGTAGTGTTCGTGTTTTAAGCTTTGACATTAGTCTTTAGAAGGTTCTTTGTTTTAGGGTCCTGGTCTACCGAAGTGTCGTCTTAAGATGGTTTTTAAATCTCTTCTCAGTTGTGGATAGGACGAGTTTGAGAAGGTCTTTTAACGTATCTTTCCATTTGACGGTTTGAGTAAATACTGTTCTGTTAGAGGTATTATGGTTTTGGTCTGTTTGTACATTTATTATTATTATTATTATTATTGATGTGTGGTTACAATAATTACGTTATCTACGTTTTTATGAGTGGTTTTAAGGTCCTTCGTCTTTGGTTGTTCTATAAATTTTCTAGTAAGTAGTACTGGTTCACCCGAAATAGGGTCCCTACTTTCCTAAGATTTTATAAATGTTTAGTTAGTTACACTACGTGTTATAATTGTTTATTGACTTTCTATTTTTAGTATAATAATAGAGTTATCTACGACTCTTTCGGAAACTTTTTTAAGTTGTAGGTAAATATTAAATTTTCTGTTTTGGGAGGTCTTTCGTCCGTATCTTCCTTGTATGGAGTTGTATTATTTTCGGTATATACTATTTGGGTGTCGTTCGTAATAGGAGTTACTACTTTTTAACTTTCATAAAGGGGATTTCTATCCTTGTTCTGTTACCATGGGTGAGAGTAGTGATGATAAGTTGTATCAAAACCTGTAAAATCGGTGTCGTTAGTCTCTTCCTTTTCTTTATTTTCCTTAGGTCTAACCTTTTTCTTCTTCATGTTTGAGAGTGACAAACCTTTACTGTACGAGGAGATGTATCTTTTAAGATTTCTGAGGTGGTCTTTTAATGATCTCGATTAGTTACTTATATCATTTCACCGTCCCATATTTTAATTGTGTCTCTTTAGGGAACGTAAGGATATGTGATTGTTACTCCCCTTTTTTCTCTGTCTCTCTTTAATTCCTTCGTTAGGGTAAGTGGTAACGTTACTTTTCTTATTTTATGAATCCTTTTTTTAATGGATTTCTTTGTTTTCTGGACATATATCTTTTGACATTTTGTGACTACTTTCCTTAGTTTCTATAGTATTTATTTACCTCTTTATATGGTACGAGTACCTAGCCTCCTTAGTTATATCACTTTTATTCATATGATGGGTTTCATTAGATATATAAGTCACGTTTGGAATAGTTCGGTGGTTGCCATAAAAAGTGTCTTGATCTTGTTTATCAAAATGTTAAACATACCTTTGTGTTTCTTGGAGCTTATCGGTTTCGTTAGAACTCTGTCTTCTTACTTTGACCTTCCTAGTTGGACTGACTGAAGTCTGGTGTGACATTCCGATATCAGTAGTTCTATCATACCATGAAAGTATTTCTGTTTTTATATCTAGTTACCTTGCTTTATCTTTCAGGTCTCTATTTAGGTACGTGGATACTTGTGGAAGAGAAACTGTTTCCTCCGTACTTATGTGACTCTCTTCTGTTAGAGAAGTTGTTCACCACGACCCTTTTGACCAGTTGGTAGACATTTTCTTACTTTGATCTTGTGAAAGATTGTGGTATGTGTTTTTATTTGAGTTTTACCTAATTTCTAGATTTGCATTCTGGTCTTTGATATTTTGAGTATCTTCTTTTGTATCCGTTTTGTGAGAGACTGTAATTAGTGTCGTCCTAGGAGATACTGGGTGGATGGTCTAATTACTTTTATTTTGGTTTTTATTTGTTTACCCTGGATTAATTTGAATTTTCAAAAACATATTACTTCCTTTAATATTCGTCCCACTTTTCTGTCGGAAGTCTTACCCTCTTTTATTATCGGTTGTTTCGTTTGTTGTTTCTTAATTAGAGTTTTTATATGTTCGTCGAGGACATCGAGTTATACTCTTTTTATTTGTTGGGTTAGTTTTTGACCTGGTTTCTATATTTGTCTGTAAAGAGGTTTCTTCTGTATGTCTACAGATTGTTTGTACTTTTCTACGAGTTGTAGTGAGTATTAGTCTCTTTATGTTTAGTTTTGGTGTCAGTCCATGGTAGAGTGTGGACAGTCTTAGCGACGGTAGTCTTTCAGATGTTCGTTATTTAAGACCTCTCCCACACCTTTTACCCTTGAGAGAATGTGACAGTCACCCTTACGTTTTATCATGTCAGTGATACCTCTTGTCACACCTCTAAAAATTTTTTGACCTTTATCTTGACGGTATGCTGGGTTGTTAGAGTGACGACCCATATATGTGACTCCTTTAGTTTTAACTTTCTCTGTGCACGTAGGGTTACAAATGACTTCGTGACAAATTTTATCGATCCCGTACCTTCCTTGGATCTACAGGTAGACGTCTACTTACCTATTCTTTCAACTCCGTATATGTGTGTTACCCTTACGTAATCTTGGTCAAGATTACTTCACTTACTTTGACTTCAGATAATATGTCTAACTTCATTCGGTCTTTCTTTTTGTGGCTATGACATATAATTGTGTATATATACCTTAAATCTTTCTACCATTACTACTGGGATATAAGTTCTGTCGTTTTCTCTGTGTCTACATTTCTTGTCTTACAACCTGAGACAACCTCTTCCACTCCCACCCTACTAAACTATCTGATGGTAACTTTGTACATATTATGATATACACTTGATCTAGTGGTCAGGTCCAAACTACGTAGTCTGTTCCGTGAGCCCTGACCACGTAACCCTATTGGGACTCCCTACCCTACCCCTCCCTCCAACCTCCCCCAAAGCCCTACCCGCTGTGTACATGAGGGTACCGACTACGTACAGTTACAAACCGTTTTTGGTGATATCATAATATTTTATTAACCGGAGGTTAATTTTATTCATTTAATTAAATTTTTATTCCTTTTTAGGTTACGTTTAATCCAATTTTTTTTGATTACTCTTATCGTTTACTTAACGAGAAGGAGAGTCCCAGTTTTACTATGAGTGAATACAAATAGATCCTGTCTATCTGTTAATATGGACATGTGTAGGAATAGATGACGTGTTCAAAAGTAAAGTATACTACTTTTAAAGTGTAAACATTGAAAGGACGGTTCATGTTAAACTATTCAACAAGTTTGCATTGAGACATGTATTGGTTGTCAACACAAGTTTAAACCTGTACCCTTTTTTTTTAAAAAAAGTATGAGAAACCATGATAAAATTATCCGTAAAATGGAAACGAATCAAATGTATAGATTCTTATATGATATAAATTCACAAAAAAATTCCTTTTATAGACGTTCGAATATATATCAAAACCTCCTTTTCCTCGGACTTGTACTTCTTTTACATGTGTGATGTCAACGAGAAATCTCTCCTTTTAAGAACATAAAAGGAAAGTCGGGTATATAGAGAGTACGTGTGTATGTGTCCACATACACATATCAATGTGTCTAAACACACCTGTATATGTACGGGTTTTAAGTACAATTGTATTTGACTATAGTTCGTTAATCTACACAGAATTCGTTAGTCGAAGCAAAGATCAAATTCATTAGTGGTATGACAAGAGGTATTACCGAGATAGTCAAATGTAACAGTGGTTTACACAACCTTCCAAGGGAAAAGATGTATAGGAGAGGTCGTAAATAACAAACATCTAAAAAACTACTACCAGTAAAACTGACCACACTCCACTATGGAGTGACATTAAAACTAAACGTAAAGAGATTATTAATCACTTCAAATCGTAGAAAAGTACACAAATAACCAGTAGACAGAAGAAACCTCTTTACAGACGGATCTAAAAAACGGCTAAAAAACTAACTCGATACAAAAAAAAGAAAGACTAAAACTCGACAAACTCGACGAATATATAAAATTTCTAATTAGTGAACAGTCAACAAGGTAGACGTTAATAAAAGAGGATAAAACTCCTAACAGAAAATTGGAACAAATAGTAAAGGAAACGGAAAGTTTTTGAAAAGTCAAATTAATCTAAGGTAAACAAACAAAATAAAAATAAAGGTAATGAGATGCTCTACCTAGTTTCTTATTTAGACGGTATACTGGGTCGTCAGGGTGATGTCCCTGATATGGGACTCTTTCGGTGTTAAGATTTTCTGTGTTCATGGGGTTATAAGTAACGTAGTGGTAAATGTCATCGGTCCTGTACTTTTGTTGGATCTATAGGTAGATGTCTACTTACCTATTTCGTCTTCACCATGTATATACGTTACCTTATAATAATTTGGTATTTTTTATTACTTAAACTCAGTCAAGGTCACTCCACCTACTTGGATCTCGGACAATATGTCTCACTTCATTCAGTCTTTCTCTTTTTGTTTATAACATATAACTGTGTACATATACCTTAGAGTCTTTTACAATGACTACTTGAATAAACGTCCTTTCTTTACCTCTGTATCTAAATCTCTAACGTAGACACCTATGTCAGCCCCTTCCTCTCTCACTTTACTTACCTCTTTCATCGTAACTGTATATATGTAATGGTACAAATTTTATCTATTGACCACTCTTCAACGACATATTGTGTATCTCGGGTCGGACCTCGAGACACTACTGGATCTCTCCACCCCATCCTTCTTCCAACCCTCTAAGTTCTGCCCCCACTATATACATATTAATACCGACTAAATACAACAACATCCCGTCTTTAGTTGTGTTGTAACATTTCGTTAAAATGAGATTGAATTTTTTTATTTTTGTCTAAGTTAGTTACTTTTTGACTAAGAGAGTCAAGTTTGACATTTTGTAAGACACACTTGTGTAGATTTCAATACCTTATCTAAAGTCTTCGTGAATACGTGACATTTTACATTAATGACACAGAACAGGGAAATTCAAGGACGACAAATGTCAGAGAAATACTACAGTAGTGAGTCGCAATGGTCAAAGTTGAATGTCACAATTTCAGGACCGTTGGATATCCGTCCCCTTTACAGAGAAGGTTCTAACATTCAGGAGAAAAGTTATTAAAAATCGCAAAAATTACCAATCATACGAGTTAAATCGAAGTATAAATATAAAATTATATTTATTACAAGGAGATTATCATCGATGAATATCTAATTTTGAACATAAAATAATCGTAGTACGAGATAGGTTGACTCGATTGACCGGTACTGACTTTCAACATAAAATTTGTCTCCATGTTTTAAAGGTAATTGTAGAATTCACAAAATGAAACTTTAAATTGATCAAGTCTGAGAAAGTGTTTTATCGACGTACCGGAACTTATAAAATTAGTGAGACTCACACACATATACACATGAATATTGGTGTAGAATAAAATCCCTCTTCCCTTCATCAATGACACACACTTCCGTGAAATTTTACTTTTCGTCTTATTTTGTATCATTCTTAAATAATTCCATGAGACCATATAAATTAAAAGATACATTTCATATAATTCGGTAGGACAAAAAGACTATTTTTTTCTTCTGAAATATAATAACGGTTAATTTTGTAATATCAATCAACTAAAAATTTCCATAGTAATTCACCCACTATTTTATAATAAGTATGATTAATTTGTTTTCATAAAGAAGTCCTAATTCACCGATGTAGTAAGTCACAATCAGAGATAAAATTTGCAGTCAGAGGAAATTTTCTTATAATGACTGTTATTTTGTTTTTCAATACTACTACATTCGGTATAACTGAATGTCGATTATCGATTATAGGTACATATAATCCAACTTGGTATATTTTGATAGTTATAAGTCGGTAAAACTGAATGTTTTTATCTTTTAAGAATACTGTGTTGGATAAAAATTTTCGTACATTTTTAGTCATTCTTTCGATATCAATTATACGGTATCCATTAAACATCTTTTTTTTACAGTTTCTAGTCATTTTTATACTTTTTGACGTGTTGAAGTTGTTACTTTTATTTCAAATCTTTTGGAAAATGAGGCTTTAAGTTTAAGATTTTTTAATATCTCTAGATAAGGGACAATTTTACTATATAAAGATATTACAAACCTAAAAAAAAAGTTTTTCATACATAATAAAGATCTTAGTCTTTTACGTTGTATTAAACTTTTTTCCCCTTTTATTAATAAAATAAATCTTTAATTACTAAATCAAGGGATCACGAAAATTTTACATAAATATCAAATTATAACGGATATAGAAGAGAACGGAGAATGTAGTGTTTCCCGAGTTTAATACAGTGATGATCTGTAATAATAGAGAAAATTTGTGTCATAATATTCCTTTAGGAAGAGATCACTTTTCATAGAAGAGGGTATAGGAGAATATTTTGTCTTGAGTCTCCATGACATCTAAACAAAGGAGTCACCGTAAAGGTTTAGAAAAGAGAAGAGATAAGGAATTTTTCTCGAACGAACCTTAGAGTACGGTAGTCTAATACAGTGGACTATCGAAAGGGATGATATAAGTAGATCACTAAGGTAAAAACGAGGTGAAGTAAAACGGTACTAAAAGAATACACCGGATGATAGTACGATATGTCATGATAGTTGACATGAGAACAGTTAAGGAACACTAAAAAGACAACAACAGGTCGTCGAGTCAGTACTGACTGACAAACACTGTGGTACCTGGCGTCGTGTGATCCGAAGGGACAGGAAGTTGTATAGGGTCTCGAACGAGTTTGAGTACAGGTAACTCATCCACTACAGTATGTTGGTAAAACTGGAGACAACAGGGGAAGATGAAGACGGAAGTCAGAAAGGGTCGTAGTCCCAGAAAAGGTTACTCAGTCAAGAGGTGTAGTCCACCGGTTTCATAACCTCAAAACCGAAGTCATAATCAGGAAGGTTACTTATAAGTCCTAACTAAAGGAACTGGGTCTCTCTACAACACCCCTCCCTCCACCCTCCCCCCAAGTACAAACCCTTGCGTACATTCTTAATTACTAAAATTTTAAATTTTTTTTTTTTTATTTTTTAATTTTTTTTTTTTTTTTTTCTTAATTCACTAAACTAGAGGAACGTCAGATTCCCTGAGAGTTCTCAGAAAAGGTGTGGTGTCAAGTCTCCGTAGTTAAGAAGGTACGAGTCGGAAGAAATACCAGGTTGAGAGTGTAGGCATGTACTGATGACCTTTTTGGTATCGAAACTGGTCTACCTAGAAAAAGTCGTTTCATTACGGGGACGAAAAATTATACGACAGATCCAAAAGTTACAAAAAAAAAACAAAACAAAAACAAAAACAAAAACAAAAAAGGGTTCCTCGTTCACAGAAAATTAAAGTACCGACGTCACTGGTAGACGTCAATAAAACCTCGGGTTCTTTTGTTTTAGACCGTGACAAAGGTAACGAAGAGGTGAATAAACAGTACTTCACTACTCGGACCTACGACAATAGAAGTAAAAAAACTTACAACTCAAAATTCGGTCAAAAACGTGAGAGGTAAAAGTGAAAGTAATTCCCTGAGAAATCAGGGAGAAGTGAAAGACGGTATTCCCACTACTATAGACGTATAGACTCCAATGACTTTAAAGAGGGTCGTTGTAAGGTCGGACACGAAGTAAATTGGACTGTAAAGTGAACGTATATCTAATTTATTCGTCCCACTGTTATGTGTCAAAACTACACGAGGAAAGGGTTGAGCCTTGGTCAGGTAACAAAGTAAAGGACAAGACAACGGAGAACCAGACGTATGTCCAAAGAGTCCTCCGTCCATTCCACCAGACCATAAGGATAGAAGAATCCTTAAAAGGTATCAAACAACACTAAGTGTGTCGGTGTCCGAATTCGTATCAGTTACTTAGTCTTCACCTACAGAAAGACCTTAAGAGAACGGAAAATATACTAGGTTGTCTACAACCGTTGAACTAGAGAGTAAGGAGACGGAAAAGATTTAGGTCAAATTTGTAGACTTTCAAGAACTGAAAGTATGACAACTTCGGATCGAACCACTTAAAACTCGTAATGAAACGATCACACACTTTCTCACTAACACCCCATCGAACTTGTAAGAAACAGTAACGGAAACAATCCCTGACCTCATTTTTGACTGGAAAAGGTCAGAACACCGGTGATGACTCAAAAGGTATAAACGACCGTATAACTCACGTCGTGAAAGTGTCTTAGTAGAAACTCCTAAAGTTTATCTAGTCGACCGTAAAATGGTTGAGGTGATCGAAACAAGCATCACTACGAAGAATTCCGGGTGAACTGACACCTGACGTCCTACGGACCGAGATCCACTCACTAGTTTCGTAGTACCAGTAGACCCAGTACTTCTAGAAAAAAACATATCAAGAAGACACATAAGAACGGTGGAGAAGAACTATAGAAGACGAAGACAATCCAGGTATGGCAAAGACAGGAAATAACGAGGATAGAAACATACTTTACGAAGGAATAATAGACATCAAAAGAACTTCTGTAGAGATCAGAAAGGTGAGAAAACAAAAGGAGATAAAGAAAGGTAACAAGTGAATTCGGAAAAATGTTGTGGGGTACATATACACAGGAAAAGAAGAAACGGAAAACGAGGAGAAGAAAAGAGTCGATAGACATTCCCGTAGGATTCTGTTGGTAAAACGGAAAAACGTAAAGAAAGAACCCCCGACCAAAACTAGTGACGGAGGACATGTTACAATGTTTGGAAGTAGACATCAAAAAGTTCGAGAGACAGATAGTCTATATTAGGGAACTTAGATGTACAGTGAAGGTGACAAATTAGTATATCCTGAACAAAATCCAGTATGGACTTACTGGATAACAAAAACGGATGAAAGAAGTTTACTTCAGACTTAAACTGTGATTCCTCAAATACTAGCCTCGGTGTCAGCTGAGTGTCACACTCGAGTGTCGAGTGTCGAGTGTCAGAAAAAAGTCTGACATATCTTGAAGAGGTAGAAACTGACGTTTCTTATATTAGTCAGACTAAAACCATAACTATTAGACCACTACAAGTACACATCTCAGCAGACAACACAATAACCTTCTCCCACAAACGATACTAGTCACGTAAGAGAACCGTTTTGAGACAATCGGAAACGGGACGAAGTAAAACATGAGGTTCCGGTTCGAACGAGTAATGAGGTTCATAGAGGACTGAAGGATGAAAACGCAAGGTCAGTCGATATTACTTTTACTGTAGAGAAAAAAACCACAATCAAGATCTTATAGAACATCCAGAAGTATCTTGGTGAGTTGAACTCGAAGAAACCGTAATCACCAGCCCCGTGTCTGAACCTAATGATACTATAATTTACCAAACGGAATCTTTGTCTCTAGTGAGACAGTAAAAACTCTAACGTGGGTTTAGGTAAGATTTCCTCTAGTCGGGACCCTAAAGAAACCTTCTTTACTACGATTTCGACTTTGAGGTCATGAAACCGGTGGAGTAAGCTTTTCAACTGAGTAATCTTTTCGGAGACTACGACTCTCCCTAACCCCCGTCCTCCTTTTCCCCTACTGTCTCCTACCCTACCGACCTATCGTAGTCGTTTAGCTACCTACACTCAAACTTACTTGAGACCCTCAACCACTACCTGTCCCTCGGGACCACACGACGTTAAGTACCCCAGCGTTTCAGCCTATACTAACTCACTGACTTGACTTGACTTGACTAATGTAAAAAATGAGAGAACAACTGATACTCCAGATGAAGTAAAGAAGATTCCCTAAGAACGGGTGTCATCATCTACATTTCCAGTAGACTTAATTTAAGCACGTAGGGTCGGGTGAAATCAAGTGACTAAGGATTTCACAGCTACAAGGGAAAACGGTAGAGGACAAACTGGTGAAGGTTAAATGAAACTGAGTACCTGAATTGTAAGTTCCAAAGATACGTAATAGTAAGAATATCGTAACCTGAAATGAAAGGGATGGTCTGTGTAGGTCTTGACCCGTAACAAATGTGAAACCGAGTCGAATAAGTAAGGAAGACCTCTATAAAGAGGTGAGAAGAGGTCATCATATAACCCGTGTATGACTAGACTCCTCAAGTAGAAAGTCAAAACATAAGGGAACGAAAAAGTATGACAAGTGCCCCAAGAGTTCCGTTCTTACAACTTCACCGAACGGTAAGTAAAGAAGTCACCTAGTAAAAAAAACAGTCTTGAGAAGTAGTACTGAGTAGACAGAACCCATCAGGATGTACGGTACCGAATATTAAAGTAACATAGTCTATTCCGACACTACATACACTAGTCAAACCAATCAAAAGACATTAACTGGATAAGTAAGACAAACGGGACACTACCTATTCCTATTCTTCAAACACCTTCGAAGGACTACGATCCATGACTTTCACTTTCACTTCAGTCAGTCAGGACAGACTGAGAAACACTGGGGTACCTGATATCGGATAGTCCTAGGAGATAGATACCCTAAAAGGTCCGTTCTCACGACCTCACCTAACGGTAAAGGAAAAGGTCCCCTAGAAGGGTTGGGTCCTTAGTTTGTGCTCAGGGGACGTAACGTCCGTCTGTGAAATGACAGACTCGGTGGTCCCTTCGGGATGATCCATGACCAACACCCGTTTAACCTAAAACGAGACTATCCACCCCAGAACGAGTCATCTTAAAATTAGGTTAAAAGACGGTTACACCATGACACAAGGGAGGGACATGAAACCGGACTCCGTTTTGATACCATTCTCATTACCGTCATTACCGCTGGAGAAAGTTTTCTGAATACGGTCGTGGTACACCGAGGGTCCTGACAACTTCAGTCACGGGGAATGGGACGTCGTACGGTGACAACTCGGTACGGAAGTGGTCTCTGAGGGCCTGTGAGTGTCCGTTCAGACCGAGTCAGACGAGGAAAGAGGACCCAGGACCACACGTGTTCTAAAACAAACACGGTAGGTTTACAAACAAAGGGGTCAGGACACCTGCAAGACATCAGTTTAGTGTGACCGAAAGTTTAAGGAACCCTCAAGTGTCAGGGAAACGTCAGGGGTCCAACCCTTTAGACAAGACCGGGTATCTTGAAAACATTGTGACGTTCTTGAAAAAGTCATAATGAAAAGAGGTCAAACACTTAGGAGACGAGACACCGAGATATTACCCCGATTACCATTAGAGGAGGTTTTCCAGAATACGGTGTACAACACGGAGGGTCCAGACGACATCAGTCTCTGAGACAGGGACTCCGTCCGGTGATGACTGGACACGGAGACGTCCTTTGTGAGTTTGTGAGTTTCCGTCCAGACCGAGTCAGAGGACACCCCAGGGACCCAGGACACGTGTGTTCCGAAACAAACGTGGGAAGTTCGTAGAGACCGGACATATTCCAAACTAAGATTTACTGTAAAACGGGGAGGATGGTAGAACAACCCCAAAGAAGAAAAGGGAACCTACACCCCATAGTATAAAACCAACCTAGGTTGAAGAAGGACATCTACTAACTTACTTCGTGTTCGACCTTAGTTCTAACGGCCCTCTTTATAGTTATTGGAGTCTATGTATCTACTATGGTGGGAACACCGTCTTTCATTTCTCCTTGGTTTCTCGGAGAAATCCTTTCACCTTCTCCTCTCACTTTTTCGACCGAATTTTGAGTTGTAAGTTTTTTGATTCTAGGATGTAGGTCAGGGTAGTGAGGTCCCGTTTATCTACCTCTTTGTTATCTTTGTTACTGTCCGAAATAAAAAGAAACTGAGATTTTAATGACGTTTACCACCTACGTCGGTACTTTAATTTTATGGGAACGAGGAACCTTCTTTTCGATACTAGTTGGATCTCTCGTATACTTTTCGTTTCTGTAATGAAACGTCTGTTTCAGACAGATCAGTTTCGATACCAAAAAGGTCATCAGTACATACCTACACTCTCAACCAGATATTTCTTTCGACTTACGGTTTATTAACTATGAAAACTTGACACCAGAACCTCTTCTGAGAGTTCTCAGAACGTCACGTTTGTCTAGTTCGGTCAATCAGGATTTATTTAGTCAGGACTATAAGTAACCTTCCCGACTACGACTTAGACTTCGAGGTTATGAAACCGGTGACCTACACTTCTTAACTAAGTAACCCTTTCTGAAACTACGACCCTTTCCAACTTCCACCCTACTCTTCCCCTGTTGTCTCTTACTCTACCAACCTACCGTAGTGACTGAACTAACTGTACTCAAACTCGTTCAAGACCTTCAAACACTCCTTGTCCCTTCGGACCAAACGATGTCAGGCACCCAGTATTTCTCAGTCTGTGTTGACACTAACTTGACTTGACTGTTTAACATAATAATTTTATAAAAGAGTAACAAAACAACATATAGATTTATATTAAATAAAAGTGTAAATTAGAATATAGATATAAAACGATCTAATAGAATAATTAACATTAACACACAGATATCCATAATACCTAAAAGATGTATTTGTACTACAATACGTTTATTATTGTCAAAATAAAGAAAAAAGGGGATAAGAACTGTAACACAAATATAAAAAGAAAGGAATAACGTGATCGATCTTGGAGGTCATTTTATAATGTAACTTCAACTGATCGTCTATAGGAAAACAACAAGGACTCGAATTCCCCTTATAAAGATTACGAAGTCGTAACTCATAAACATAAAAGAGATCAAAAGACATATATAGGAAATAGTCCAATTCCTTTAAAGAAAGGTTAAAAATAAACGATTTTAAAATGGTAATTAAACAATCTGACGTATAACTTTATAAGTATATTAAAAGGGAAGAAATAAAACTACGCAATTACACCACTTAAGGTTTACAAATTGGACTTAATTTAGGACAAACTAACACCATCTCATGGGAAAGATACATAACTTAATCTAACTTATAAATTCCTAACCCCATAAATATAAGTACTCTCTATATTCGGAAAAAAAAAAAGATAATTACTGGAGTGGTCTAAAACCATAGTTCCAATACAAGAAAAGTATCTTATTTAACTATTCAGTAAGAAGAAAAAGACAAGAAACCTTCTAAAAAAACTTATTAACAATGAAAGAAAAGGAATCCACAAACCCTCTGAATTAGTTACTTCTGTAGGTGTGGACCTTAAGAGATACAACCATGCAAAAATTACTAGTTTGTTACGGAAATCATATGTATGTCATTAGATATAAAAGATGAATTGGAACAAAGTCTAAAGTATAAAAAATTTTTCCTTAAAAGGATAAAGTAGTTTTAAAAGTTATATAATCGTATTTCAAAAACGAAGAAAGTAAAGAAAAACTACTATTAAAATTACAAAAAAGGAGAATATATACAACCGAAATAAAACGACAAGATAAAAATCACAGAATTTGATGTATAAATTCAGGAACTGAAAAGTCGATAAGGAGAAAAGATTAAATGTTTAAATCAATATTTCAAAATTTATCCAAAAATGTAGGGTGTTTATAATGTTATGACATAAATGGAATACGAGAAGTTATACAAAAATTTTATAAAAGATCAAAGGTAAAATTAAGTAAGAAACTAGGTATCCAACATAAAAATTAAAGGTTAACAAAGCTATAAAAAGTCAAAGACAACAACTAAAGATCGAAATAAGTTAACACTCGTCGTCTGTATACGGTATACTAAATCATGAAACTATGAACAACTTGGAGTGAATAACGGATCGGATACCAGTGAAAACAATTTACAAGGTACACTTGAACTTTTTTTACATATCATAACACGTCAATAAACCACATTACAGAAATATAATACGGTTGAAAACAGTTAGTACAATAAGTTGAAAAGATATAGAGGTGACATATAAGAAAATAAGAACAAGTTAATCATTAAATTTATTTATACGACTTCAAGGGTTGATATCAACAGTCAAACGTGTAATGAAAAGGAAAATATTTAATATCAAAATACAAAAAATCTCGATACAGTCACCCACGTACGTATAAATCTTAATGATGTAGAAAGACAACCTAATTGGGGAAATGGTAATATTTTATAAGAACAAATAAAAATACATAGAATTTCAATTGAAACTGTAATCAAATCGAGGTGTTCGAATAATAGGTAATTCCATGTGTCACATAAGGAAAAGGTAATTTTAGTTTTTTCTTTTTTTAGTGCAAGAGTATAAAATCGAAATAATATTAGGTGACACGTCTAAGTACAAAATTCACCACATGAATCAGGTATATGAAAAGACACCATTCTTTTAATTGGTACTCTTGATGAGTGGTTTAAAAATTCACATTTTGTGTCATAACAATTAATATCCGGGTCACAATACGTCTTTTCGAGATATTGAACAACTAAAAGCGGATAAACTAAAAAATTTAAAATAAATAAAAACCGTCGTTACCCAGAAAGAACCCAAAGGGACCATCGAGTCCACCGTTTCTTTGGTGGATGTTACATCCTCTGGGACCAAGCTAAGGACCCAGTCCTTTTAGGGGACCTCTTCCCTGTCCTATGGGTGAGGTCATAAGAACCCAAGGGGACCACCGAGTCTCTCATTTCTTAAACGACGCAAAAACGACGCACGTCCGCAAATCGACACCACTCACCCTCGATGAGAACAACCCGTACTCGAAGAGTGACGTCATCGAAGAACAATGTCTGGTGTCCTAAATCCACGTGTCCGAAGTCGTCAGCACCGTTTGTTTGAGCCATCAACACCGAGTGTCCGAATCAACAAGATGTCGTACACCTTTGAAGGGTCTGGTCCCTAGTTTGGACACAGAAGACGAAACCGTCTGTTTAAGAATGACGTGTGGTCCCTTCAGGGGTCAGGTAAACAAAAATTACATTATCGAAATACAAACCTAAATGTAGATAGTAAAATCAAAATAATAAACAGGGTACAGAAACAAGTAAATAGGAAATAACGAAAGGAAATATAATTAGTTTGTAAAATTAATATAAAGGAAAAGATAATAAAATAAATATGTTAAAATCAATAAGAAATCACCAATACAAAATTAAATATCTTGATATAATATTTAAACATAGAAATGTTGAGGGTCCCTTAGTTCGAAGAATATTGTGGAATTGAGGTTAATAAAGTGGTTAGAAATAATGGTGATATTTAAAACTTAAATTTAAATATTTAAAATAAAATTCGAATGGTCTAATAGTAATAATACAAATTTATGAATTATAAGTACAAGACGTGGGTTTATACACGACAAAATACGAGAAATAAAATAGAATTCATACATAATAGAATCCGGTAAAGGAAGATGGACTTCTTAAGAATGAACGTAAACAAAATCATGAAAGACGATGGGTATGTAGAGAGTGTTTAAACAAAATAAAATTATATTTTTGTTACAGAAATACAGTGTGAGTGAAAACTTTTTATAAACACGACACTATTTTTAGAATTTAACAGTCACGAAAAACAACAAAAAAAAAAAACCAAAACAAAACAAAACAAAAAATTCTTGATTTATACGGAAGGTAAGAGAAGACTGAAGACAGTGATTAAAAGGAGAAATAAAGTTTTATATCCAAGTCCAGTGAATACATTGTTTTGACATACGTGTTTTAGTAAAGAACGTGATTCTACATGTGTAACCTTAATTATTTTTAAGAGTCCTAAAATTGATATAATTTCGGGATTACTAAACTCTGACTCCGGTGAACATATATTCCGTCATTCAGTGAAGTTATCACAGGTTGACAAACAATGGGATACCCGGTATCGGACTCTTCGAAGAGATAGGTACCCTAAGAGGTCCGTTTTTATCACCGTCTTTAGAAGGGTTGGGTCTCTAGTTTGGATGTAGTGAAAGTACAGGACTTAACCGTCCGTCCAAGAAATGGTGGACCCTTCGGGTATATGTTCCATCTATACAACACTATAAACTGACAAAAGGGTAAAGAGTAACAAAGAACTAATGGAAGAGATCACAAAAGGTTTTACTCTACATGTACGTTCTATTAGTTCACCTTATACACTTGTCCTATAATGTTGAAGTTAAATACACCAAATAAAGTAGAGAATTTTACAAGATAGAATTACGTATGAAATATTCCATATAATAATGTCGTCTTAAACTTAATAGGTGTGTAGTGTGTATAACTCAGTACGAGTTTTGTTTCAAACTTCTCCTAATGAAATCTGACATCGTTTCTTCAGTTTTAGTTATGTCCACGTTTCATAAAAAGGTTCTTACACTTCAGTCACTGGGTTGGTCGTAAAGTTTGAAAGTTTGAAAATTCAAAGGTCCTAGGGTCCGGTAAATTGGAAGATCGATACGATATCTTATTTACACCAAAGTTATATCTACTTATCTGGCAACTAGATAAAAAAACTTTTTCGTTTGTAGTGTTCGAACGTGTTAAAGTATTTAGATACTTCAAAAGAAAAAGTTCTGGTACTTAAGTATGTATTTTGACTCGCACTAAGTATTGATCTTGACTCACAGGTTTGTTGGACACTCTCAAAAATCTATCTGAACTAACTCGGTGTGGATCTCTGAGACCCAACGTTTCTCAGTCTGTGTTGACGTCACTGAATCGTGTGTGTTCATGTTGGAGTCTTAATCGTTACCAGTGTTAGATGACAAGGACGATTAATTATTCCTTCATTATCAATTTATTTTTTTTAAAATTTTTCTATTTTTAAAATTTTAATTTTTGTAATATGGTACATATAGAAGCTATCTGTTGTGTTAGTAATGTTTTAATTTACTTATGAAAGGTTTACCTTCTATGGCACCTGGTTGAAGGGGTACACATCGTCGTTGAGTTTTATGTCAAGTTGTGAATATGTAAGGGGAGAGTGTGTAGTAATCACCAAATTAAATTTATGATTCTTATAATTTTGCAACAAGTCAAGTCAAGTCAAGTCAAGTCAGCGAGTCGGTACAAGCTGTAAAACGCTGGGGTACTTAGACTTAGCGTCGTACGGTCCGGAGGGACAGGTAGTGGTTGAGGACCTCAAGTGAGTCTGAGTGCAGGTAGTCCAGTCACTACGGTAGGTCGGTAGAGTAGGAGACAGCAGTGGAAGAGGAGGACGGGGTTAGGGAGGGTCGTAGTCTCAGAAAAGGTTACTCAGTTGAAAAGCGTACTCCACCGGTTTCATGATCTCAAAGGTGAAGTCGTAGTAAGGGAGGTTTCTTTAGGGTCCCGACTAGAGGAAGTCTTACCTGGTCAACCTAGAGGAACGTCAGGTTCCCTGAGAGTTCTCAGAAGAGGTTCTAGTGTCAAATTTTCCTAGTTAAGAAGCCACGAGTCGGAAGAAGTGTCAGGTTGAGAGTGTAGGTAGGTACTGGTGACCCTTTTGGTATCGGAACTGATCTACCTGAAAACAACCGTTTTATTACAGAAACGAAAACTTATACGAGAGATCCAACCAGTATTGAAAAGAAGGTTCCTCATTCGCAGAAAATTAAAGTACCGACGTCAGTGGTATACGTCACTAAAACCTCGTGTTTTTTTCTTTCAGACTGTGAGAAAGGGGTAGATAAAGGGTACTTCACTACCCTGGTCTACGGTACTAGAAGCAAAAGACTTACAACTCGAAATTCGGTTGAAAAAGTTAGAGGTGAAAGTGAAAGCAGTTCTTCGAAAAATCAATTTGTACCATCCAACAGAAGTTTTAAATACATCACTTAAATCTTCTATATAGCAAGTACGACTAAATGTACAAAAGTAATCTTTTAACGTCCCCTTGATTAAAATAAATAACAAGATATATTAATTTATAAAATGTACAATATCTTAAAAAGTTTAATCACCAAAAAAATGATTCAATTTAAACAGTAATCATTCAAATAAATCTATACGTGCATTCTAATATAAAGGAAGAGAAATGGTTCAAAAAATTTTATTTAGATAAATAAAATTGACCTCACAAAAATAAAGTCAAAACTAGATATCAGATAAAAATAAGTTCAAAGACTACTCTTTATGTCAGTATATGTAGATATTGAACTAAATTTCCTTCCCTTAACACCTAATATCCATCTGTCAGAATTTATTACCTTCAGTCTCTTGTGTAGTTTAAAGACTATCGTAATGATAATTTCCGTAGAATCATTATTATCAGTGATAATAATAATAATAGTCTGTATCATGTTTAGGTTAATTTTGTAAAAGAAAAAATTTGTCCGTTCTTTATTGGTAGTTTTGTATACTATTAAGGTATGGTTCATTCTTAATTTTAATATAAACTTTTATTAAAATCCCTTTTACTGATCAGAGAAGGTAAGTTACACTATTTCGTATTTTTTGGGACTCTAAAATAATTTTAGATTCTCTTCGTACTTATAACCACACACACACACACACACACACAAATTTGATAAAGATAACAGTCTTTCTTTTTTCAACTGTCAAGTACACAACTTGTCGATTTCGAAATCCTTTAAGAATTATATAACTCAACTTTAGATGGACGTGACGATGTTTAAATAGGTAACTAAGATCAATAAGGGAATCCTTTGTTTCTTCAGAGACTGTAACATTAATTCTCGTACTTGAGACCTCGGTTTACTAGACATGAACTTAGAATTGAGAATACGATTTAAATACTAAACCCCCGTTCATTAAATTGGAGAGACCCACGAAATAAAAAGATGTAGACATTTTACCTCAGTTATATTTAATATAATTGATTAAGTTTCAAAACGTTACTGATTCTCAACTATATATATTTGATGAATTTTGTGTCAGGTCGTATATCGTTCACGATATATACAAAATCGTCAACGTCGATAGTATAATGATGATAATGATGAGAAGAAGATGAGAAAATACATTGTTGAGATTTATAAACTCATATTACTAGTGTAGAGAACAATTAGAGGTCTTCTTGATAGGTTTGATAGGGTGAAAAGAAGAAAACTATCGAAGGTCTATCGAACTAGGAGGACTAGTGAGATAAGACCCACGGGAGTTTACACACGTACGGGAAAGAAAAAAAAAAAAAAAAGTTAATTAAAAATTTAAAAAAAATAAAATTAACCTCTGATTAATGAAATGTTATAACATAACCAAAACGGTATGTAACCTTAATTAGAGGGTACCCACATGTACACAGGGGGTAGTACTTGGGGGAGGGTGGACGGAGGGGTAGGGTAGGGAGACCCAGTAGGGTCACGTGGTTCGGGACTCGTGGGACATAGTACGTAGTTTGGACCTGACCACTAAGTAATATGTATACTACTATATTTACAAAGTTACGGTATTTCCACAGTCTTTACTTACTTCGTAAAGCCAGACACCGGGATTAAAAATACCGAACCCTACAGTAACTCCAATCTACTCCTCTTTGTATTTGTGAATTAGTTAACTCTATAAATTGACTACGAGACAATTATCGATAATACGATAACACGATAATTATCTATAACACCCCTGATATCTCCTTCAGTATACGAGACGTTAAATTTGTTTTACTTTACTTCCATCGCCTCCACTACCTCTACATACCTTCCTTTGTCAATTAAAAATAAAAGGTAAGGATGACAAACTAATATATTGACATTGATAATAAAAGTAATAAGAAAAATTAACCTCCTATTGACTATATGTTACAACAGAATCAAAGATGACGTGTCATTGTACTTAGTCGATATTTATATGTATAGTCAAGTCAAGTCAGTAAGTCAGTACAGGCTGAGGAACTTTGGGGTACTTAACGTCGTGAGGTCCGGAGGGACAGGTAGTGGTTGAGAACCTGAAGTGGGTTTGAGCACAGGTAGCTCAGTCACTACGGTAGGTCGGTAGAGTAGGAGACAAAAGGGGAAGAGGAAGACGGGGGTTAAGGAGGGTCGTAGTCTCAGAAAAGGTTACTCAGTTGTGAAGCATACTCCACCGGTTTCATGACCTCAAAGTCGAAATCGTAGTAAGGAAGGTTTCTTGTGGGTCCTGACTAGAGGAAATCTTACCTGACCAACCTATAGGAACGGCAAGTTCTCTGAAAGTTCTTAGAATAGATTGTGGTGTCAAGGTTTCGTAGTTAAGAGTCCGTGAGTCGCAAGAAGTGTCAGGTTGATAGTGTAGGTATTACTAGTGACCTTTTTGGTATCGGAACTGATCTGCCTGGAATCAGTCGTTTCTTTACAGAGACGAAAACTTATACGTTAGATCCAACCAGTATTGAAAGGAAGGTTCCTTATTCACAGAAAATTTAAGTACCGACGGTAGTGGTAGACGTCACTAAAACCTCGGGGGGTTTTACTTCAGACGGTGAGAAAGGTGACAAAGGGGTAGATAAAGGGTACTTCACTACCCTGGTCTACGGTACTAGAACCAAAAGACTTACAACTCGAAATTCGGTTGAAAGAGTGAGAGGAGAAAGTGAAAGTAGTTCTCCGAAAAATCAAGGAGAAGTGAAAGAAGGTATTCCCACCATAGTAGACGTATAGACTCCAATAACTATAAAGAGGGCCGTTGGAACTAAGGTCGAATACGAAGATGGTCGGGTCGCAAAGAGTATTACATGTGAAGTATATTCAATTTATTCGTCCCACTGTTATATGTCGGAACTACATGAGGAAAAGGGTAAACTTTGGTCAGACAACAAGGTACAGGTCAAGATTGACAACGAAGGACCAGACGTACATCTAAAGAGTTCTCCGTCCAGTCCACCAGACCATAAGGGTAGAGAACTTCTTAAACGGTGTCAAATAACACTAGGTGTGTCAGTTTCCGAAACCGTATCAGTTATTTCGTCTTTATCTCAAAAAAAGACCTTGAAAGAACGAAAAGGTACTAGGTCGCTTACAACCGTTAAACTAGAGACCAAGGAGACGGAAAAGATTTTGGTCGAACTTGTAGACCTTCAAGTACCAAGTGTATAACGACTTCGGACCGAACCTATTAAAACTCGTAATGAAACGATCACACACTCTACTCACGTTAACACACCTCCAACTCGTAAGAAACCGTAACGGAAGGAAAACCTTAATTTTGACTGGAGAAGGGAAGGACACCGGTGACGACTCAAAAGGTTTAAACGACCGTATAACTCACGTCGTGAAAGTGTCGTCGTAGAAGGTCCTAAACTTTCTAGAGTTGACCTTAAGGTAGTGGTGGTGATCGAAACAAGCATCACTATGAAAGATTCCGGGTGAACTGAAGTGTAAGGTCCTACAGACCAAGATCCACTCACTAGTGAGGAAGCACTAATAAAACCAGCACTTCTAGAAAAAACATGTCAAGAAGACACATAATAACGGGGAGAAGAAATGTAGAAGACGAAGACAATCCGGATATGGTAAAGACAGGAAATAGTTTGGGTGGTAACGTACTTTACAGGGGAACTATCGAGTTTAAAAGAACTGCTCTAGAGATCAGAACGAGTAATACAACAAAAGGAGTTAAAGAAACGTAACTAGAGACTCCTTTCGAAAGAATAGAGAGGAACCATAAGAAACCTTGAGACGTAAGACTACGAATATAGAAAGGAAAAGAGCAAACGAAAAGTGGAGAGCAGAAAAGTGTCGATAAACATTCCGGAGGGGTCTGTCGGTAAAACGAAAAAACGTAAAGAAAAGGTACCCCTTCCAGAACTAGGGACAGAGAACGTGTTACAGTGTTTGTAGGCAGGTATCATGTAGTCCGTGAGATAGTCTAGATCCGGGAATTTAGAGAAAAAGTGAAGGTGACATATTAGTATTCATAAACTAAATCCAGTATGGACTTACCAGATCACCAAAAGGGATGAAAGAAGTTAAATTGAGACTTAATCCGTTATTCCGTAAGTACTAGTTTCGGTGTCAGTCGAGGACCAGAACAAACACGACTGACATATCTTGAAGAGATAGAAACCGACGTTTCTTATATTAGTTAGACTAAAACCATAACCAGTAGACCACTACAGGTACACATCTCAGAAGAGAACACAACAACCTTCCACAAACGATACTAGTCACGCAAAAAAACCGTTTTGAGATAATCTGAAACGGTACGAAGTAAGGTATAAGGTTCCGGTTTAAACAGACAATGGGGACCACAAAGAACTGAAGGATGAAAACGTAAGGTCAGGGGATATTACTTTTCCTATAGAAAAAACCCACAATCAAGATTTTCCAGAACATCCAGAAGTATTTTGGTAAGTTGAAGTCGAAGAAGTCGTAATGACCAACCCCGTATCTGAACCTAATGACACTATAACTTACCAAACGGAACCTTTGCTTGTCTCTAGTTAGACAGTAAAAACCCTAACGTAGGTTCATGACGTAAAGTCTGAGAAAACAACTTGTACTACCGATGAGGAAAAGAAGATTCTCTAAGGACGGGTGTCATCATCTATATTACCAGTAGACTCAATTTAAGTAGGTAAGGTCAGGTGAAATCAAGAGACTAAGTATCTTATAGTTAAAAGTGAGAAGGGTAAAGAACAAACTGGTGAAGGTTAAATGGAACTAAGGACCTGGATTGTAAGGTCCAAGGATACGTTATAACGAGAAATGTCGTAGCTTGAACGAAGATAGTGGTCAGGGTAGGTGTTGACCCATAACGAAAACGAAACCGAAGTAGGGAAGTAAGAAAGACCTCAATAAAGAGGTGACTAGAGGTCATCGTATAACCCGTAGATGGCTGGACCCCCCAAGGAGAAAGTCATAGGATAGTAAAAAGGAAAAGTATGACAAGTACCCCAAGAGTTCCGGTCTTATGACTTCACCAAACGGTAAGGGAAGAGGTCACCTGGTGTAAGACAGGCTGGAGAGGTGGTAATGGACGGACAGAACCCACCAGAGTGTACCGTACCGAATCAAAATAACTCAATCTGTTCGGACACCAGGTACACCAGTCTAACCGATCAAAAGACACTAAGACCAAAGTAACACAGACGGGAGACTACGGGAGAGTGGTGTGGATGTTAGAATAAACCCAAAGAGAATGGAACCTGCACCCCATAGAGAAGTGCCTACGAGGTCGTTTTCGGTGACGAGGAATGGAACATGCTCCCCATAGAGAAGTAACGGCAGGGAGGAGTGGAACCTGCACTTCATCGAGGAGAGTCGGGGCGTATATGGGGGGGGGTAACTCGGAAGGAGAGTGAGGGGGTAGGGTGGGTAAGACATTAGTGTCTCGTGGCTCGACTCGAGAGACACAATATGTCGTGGAAGGGTAATCGACAGATAAAATATGTACCATCACGTACATAACCAAATTAGATCTTTTATTTTAATGTTTATAGTAAAATTTGTGTTAAACCAAGATTTACCTGATTAGTTAAAAATAAAAAGGAATTGAACGTACGTTTATTTGATGTTTGAGATCCCCCCCCTCGATATAAAACTCAATATTAAATGAAATTTGATATAAGGAACGAGTCCTTAAAAAAAGTCTTGACTACTTTCAGACCGATAATCGACGTTTTAACAAAGAATAGGAGAGAGTAAAGTCAGCCACTTAGTTCGTTTTTTAATACCTTAGTTGTTATAAAGTGTTATTGTAAAGGGTTTAGTAGGTTCGGTCCACCTTTTTTCTCTAATTCTGGAAGTCTTTATGTTTAGTGTCAAGGACACTCATAACTGTTCTAGTAAAAATTGATTTATATTATATAATGTTATATATGTATGTTTATTTTATGTGTTAAACTTAAAACTATAGAAATCCTCCGTCTATAAAATCCACATATTAAGGGACATATCGTCTAACAGGGGTTGACAAAGACTGACTTGAAAATAAATATGTACAAGGAGGTAAAGTTTCCGTAAAATTTCGAATATCCGATCCATTCGACCTCTTAGGTTATAGCTTTGACCACCCTAGAGAGTCCGTTACAAATGGTCGACGTCTTTGTATATTTTAAACTCGGAATCTTATCCTCGGTTAGAACTCCAAAGTTCCGGAAATGTAAAAGAAATTAGATCGTAAGTTTATGATCTATGAACCTCTAAGGTTAAAAGATAACGAAAATATTTTACCTCAATAAGAATTTTGATTGGTTTTCTTTTCAATCGAATGTCTCCAGTGGATATCACTATCGTTTTATACAAAATTTTCGTAGAGGGTTTCGTCTCGACATCAGTTATGTAAATAAGTTCCCGGTAAATAAATGTGGATATCTCTTGGTTCAAAGTACGAAGAGAAGTACCCGAAGGAAAGTAAGGTATATTGTTACCTTCTTTATATTCTTCATTTACATTTTAATCAGATACACCAGTGACACCGTTGGTCGGAACTGTTTACAAACCTGTCTTTATTTTTTGATTATTAATATTATACGATGACGATGTGTTTAATTACTCTTATTCTGTGAACAAAATAAAATACATAAACAAAAGTCGTCACGAAGTGTCGTCTCTAGAATCCGAGATTTAAACCATTTTTTTTTTTTTTTAACTTTCATATACATCTTTAGTCCGATTGGGACTTCGGATGTCTTAACATTTGATAACATTCTTAATAGTACCGTGTGAAGTTCTCATAGTCAAATAAAAAAATTAGATAAAACCCCGTCTTCCTATGTACTTTATAAAGTTTTATAGAGAGGGTACATCCTCAAGATTTCCTTAAATAATAGATAACACTTCGGTCCAGGACTTCACAGTACTTAGTAACACCTGGGGGAGAATAGAATTATACTTAGTGACTTCTATGAGACTCCAAGAAGAATTTAAACAAAATAAAGGTTTCACCTCAAAAGAGTGTATGTGTATGTTTGTGTGTGTCTCACAACTTTTTCTTTGTCGGTGTTAGATTTATCTACCAGTAGTTTTTCGATCTGATAAACAAAGCTATATTTTTTCTATATTGAGTAATTTTTTGTAGTAATAAGATTGTTAAAAAAAGTCTCTGTACTATTTTCTTTAAATCTACTTGAAGTCTTCGGTCGAGTATATACCTATTCCGTAAGAAATTCCTTTTTTAAAGTTTCAGGTAGATAATTAAATTGGCAGTACTCTGTCCGGAGTAAGTCTGTAGGAATATGAGTATATTCGGTAAGATTTTTCCGTCTTAGATTTTTCATGTTTCTACTGTTTTTTCCTTGTCGAAACTTCTTTTACAGGTTCTTTCTGTGTCCGGGTGTACTTTATCTACTCTTTGGACTTTATCCTTTATTTCGTCTTTTTTGAGGTAGTTTTAGTAGTGTACCTTCAGTTGATAGATTCCTCAGTTTTAGGTTTAGTCTTTGTTTGGGTCTTAGGTTTCTAAGATATGGTCAAAGTTATTTCGTAGTTTTTTTTCTTTTCTACATAAGTTTTCTAAGGTTCCTCTACGTAAAACTTAGGTACTCATGTTTCTTCATGAGATTCTCGAGTTTCTTATTAAGACTACGGTATAGTCTCTGAACGAGTTTTTTATCAAGTTTACACCCAAATTACCATGTAAATCCCCTCAGTCTACGACTGTGGTACCTTAAACTATACACCAATTTCTTAATAAGTGTCTTATTAAGTTTCTTCGGTTGTTTCTTCCTACGTTTTTTTCTACGTTTTCCCTTCCCGAGACTACGACTTAGACGTCTAAGTTTTCTACGTTTCTTTCTACGATTCTTTCTATTCTTCCCACGTTTTCTGTGGTTCTTTCTACGTTTCTTCCTATGTCTTAGATGACTACGTCTTAGACCTCTGAGTTTCCTACGTTTCTTTCCGTTCTTTCTCAGTTTCTTTCTATTCTTTTACCTACGGTTCTTCCTACGACGTAGGCTACGTCTTAGACCTCTGAGTTTCCTACGTTTCTTCCTAAACTTTTTCCCGTTCTTTCTAAGTTTCTTTCTACTATTCTTTTTCCTACGGTTCTTTCTACGTCTCAGATGACTACGTCTTAGACCTCTGAGTTTCCTACGTTTCTTTCTAAGTTTTTTCCCGTTCTTTCTACTATTTTTTTACCTACGGTTCTTTCTACGTCTCAGATGACTACGTCTTAGACCTCTGAGTTTCCTACGTTTCTTTCTAAGCTTTTTCCTGTTCTTTCTAAGCTTTTTCCTGTTCTTTCTACTATTTTTCCTACGGTTCTTCCTACAACACAGATGACTACGACTAAGACTTAGACTTCCCCTACGTTTTTTCTCACTTTTTCTAAGTTTCTTTCTATTCTTCCTAAATTTCTTTCTACTGTTTTTCTTCAGATGTTACTTCAGACCTCTCAGATGACTTTGACTCAGACTAACCCTCAGTTTCTTCCAATTCTCTCTAAGTTTCTTTCTGCGGTTCTTCTCACGTTTCCTATGTCTCAGATCACCACGACTTAGACTACACAGAAGGTTTTCTATGGATTTCTTCTGACTTTACAAGTTTTCAAGTCTACGACTCAGACTTCTCAGAGATAAATTTGGACCCGGATTTTTCTCTCAACTACTTAGTCTACGGTGTAGATGTCTAAGTTTCTTCCTACGTCACCTTGGTTTTTCTCCTTAGTTTTACGGTAGAGCCTCCTGATGTAAGTTTCTTTTTCCTTTTTTTTATCCATGTCCATCTCAAGGAGGCAGTTCTCTTTCTGGTGGTGATGGAGGAACACTCGGATATGACGGTAGTGGATCTCAGTTTGTAGAGACAGCCACGGTCTACGGAGGAGGTGGAGATTTCGGTTCTATACGAGGAAACCATACAAACGAGGACAAAATAAAAATCTCTTTTAACCTAATTTTTACTTTCTATATAAAATTTAAAACTTAAGTATAAAAGAGACTTCTAATCAAGAGAAAATGACCTTATAACTGTTCAAACTCTGAGTGTCTACTCTTTTCTATCTCATGAAGGGGTCCTGAGTTTTCTCAACGTTTTGTTTACAGTTTTTCAATTCTTATCATAAATCTAACCTTGTCTCTCTTGACCGAACCCTAAATTCTTTGATAAGTACTAATAAACATTTTATTAAACTTTTTATTAGTAAGTATTAATAAACATTTTTCCTAGTATAATGTTTACACCATTGACAAGATGTGAATACTTTCCTTTTTTTCCTTTTACCGATTTTAAAAGTTCCCCGTATAAAATCATCCTATATTTCTGTAAAGGATCCTTCAACGACTTATACCATTTTTTTGAGTTGGTTTAAGTCTGTGTCGTTCTACCTTTGTATTGTATGATCCTAAGTCTATACGTTTTTTTTCATATAAATTAATAAATTAAAAATTGTCATAGAAATACTTCACAGTGATCATGACTATTAACTCCCCCGCCCGTCATAAAAGTTCCAACTAGGTTAGAGAAACCTAGACATTTAAACTTCAAAAGATAAAAAGAGGATGTCTCCTAGAGGGAAAGTTATGGGGAAGGAAATTTTGTCCCGACATTTCCCTTCGAATCAACTTGTAGAGTGAACAACCGAGCGACTAGAAATCAACTCCACACTAAGTAAACGTACCAAAGACCCGTAGTCAAACATAAAGGAGACGAAAGGGTGTCACAATTAACTGATAAGAGTCGTACCATCCAAAGTACAAGAGACAGGACGATTTAAGTCTTGTAGACATCTATACCGACCCTAACCTGGAATATAAATTAATTAAAAGGGGGTGGGAAAGAAGGAGTAGGAGAGACAGAGGGGTAAGAACAAGAATAGAGAGTTTTCCGAAGGTAAAGGAAAAGACTTACCACCCTTAGAGTGAAATGTAACATAAGGTTCAAAAAAAGATGGGAACCAAATAAATATTATTTCGAAATACATAACTGAAGGTAAACGAGAAGTATATAAAATGTAAACACCCTCTCTAATTAATTAGGAATAATAGAGAAAGTTTTTCCGACTAAAATTCAGGTTAAAAGAGGACCGTCTGAGTTTTACAGTCGAAACACTGTTTCGACCAATTACTGGGGTAACAAATCCCGAGTCAGATTCAGTTGCCCGTCTATTGGTCATTTCGTTTTTTTAAACATTCTTTAATTTTATATAACCACCTATTAAAATTCCATTAACTCTTCTTCTCTGGGAAGTTTTCGACTTGAGAGAAGGTTTTCGTCAAAAATACTTTTTTATACATTTTATGTTCTTTATGATGTTTTTAGGAACTTAGACTCCTAATTAAAATCAACATTTTTTTTTTTTTTTTGGAAGGTCCTATACAAGACCGGAACGTATATACGTATGATAGTAACATTATTCGAATTTAAACATATCGATGGTAGATTAGTCCGAGAAGGTAGGGATGGTAAAATAATTTTCACAAGAAAAGTTCTAATGGTTTATAGAAGAACATCGGTGTGTATGACTCGAGAGAAGAGAGGAGTACAATAAGATATTAGGTCGTAGTACATTTGGTTGGAGAAGAAAGTTTTTTGTGAATGAATTGAACTGAGATAGGATAGGACAAGAAAGATGAATGACCATCGAAAAGTGGTGGAAGTAATACAGAATGAGAAGAAGTGGAAATTACAATCTTACTAGATTCTGAACCAGGACCTGGAAGAGAGATTTTAAGAGGAAACCACTGAAGTAGGTTAAGTTATCAAAATTTACAGTAAATACATAACTAATGAGGATTTCATTGTATCGGTTGAAACCAGAAAGGTTACTCAATGTTTAAGATTTGTGGATGAACCTTAAAAGTCACATCTCAGATGACCTGTAGAGTTTAAATTGTATATATTTGTTGTAAGAATTGGGTAAAGTTTTGGATCAGGAAGGGTCATAAGAGGCAGAATCATTTACCGTGACGGTAGGTGGGTAAATTAGAAAATTTTAGACCTATAGTAGATACTAAGACGAGAAAAGGAGTAGGGGGTATACTCTAGTTAGTGATTTTGAACAGATGGAATGGAGGTTTTATATAAGACTTAGTCAGGTGAAGAAGATAGAGTTGATGACGACGGATTTACCAGGGTTTTGAGTAGTATTAGAAACGACTTCATGACCTTCTCAGAACGACGGAGATAACGGGTGACGAATTTTGTGATTGCCAAAGGGTAACGTAAGTATTATTTGAGTCCGAAGAATGGGACCGAAAGTTACGAATGTAATAGGTCGGAGATAAAAGATGGGAGTAGAACTTGGTCAATGGGTAAAATAAAAAACTGGATGGGTTTGATGATAATAAAAACGAAGAGTATATGTAATTCTAACGAGAGAACGGTTCAAAAACGTATATGACAAGGGAGGCGAACCTTAAGAGGGGTCAAAAACGTACTGATCAGGAAGAGTAGTAAACCAAAAAGTTGAATTTATAATAAAAAAACCTATTCGGAAGGGACTAAATGATATAGAATACAATAGGGGAGGGCGTTGACAGGTCAATGAGAAGATTGAGTCTTAGGATGAAATAAAAAGAAGTATCTTATAATAACAACAACAACAACGACAACAAATCAACGATGTAGTACAGACTGAGAAAAACGTTTGGATACCCGATATCAGACGGTTTAAGGAGACGGGTAACCTGAAGGGTCCGTTCTTTTGACCTTACCGAACGGTAAAGGAAAAGGTTCCCCAGAAGAGGTGGGTCTCTGGTTTGGGTGTAAATGTAGCCGCCCACCTAAGAAATGGTGACTCGGTGGTCCCTTCGGGGAAGTATCTTACATAGAATTATATTTTACATACAAATAAGTACAAACGACTAATATAATTGGTAATCTTACATCCGAGGTACGTTGTCACTTGGACTGGAAATAATAAGAAATAAAGACATAGGTGTCAAGTTTTTCACAGTGGACCGGATATAAAGTAACCAATTCTTAAACTATAGAGATTTTCTCGACGTTTAGTATAGTATAGACTGTAGGTAAAAGGAATCATAAAGAAAAGATCGTTATAATCTGATTTTACTTGTTTACTCTGTAAAATCTTCCTTTCTTCAGTGTTATCACGTTCAATGTAAGATTTAACTATGGACTTATCTTTTATATATATTGGAGTGAAAACACACCCTTTAATTACTAGTCTGACACAATTACGTAGAATTCAGAAAAAAACATACTCGAACTTTTTGGTACAGGAATGAGGAGGTTAGTCTCAGGAAGACTAAGAATGTCGTCGTGTATTTATTCCGATCATGGAACTAAGTCCCAGTCGTAATAAGGACCTAATTTTATAAAGTGTTACTTTAATACGAACACTTCTAACTGAACGAGGAGTTCAAACTTACTTCTTAATAAAAACAAGGTAAATTACATCCATCTTTTGATTCAAATCTCACAAACAAAAGGTAAGATTAAAAAGATAAAAATAAATCTATATTAACCGTATGAGACCGTCAAATCAAAGTCCAGATGTTGTATTCTAAACTATAAAAATATAGAAATCTTTATTAGTACTGTTATCATATACGTTGAGATAGTGACACGTATCGATGTTTGATAAAAATACACTACTTTTAAAAAATTTTCGTGAGATAATTGTAACAGTTTGTATCCATGTCATAATAATTAACATCAACGGGAAGACACGTAACATAAAGGTACTGTAAACACAATATTCACCTTCAAACATGAACAATTGAGGGAAATTGGTAAAACAGGTGGTGGGTGTGAGGGGTGTAGACTGTTGTTGGTTAGACAAGAGGCATTAAATCATAAAACAAAAAGAAAGATTTAAAAGACATATACTATAGTGTGTTATAAAATAAAAAATTTTAAAAATGACTCCATATCAATTAAATGTTACAACAACCAAAGACCACATGTCGTTTCTTTAAGTGAATATGTACAGGTAGTCTAGTCGAGTCAACGAATCAGTACAGGCTGAGAAACACTGGGGTCAGGTACCCCAGAAACAGGTAGTGGGTGTGGGTCTCGAACGAGTTTGAGTACAGGTGGCTCAACCACTACAGATTGTTGGTAGATTAGGAGCCAGTAGTGGAAGAGGAGGACGGAAGATAGATAGGGTCGTAGTCCAGAAAAGATTACTCAGTCAAGAAGTGTAGTCCACCGGTTTTATAACCTCGAAGTTGAAGTTGTAGAAAAGAAGACTACTTATAAGTCCTGACTAAAGGAAATCCTTTTGACTAAACTAGAGGAACGTCTGGTTCCTTATGAGTTCTCAGAAGAGGTTATGGTATCACGTTTTCGTAGTGAAGAAATCACGAGTCGAAAGAAATGTCAGGTTGAGAGTGTATCTATGTACTGATGACCTTTTTGGTATCGAAACTGATATATCTGAAAACAACCGTTTCATTACAGAGACGAAAAATTATACTATAGATCACACCAGTATCGAAAAGAAGGTTCCACGTTTCCAGAAAATTAAAGTACGACTTCAGTGGTAGAAGTCACTAAAACCTCGGTTTCTTTTATTTCAGACAGTGACAAAGGTAACAAAGGGGTAGATAAACAGTACTTGACTACCCTGGACTACGTTACTAGAAGGAAAAAACTTACAACTGAAAATTCAGTCGAAATAAAGAAAATTAAAAATAAAAATGAAATAAAATGAAATGTTATGACATAATCAAAACGGTATGTAACTGTACTTAGGTGGTGTCCACATGTACTCAAGGGTTAGGACTTGGGGGGAGGGGGGAGGGTGGGGTATAGTAGAGAGTCCTAGTAGGGACACGTGGTCGGGGTTCGTAGAACATAGGACATAGTTTGTATCTGACCAGTAAGCAAAGAATGTACTATCATATGTACAAAGTTACGGTGAGAGGGTTTAGTAGGGTGGGAGAGGGAGAGGGAGTCTCAGGTTTCCAGCCAAGATATGTAGACACAGAGAAAACGACAGAGTGTATGTCCCAATAGTAATGGTAGAAAGATTTAAGGTATATGTACACAATCATATGACATAACCACAAAAGGAAAGACCGAATGAAGTGTCAAAGTAGGTAGAGTAATCTTACCTAAGTTTACATAAGAAAAATTACCGACTCATTATGAGGTAACACATATACATGGTGTCGAAAGAATAGGTAAGTAGACGACTACCTGTAGATCCAACAAAGGTACTGGACCGATAATATTTGTCACGACGCTACTTGTAACCACAAGTGCAGTGAGAGAGTTAAAGTAGTTCTCCGAGAAATCAAGGAGAACTGAAAGATGGTATTCACACCACAGTAGACGTATAGACTCCAATAACTATCAAGGGGACCGTTAGAACTAAGGTCGGACACGAAGTACGTCGACTGTAAAGCGTACCACATGAGACGAATACTCAATTTATTCGTCCCATTGTTATATGTCAGAAGAGTACGAGGAAAGAGTTAAACCTTGGTCAGGTAACAAGATAGCCTCTTCCGTTACCGTGGGGCGAGGTCATGAGAACGGACCTTTTAGGGTACCTTCCTCCTCGGACCATCCGACGTCAGGTACCCCAGCGATTCTCAACCCGTACTGACTCGCTGAAGTGAAAGTGAAAAGTGAGAGTACGTAACCTCTTCCTTTACCGTTGGGTGAGGTCACAAGAACGGACCTCTTAGGGTCCCTATCCCCTCGGACCACCCGACGGCAGACACCTCAGCGTGTCTCAGTCTGTGCTGACTTCACTGAATCGTCGTCGGTAACAAGATACAGGTGAAGACTGACAACGAAGAACTGAACGTATGTCTGAAGAGTCCTCCGTCCATTCCACCAGAGCGTAAGGGTACAGTAATTCTTCAAAGGGTCTAATAACGCTGGGTGTGTCAGCTTCCAAAATCACTTCAGTCACTTCGTCTCATCTACAAAAAGACCTTAAGAGAACGAAAAAGATACTAGGTAGTCTACAACCGTTACACTAGAGACCAAGGAAACGGAAAAGAATTAGGTCGAACATATAGACCTTCAATAACCAAGTGTATGACAACTTAAATGTATTACAACGTATTAAAACTCGTAATGAAGCGATTACACACTCTACTAACGTTAACACACCAACAAACTTGTAAGAAATCGTAACGAAAAGAAACCCTAACCTAACTTTTGACTGGAAAAGATCAGGACACCGGTGACGACTCAAAAGGTTTAAACGACCGTATAAGTCACATCGTGAAATTGTCGTTGTACAAAATCCTAAACTTTATCGAGTTAACCTTAAGGTAGTGGAGGTGATCAAAACAAGCATGACAACGAAGGATTCCGGGTGAACTGAAGTGTAAGGTCCTACAGACCGAGATTCACTCACTAGTGTGGTAGCACCAATGGATCCAGCACTTCTAAAAAACATATCAAGACACATAAAAGAGTGGAGAAGAATTATACAAGATGAAGACAATCCAGGTACGGTAAAGACAGGACATAACACGGGTAGAAACATACTTTACAAGAGAACAATAGAGATTCCTATGTCCCATATGTACATGTATATAAGTGAAAAAATATCTAAGGAAAGGGTATATCTAATACTCTCTCATAACTTAAGGGACCGGACTTCCTATTCAGGAATAATCCGTAAACATAATACAGATCATCACACATATACAGTTAGGATTAGAGGGTTAATTAGGGAGGGAAGGATAATAGGGAGATCATCTGTATTTACATAAAAGATGTAGACACTGAGATAAAGACAAACCCTTTATCAAAGTAAACATGGAGGAAAAAAAAAAAAAAAAATCTGAGATGTATATTCACTATTGTATATAAACAGGAAGAGAAAGAGAGAACTAAGTGAGTCATACTGTTAGATATTCAGTTAGATACAACGACGTTTACCACCATAAAACAAGAAAAATTATCAAACCATTATAAAGTAACATATATACATGGTGTAAAAATTGTTAAATAAAAATTAACATCCTACTAACGGAATGTTACAACACAACCAAAGACGGTGTGTAGTTATACTTAGTAGGTATCCATGTGTATAAAAGGGAGGGAGAAATTAGAAGGTGGAAGGAGGGTGGAGTAAGGTGTGGAGATCGAACACTGTCTCGTGACCCAACTCGAGGGAGACAGTATATCGTTTACGGGTGACCTATAAATATATACCATTACGTATACAAAGGTTCGATGAGAGAGTCAAACAGAGTGGGAGAGGAAGGGGACGACACAGGTGTTCAGATAAGAGACAAATGTAGAGATTGGGACGGGATTTATGTCGAAGTAATCATGGTAAAAAGATCTAAGGTATATATATGTAAAAATACACTATAGACGAAAAGAGAAAGTCTGAATGAAGTGAGAAATATTGTCCGAGATCCAAGTAAGTAGAGTGATCTTGACTGTGTTTACACAAGGAAATATACCGACTCATTATAAGGTGACATATATACATGGTATTGAACAAGTAGAATAGTAGACGGTTACCCATAGATAAAACGAAGGTACAGGACCGATAACATTTATCACAAAGTCACTTATAACTCTATGTACACGGAAAATTTCAACGCTAAAAGAGTCCTATATACGGGTCATCACCCTAATGACTCAGTGTACGATCAAAATAAGGATCAACAAAAAAAAAAAATTATTTAGAGATATGACAAGAGGTATCACCGACATAGTTAAATGTAAGGGTGGTTGTCCCGTTCTCGTAAGGGAAAAGAGGTGTAAGAGAGATCGTAAATAATAATCATTTAAAAAACTACTACCGGTGAGTCTGGTCACGTTCCACTATGAAGTAATATCAAAACTAAACGTAAAGAGATTATTGTCGGTACAACTCATCAAAAAGTACACAAATTATCAATAGACATACAGAAGAAACTTCTTTACAAACAAATCCATAAGACGGGTAAAAACTAACCCACCAAACAAAAAGACTACAACTCGACGGACTCGACGAACCTATAAACCTCTAATTAGGAGACAGTCAACCAACGTCTCAGTCTGTGCTGACTCACCGAAGTTAAAAGTGAAAGTAAACGTTAACAAAGAGAGTAAGACTCCCAGAAGAAAAGTAGATCAAATACAAAAAGAAACGATACGTTTTCGAAAATTGAAATTGATCTAGGGTAAACGAATAAAAAACGATAATAGAGGTAATGAAATCCTCCACTCAGTATCTCCTTGAATAATACTAAATACAGTTTCTCGTAAGACGGATATGACAGGGGACTCAAAAAAAAAAATTAGAAAATAAAATAATAAATAAAAAATGGAATGTTATAAAATAACCAAAACGGTATGTAGTTGTACTTAGACGGTGCCCACATGTGTACAAGGGTTAGGACTTAGGGGGAGGGTGGAGGGAGGGGTATGGTAGGGAGACCCAGTAGGGTCACGTGGTCGGGGTTCGTAGGACATAGAACGTAGCTTGGATCTGACCGTTAAGTAAAGAATATACTATAATATCAAAATTTCATAGAATAGAATGTAAATACAGAAATTGGGTAAACTCAAATAAAAACACATACTACAATATCTTAAGAGATTAAAATAAGGAAATGTACATCGACAGGTGAAAAGGGTCTTTGTGAATAACCTCTACGACGGAAAAAAGGTAACATATAGGAACGGGAGAAACAGGATATAATCAACTGGTATCCACACACCCAAATAAAGATACGAAAACTAGGTCAAATAACCTACACATAAAGATAAAGTCACGGTCATGGTATGACAAAACTACTGACATCGTAACATCACATCGGATTTTAGTTCCTCAGAGTAAGGAGTTTGAGACGAAAAGAAAACGTTTTAAGGAAACCGATAAACCCCAGAAAAACACAAAAGTATTTTTAACATTCCAAAAATAAATAAAAATAAAAACACCAACATGAATACCCCTTAAAAAGTAACCATTAAACTGTCCCTAACGAAATTCATCCTATAAGAAAAACTACTATAACTATTAAAGTTAGGTTCTTGTATCATATATAGTAGTAGACAAACACAACAGAAACTAAAGAAATTAGTTGTAGAATATCAAAGACCTGATGTCCAGAAAACGAAGGAATCCATCCAAATAAAGATCCATAAAGTGATAAGAAAAACTACGTTACCGTTTACATTAAAAAATTAAATTAAAGAAACAGTCTAGAAATTAACAATCACTTGTCTATATGTTCTTTAAAGACACATAAATGAAACATAATATCGAAATAATTTAAGTGACTACTCGATATGATCAATAAAATCCTAAAAGATACATATCTTTAAGTCATAGTTATAAACAGACACAGAGAAAAGATGGGATATCCTAGTAACAATGACTAAGATTTAAGGTATATATATATATACGTAATTATATGACATATTCACAAAGAGAAAGACCGAATGAAGTGGGACATATTATCCGATATCAAAGTAGGTGGTGTAATCTTGACTATGTTTTATAAGACAAAATATCGACTCATTATAAGGTAAAACATATATGTGGTGTTGAAGGAATAGGTAAGTAGACTACTTATAGATCCAACGAAGGTACAGGATCGATAATATTTTTCACGACGTTACTTGTGACCCCACGCACACAGAGAAAGTCAAGACCAAAGGAACCACACATACGGGTCTTCACTCTAACGACCCAGTGTACCGTCAAGACAAAGGTCAAAAAATTCCTTAGAGGTGTGACAATAGTTATCACCGACCTAGTCAAACGTTAGGGTAGTTGTCACATTCTCCCAAGTGAAAAGAGGTATGGGAAAGATCGTAAATAGAAAATATCTGAAAGAGTACCACCGGTAAGACTTGTCGTACTCTACTATGGAGTAACACCAAAACCAAACGTAAAGAGGTTATTAGTCATTAAAACTCGTAGATAAGTACACAAACAAACAAACAAAAAACGGTATCCATACAGAAAAAACCTCTTTACAGACAAATCAAGAAACCGGGTGAAAAACAAACCCAACAAGTAAAACCATAACCCGACGGACTTGAGGAATATATAAAACCTCTAATTAATACATAGTCAACAAAGTAAACGATAATAAAAGAGGTTAGGACTTCCGACGGAAAAGTGCAACGTGTCGAAGGAAGTAACACGTATTCGAAAATCCAAATTATTCCAGGGTAGACAAGCAAAAGTAAAGGTAATAAGACCCACCACCCAGTATCTCCTAGAACGACACTAAATACAGTCTCCCACAAGACGGACAAAAGGAAATCCTCAAAATATCAAAGACCAGAATATAAATCTAGAAATTAGGTAAAACTCAAATAAATACACATACCACAATCTTTCACAAGTTCAAAGTAAGAAAATGTATACCACCTGGTCAACAAGGTCGTGGTGAACAATTTCTCTAACTAAAAAGAGGTATCATAAAAAAAACAAAACGAAGGAAACAGTTTATATTCAACAGGTATCCAAGTACCTAAATAGAGAACTGAAAGATAAAACAAGGTAACTAGATGCAAATACAGAAACGTGGTCATGGTATGACAGAACTACTGACATCGAAACATCATATAAGACTTCGGACCTTCCTACTAAAGAGGTCAAGGTAAGGAGAAAGAGTTCTAACGAAATCGAAAGGTACAAAAAAACACAAAGGTATCTTTAGCACCTTAATGAACAAGATCAAGAAATTATTTATTGTAACCATTGAACTATCTCTAACACAACTTAAATATCTAACGAAAACCCTCATATGATTAAAAGTGATATAAATGAGAAGGTTAGGTACTCGTACCATATAAAGAGGTAGATAAACACAGTAGAAACTCCAGAAAGTAGTCACAAAATATCAAAAGACATATGTTTAGAAAACAAAGAAATACATGTAAATGAGGTTTTATAAAATAAGAAAAACAACGTTACTACTTATCCTAACAAAGGAATTAAAGAGAAAGGCAAAAAGTAGTAATTAAATATCCTTACGTTTTCTAAAGACAACAATTAAAATATAGGAAGTTTAAATGATATAAGTAACTAATCGAGATCATTAAAAGACCACTATAGAAATCCCAAAAGATACATCTCATAGTACAGTAGACGTTTGTCACTCTCAAATGAAGAAAAGGTTAGATCTAATAAAAATAAAGAAAAAGAAGAGAACAACGACACCGATTCTGAAGTTTTAATACAACTTATCGTCACCACTCTCACCCGTGGGCACAAAACAAGGGATAAAATCTCCTTCACTAAAGTTAAAAAGCGGTAACTCCTATCATAAACGACATCGAAACAACATATTGCAACAATAATGTAACTTCATACAAGGAAGATACGGACGAAAGACCTCTCAAAGATAGTATTTAACCATAACTTAAAACAGTTTCCGAAAGAGACGTTGATAACCCTATTAGTAAACCACAAATAGAAAGTTAAACAATTATACCACATAGTGTAACTAACTAAACGTTTATAACTTCTTAGGAACGTAGAGACCCTATTTCGGGTGAACCAGTACTACATACCAGAAAAATTATACAACAACCCAAGACAAACGATCTTAAAACAACTGCTAAAAACGTGGATACAAGTAACCACTATAACTGGACGTCAAAAGACAAAACAAAACAAAACAAAACAAAAACACCGTAGAAACGGACAAAAACCATAATCCCACTACCATCGAAGTATCTTACTCAAACCCTCAACTAGAATGAGACGTTAAAAGACATTATAAACTCATCCTATCCACAATCTAAAAGAGATTTTAAAACCATCTTAAGTGGAGACTTCGGTAGACCAGGACCCGAAAACAACCCTCTAAAAACTAATGTCAAAGTCAAAGGTACAAACACTACCCAGACAAGTCTAAAAGATAAAGAAGGATTAAGTCAAAACTTTAAACAGGTAAAGAAAGTTTGACAGGTAAAATAACCGTATATCAACGAGTGTAATCAGTTAATACAAGGAAGTATAAACAAAACAGACAACACTAAAGAAGTAAAGACACACATTAAAATACTTAAACTAATCATAGGGAAAAAAGAACTACTCAACCGATTGTCAAACAGATAACACAAATAGAAGAGTTCTTTCTTTAAAATCAAGACAACAAGAAACAATATCAAAGAAAAAAAAAGAAAGGGTAAATAAAGACGAGACTAAAAATACTGAAGAAAGGAGGATGATTGAAACTCAAGAAAAAGAAGAACAAAAAGATCAACGAAATCCACTTTTCAACCCAACAAATAAACTACTAAGAGAACAAAGAACTTCATCCGAACATAACGATACTTAGAGACAGAATCGTAACGAAAATGACTTAAGGTATCCAAAATAAACAATATAAAATTGAAAGTAAACAAAGATACGTATAAAACTAAAGAAGGTACTAGACAATCAATAAATCTACACACACCAAATCGGAGGTATACAAACACTAAAATTATACAAAAACAAGGGACATCAACTGTAGATTAGAATCGTGTAAAGTTAATCTTTTCTACGAACTTTACTAAAGTAAAAACAATTTAAATGGTTCCGACTAAATACCGGATCCTACACTAGATGGGACCTCTTACAAGGCACACGTGAACTCTTTTCAACTTTAGGTAACAAAACCCCACTTTATGGTGCATCTATAGTTAATCCAGATTGACCGAGTAACATAGTAAATTTCGAATACAATGGAACGATTAAAAGATAAACCAACTAGACAGGTATCCACTGACACGTTATAACTTCAGGGGGAGATAATAACACAATAACAATTAAGGAGGAAAGTATAAACAACTCTAAACGAAATACATAAACCACGAGGATACAACTTACGTATATATAAATATTAACGATATAAAAGAAGAACCCAACTATGAAACCAGTAATACATCCCAGGAGAAACAGAGAATAGTGACCGAAATAAAGTTTCAGATAAAATAGACTATACCCATAAGCATGAGGACGAAAGAAAACCAGAGGTAAACGTATTTTATAGAAAAAGGTCGGGGACTGAAAGTCAGACGTACACAGGGATCCAAACTCCACCCAGACAAAATCTGTCGTGTATCTCCCCAAAACAAAAGCATATGTAAGTCGGTCGGAAACAGAAAACCAACCTCGTAAATTGGGTAAATGTAAATTCCATTAATAGTTATTCACACTGGGACAATGGTAAAGGAAACAAAACCCGAAGAAAAATATTCTGAGAAGACACAAAGAAAGATCTCTTATAGGAAATCGTAAACAACTTCTCGAGCAAACCACAAGACTTAAGAGAGTCAAAACGAACAGACATGTCGAAAACTAAAGAGGAAGTATACATTTACTCTAGAATCGAACCATCTCATCAGAACCACCTTCCAAAAGGAGAAAGAAGTGAAATTCATACAGGTTGGTAAGGGAAGACCGAAATGGGAACGACTAAAATTATAAACAAGAAACAAAAGTTAAAAACATTCAAACTAATTATGTACAAACCCCGACAAAGTGGAACCCAAATAGGACAATCCTCAACAGACCCAAGAACCTGAACCTACTGATAAAGGAAGAGGTAAAATCCTTTCAAAGGCTGATCATAGAGGACTTCATGAAAAAGTACGGGGAATAAAAAGAAAAGAAGATCCTGTGGATACTAAACTTACAACCCCGTAAATTGTTACAGGAACTCCATAGACTCTAACAAGAGGAAAGAAAATTAATAAAAAGAAAAGAGGAAAGACGAAGTAAATAAAGATGGTAAGATAGAAGGTGGAGTGAATAGAAGAGAAGACGGAGTCAGTAAGATCACGACCAAGGGAGGTATCACGAAATTAGAGTCGATAACATAACAAGTTATAACTAACTGAGGAGACATAAAGAAGATCCAGAACATTTGTAAAGAACGTAGAAGAGTCAAGAAAAGACATCAGACAAATGGACATTGAGGTAAAACAAAAGTTCTAAAACCTAGTATAAATGATAACAATAAGACTTAAGAAAAAGTCCGTCTGATGGACAGAGGAATAGAAGAGAAACCAAGTCCCCCAAAAGTAGTACAAGGAAGTGGACTACTTATAAAGAGACGGAAAAGTGAAACAAATCTAACGACACAAACCCCACGGGAAAGACGTCCGACCTTCCAGTACTAAGGACAAATAACACCTCTGACGAGGGACTTCTACCCCAACCTGGTCACCAAACATTTCCAAAGGACCAACCCTCTTAAGCACAGAGACAAGACCAACCACCTCGACCTAGGTGAGAGACCGAACGTTACTCCACACGTCATCACTGAAAACCTGTCAGATACCCGAACCGTAGAGAAACCCGTCGGGTAGAAAATTACGAGTACCAACACAAGGATAAAAGGACCTCTTAATAACACGACACAGAACGTGACCTTGAACAACCGAGAACCCACCTCGAACCAAAGTCACATCCATACCTTTGAAAACCCACTAGAGAACAGATAATTACATGGAACCTCAGCCCTTAAGATACTATAAGATTTCAAAACCTCAATTCGGAGGACGGAGACCGAAAACTAGGAAGAGGTTATCATCGGAGTTCTGGAGTTGTATGAAGAAGATAATTTTTAGTCGGTTTAATGTTTAACTTCAATTTGTCTATCCTTAACAACTTAATATCTTGATCCAAATTTTATATGAAAGAAGGATTTTGTGTACAACGAAGTACTATTTTATTCCGTGTATTTAGGGAAAGAATAAGGTTTGCACAAAGAAGTAAAGGTCTTATTGCTTAATTTGATTTACTTGATATTTAACATTGACATCTGTCGTGTCCTCCTTCTCGAACCATAAGGGATGACCACCAAATTTCTACATCCGTTATACAGACGGATACTAACCTAATCTTATCTCTCGTCAGTCAGTCAGTCAAGTCAACGAGTCAACACAGACTGAGAAACACTGGGAAGATATAGAGATGTATTACATAAATATATCAAAAAAGAGTCAAAATATGTAAAAGACAACCGAGCGAAGGTTTTACCTTCTAAAATAAGTAGAAGAGAAACAGATTATACTTAGAAATAAAAATCAAGTAAACAATTAATGTGAACATTGAACTTTGTAACATAAACATTAAAAAAAAAAGGATCACGAGAACTTAAAAAGAGAAGTCAAGAGGAAAGAACAGGGGAATGAGATCAAAAAGATAATTTTCGTAAGAAAATCCCTACAGGACTTTATTAGAAAGTGGTTTGTGATACTGGAACAGAGGTAGGAGTAATGGAACACTGAAGAACGAAAGTAACCTTTACAGAGGTGGAAATTGATAAAAACTTAAAGATGTTGATAACAAAAGAAAATAGGAAGAATTAATGATACATAGATATAAGTACAAACAGTGAATAAGAAGTAGGGTACGGTTTGAGTCACAAAAAGGATACCAAGTAAAAACCCCAATTGGAACTTCTCTGACAATATTCGGTATTTTTTATATGAATGAAGGTCGTTCAATTAAAAAGACGGGGATTAATAGTCATGATCGTTGGTGAGTAATCAAGTCAAGTCAAGTCAACGACTCAGCACCGGCTTAGAAACGTTGTGGTACGTCATGTCCTGAGGTCCGAAGGGACCTCCAAAGTGGTCGAGGGTCTTGAATGAATTTGAGTAGCTCGACCACTACGGTAGGTTGGTAGAGTAAGAGATAGTAGGGAAAGATGAGGACGGAAGTCAGAAAGGAACGTAGTCCCATAAAAGGTCACTCAGTCAATAAGTGTAGTTCACCGGTTTCATAACCTCAAAGTCGAAGTTGTAGTCAGGAATGTTACTTATAAGTCCTGACTAAAGAAATTCTAACTAACCGAACTAGGGGAACGTCCGGTTCCCTGAGAGTTCTCAGAAGAGGTTGTGGTGTCAAGTTTCCGTAGTTAAGAAACCACGAGTCGAATGAAATACCAGGTTGAGACTGTAGGTGTGTACTGAGGACCTTTTGGGTATCGAAACTGATCTACCCGGTAACAACCATTTCGTTACGGAGACGAAAAATTATACAACAGATCCAACCAGTATCGAAAAGAAGGTTTCTCATTCGTAGAAAATTAAATTATGACATCAGTGGTAGAGGTCACTAAAAACTCGGGTCTTTTTATTTCAGTAGGTGACAAAGGGACAGATAAACGATACTTCACTACCCTGGCCTACGGTACTAGAAGCAAAAGACTTACAACTCGAAATTCGGTTGAAAAAGTGAGAGGAGAAAGTGAAAGTAGTTCTCCGAAAAATCGAGGAGAAGTAAAAGACGGTATTCCCACCACAGTAGACGTATAGAGTCCAATAAGTATAAAGAGGGTCGTTAGAACTAAAATCGAACACGAAGTAGTCAGGTCGCAAAGAGTACTACATGAGACGTATATTCAATTTATTTGTCCCACTGTTATATGTCGGAACTACATGAGGAAAAGGATAAACCTTGGTCAGACAACAAGGTACAGACCAAGATTGACAACGAAGGACTGGACGTATGTCCAAAGAGTTCTCCGTCCAGTCCACCAGACCATAAGGGTAGAGAGAGACTTAAAAGGTGTCAAATAACCCTAGGTGTCTCAGTTTCCGAAACCGTATCAGTTATTTCGTCTTTATCTACAAAAAGACCTTGAGAGAACGAAAAAACTACTACGTCGCCTACAACCGTTAAACTTGAGAACAAGGAGACGGAAAAGATTTTGGTCGAACTTGTAGTCCCTCAAGTACCAAGTGAATAACGACTTCAGACCGAACCTCTTAAAACTTGTAATGAAATGATCGCACACTCTACTCACGTTAACACGTTTATATGTCCATATCATTGTCTGTTTAAACCGGAACCTTATGTTTTAATTCGTCCCGTTTCTGATTGTCTTAAAACGGTTCTCTTACGTAACCAGTATCGTTTGTGGGACAAGGTTTTTGTTCGTTGGTGAGTATTTCTATACCTAATTTATCTATACGAAAAAAACGTACAAACTTAGACTGATACAATACAAAGATAGAAGGTGACATGAACCTTCGTAAGTAGATAATAATACAGAATTTAAAGTGGAAAGACACACGTAGAGGTTTAGACATAGGAATCGGATAAGAAAATAGGTATGAGAACATCCAACAGAGGAAAGTAAGTTGAAGATTCAACTTCCTTTGCGTTTTTGACCTAAACTCTGACTTGAGGTGGTGATTTATCCTCAATAAAACACGAAAACAAATTCAATAGGTCGTTTGTTAGTTTTTTTTTTTTTTTTCGGCACATTCCTTCCAACTGACTACTTGAAACTCTACAACGGTCTCGTTAAAGACCAAAACAAGTCAATGTAGTTTTTAAACATAAATCTTAATATTGATATAAATCTTTTTAAGTCATAAGTCATCTTAGTAGGCAGAAGTAAAAAACAAATTAGTCAGTTGTTTATAAAGAACTTGTTTATAAGACACAGTTTGTGACTTGATTTGTTTCGTCTATGTGTCTATGTGCAGATAAAGACAGTATTTTGTATTCTAGAAGAGGGTCCTTTACTTTTACGGACGTGAACATGAGAAAGAATTTCGAGGGGAAGTACCTAGTGTTGGAACAACACTGTTCTCTTGAACGTATTGAGTCACTTAGATACTCATTACGGTACGTCTCGGTGGGTTCTACCTGTCCAGTCTCACTTCTCAAGACTATTTTACACCAGGTGAACTCCTTCTTTACCGTTTGATGAGATCATAAGAAAGGTGTTCTTGGGGTACTTGTCACACTTTTCCGTTTTTCTATACTGTGGTCTTCTACTCAGGAGGTTCAGTCTTCTGTAGGTTATACGATGACCCCTTCCCACCTCCCGTTAATGTTTATCGAGGTCTTAGTTACTTCACCCATCGGGTTTCGTCTTTACCACGAGAAGACACTGAAACAAACTACCACTTTCCTTTCAGATCACTACATTTCTTTCTATAACGAATCCTTGGACCCTACAATCTAGGCACTTGGTTCTATTTAACCACTTCGTCCTTTACCGTTCTCACTTGAAACGGTAGAATCCTTAGTCACTTGATTTTACCTGTCTTAACTCACTTGAATTAAGTCTGCTGGTAACATAGATGACGACACCCCTTCTTAGGGAATCTTCTTTATCTCATGGGGGTATCAGTTGTTTTATCAGACTCTAACGTAGGTTACGTTAGAGTTTTTACTTTCTTACTAGAACCAAACAAAGGTTCCGTTCTGTAAATAATAGTATCATTATCTTCAACTACGGGGGTGGTGATTACGACTTCTTTGACTTCAACTGACCAAGAGACTTCTGTATGTTCTTGATTTGAAGATCTGTTTGAAGATTTTGATTGTGGGGGGGGGGTTTTTTTCAACAGGAAAAGAAGTGTCCCATATAATCTTACGTTATGATCCTTCAGTTCGCTATAGACCTCATTGTCCGTTCAAACCGGAACCTCATGTCTCACTTCGTTCCGTTTACAATTGTCAAAATAGTTTTCTTGTTTGACCATTATCCTTTGTGGGAGAAGGTTTTTGTGTTCTCTATTAATATGTACCTGTAGTAGTTTACCAGTTATAGTCATAGTCTGACTAACACAAGAATCGTCGGTTTCTACCTCTTCGAGATATGTCAGTGGTTTTTGTTCTGGTCCTCGACTGATACTGAGTCTAGTACTCGAGTACAACGTTTGAAGTCCGAATTTAACTTCTTTCATCCCTTTTGGTGATCCGGTTAGTACATACTAGATTCAGTTTAGTAAATATGTTACCTCCATTATTTAACTAAGTTCCTTAATCTAGACCATCCATCTCACGGACTCCTTGATACCTACCTACAAGTATCGTAACATATTCTCTGTCACTGGTTTTGGTAGGGTTTCCATTTTTTCAATGTTCTTCCGTTTACCAACAGACTCCTCCGAAATGTTTATCACCCCTTTTTTTTTTCTCTTTACTTTCCGTTTCCTCTTTCCCTTTGACTGACGTTGACGTGACGTTTAAAGGTCTCATATCGTTTCTCTCTATTCTTTCCGAAAATTTATTCGTTACGTTTCTTTATCTCCTTTTGTTATTTTATCCTATGATCTTTATAGAAGTTCTTTGAACCTCTATAGTTCCCTTGTAAAGTATGTTTCTACCCGTACTATTTCCTATCTTTGCTATACCTGGATTGGTTTCGTCTTCTCTAATTCTTCACAACCGTTCTTACGTGTCTTCTTGATAATTTTTTTACATAATTACTATGTTTATTGACACTACCACACCGTTGAGTGGATCTAGGTCTGTAGAAACTCACAATTCAGTTCATCCGGAATCCTTCGTAAAGATGCTTGTTTCGATCACCTCCACTACTTAAAGGTCGACTGAATAAATTTTAGGATTTTCTTACACTAATTTCACTACCTGAGTTATACAGTCATTTAAACCTATTGAGTAGTTACCAGTGTCCCGAACTTTTCCAGTCAAAAGTAACGTTAGGGTTTCTTCCCTTTACGGTTTCTCATAAGTTTGATGACATGTTTACGTGAGTAAATTGTACGATCGCACCAATAGGAGTTTTAAGAGGTTTGGTCCGAGGTTATTCTGTACTAGTTTCTTGAAGGTCTACATGTTCGAACCAAATCTTTTCTGTCTTCTTAGCCTCTAGTTTAACGATTGTAAGTTACCTAGTAACTCTTTCGTTCTCTCAAGGTCTTTTTGTAGATGAAGACGAAGTAACTGGTACGATTTCTGAAGCTGACACACCTAGTACTGTTTGATACCTTTTAAGAATTTCTCTACCCTTATAGTCTGGTGGAATGGACAGAAGACTTTTTGAATATACGTCCAGTTCTACGTTGTCTTTTTTTAACTCTTTCCTTATGGTGTTCCGACATATAACAGTGGGATGAAAGTTTAAGACTTTCTACCTGAGTTATACAGTCGTTTAAACCTTTTAAGTTGTCACCGGTGTCATGATCTTTTCTAGTCAAAAGTAAGGTTAGGATTAGGGTTTCTTCCTTTTACGGTTTATTACAAGTTTGATGACATGTTAACGTAAGTAAAGTGTACGATCGTTCCAATACGATTTGTAGGAAGTTCGATCCGAAGTTATTCTATACTAGTTTCTTGAAGGTCTATATCCCATGTAATACGTTTTATAGCGACTTACTCAACGTTCGACCTTAGTTCTAATGGTCCTCTTTATAGTTGTTGGAGTCTATGTGTCTGTCATTTCGTAGACAGACGTTACGTCCTCTGGGCCCAATCTAGGGACCCAACCCTTCTAGGGGACCTCTTCCTTTACCTTTGGGTGAGGTCATAAGAACGGACCTCTTAGGGTACCTGACGTCTCGGACCATCCGATGACAGGTACCCCAGCGTATCTCAGCCTGTGCTGACTCGTTGAAGTGAAAGTGAAAAGTCTAAGTGTCTACTATGGTAGGATTACCGTCTTTCACTTCTCCTGGATTTCTCGGAGAATTAATACTACTTTCTCCTCTGACTTTTTTTACCGAATTTTGAGTTTTAATCTTTGGATCTTAGTACCGTAGGTCATGGTAGTCAAGTACCGTTTATCTTCCCCTTTTGCACTTCGTCATTGTCTAAAATAAAAGAACCCGAGGTTTTAGTGAAGTCTACCACTGATTTTAGTACTTCAATTTTCTACGAACGAGGAACCTTCCTTTCAATACTGTTTGGATCTGTTGTATAATTTTTTTGTTCCTGTAGTGAAACGGTTGTTTGCTGGGATATCAGTTTCGATACCAAATGGGTCATCAGTAGATACCTATACTCTAAACTCGGTATTTCTACCGACTTACGGCTTATTAACAACGAAAACTTGTCACCACGACCTATTCTGAGAACTCTCAGGGAACCTGACGTTCCTCTAGTTTTCTCATTTAGGGTCTCCTTTAGTTGAGACTTATAAGTGACCTTTCTGACTACGACTTCGACTTCGAGGTTATGAAACCGGTGGACTTCACTTCTCGACTGAGTGACCTTTTCTGGGACTACGATCCCTTTTTACTCCCGTTCTCTTCTTACACCGTTGTCTCCTACTCTTACAATCTATCTTAGTGGTTGAGTTACCTGTACTTAGACTCGTTTAAGGTCCTCTATCACTTCCTGTCTCCTCGGACTGTACGACGTCAGTTATACCAGTGTTTCTCAGTCTGTGTTAAATCACTGACTTGTTATTCTTAGAACTTCTATCAGAAGGAACTCTTAACAACAACAAATCAGTGATTGAGCACAGGTTGAAATTAAGTACATGTTAGGGTACCTGACATCGGGTCGTCCAAGGAGACAGGTACCCTAAACGGTCCGTTCTTGTGACCACACTCAACGGTAAAGGAAAAGGTCCCCTAGAAGGACTGGGTTCCTGACTTGAAGACAGAGGACGAACCGATGGTGACTCGGTGGACCCTTCGAGGGACTCTTATCTTTGTCAGTTTTTATGGTGTGTTTGAAAGGTAGAAATACAAGAAACGAGAAGATGAAATAAGAACTCTTGACCTTTACATACCTTTTCATAAACTATTTAAAGTCGTAAATGAATTCTACTTTTGTGGTTAAATGCATACCGTTTTGGTTGTGTTATAACATTTCATTAATTGGAGGTTAATTTTATTTATTTAAATATAATTTTTTATTTTTCCTTATCAAAGGAATAGAACTATTATCGATAGATTGTTTCTGACTTTCCTTTGTCATTTGAGAGTTCTGCGTAAAAGAACTTCTAATTCTTATTATAATATTAAGTAATATTTGTAGAATTAATAAAAAGAAAGTGTTAGAAAGAACCTAGGACAACTAAGTCATATATAGATTTTAGACTGGCGAATACTTGGTGTAACGATGGGCGGACCAGGAGTAGTGATAATAGAGAGAGGAAATAATGAAGTCATCGGAGGATTCTATAAAGAACTAAGATCAGAAAGGAGAAGTACAGGAATTGTACCTAAGTTAAATAACTTGTAGTAAATTAACTATTTCAAATAATTTTATATATGAATCTTAATTGTTTCAATTTAATTTGGATTACTTGGTTTTGAACTCTTGTTGTTGTTTGAGACCATGAATTAAAGTGAGTCTTACTTACAGTTTTACAAATATTAACGGTTATTCTAGGATCTATTAGACTGAACGACAAGAGAGACTAGAATGGAAAAGTAGTCAGACTACTTCGGTATGACCGTAGGAAGGTATGTAGGGTCCTTATCCTGAAACGTATTTAGGTGTGAAGTTGGATCTTAGAATAAAGGAGTCTAAAGTTACACCAATTAAGAGAGAAGTTTATAAACGAGTTTATAGTTAAAAAGTTACTCCAATTAGATTAGTATGTTAAATTTTAACGTTGTTAGGGGTGATGTCGTATGATCAGGAGTGGAGTAGAAAAAGGGGATACTTTAAAAGATGGAAGGTGATACATTAAATGAATAAATAATACCCCACACACACACACACACACACACACACACACACACACATAGAAAACCATTTTCCATTCGAGAAACTTCTGTTTTTGAGAAATGAATATACAGGTTCTCTCACCGACCGTGAGGTATAATTAAATTATTTAGTTAATTAAACAGTAAATAATCTTTAATCGTTCTTTACTTACTTTCTTAACGACCCTTAAAAATTTTGAGGTCTGCCACGATCTATCATACTTTAAAATCAGACGGGTCAAATACTTAATTGAATGAGTAAATGAGTAAGTTAGTCCCACTTTTTCACTATATACTTGACCCAATACTTTCTATTCTTTCTAAAAACTTTCCGTTTCCGTTACCCTCTTCAAAGACAAGTTCTTATGGGTTGATCAATTATGGTTTTGGTTAAATACTTTAACGTAGTACTTTACCTTATACTCATACTATAACTTTCTACTATAATTGACTTCCTTCTTTGTTTTAAAGGTCTGTTCCTTCGTCTATTTTACCAACTACCCTCACTGTGTCTCAACCGTTCTCCGTATCATTCGTATTTCGTTCCGATTCCCCATATTTTCGTCGTTACCTTTTAACACTATGGAGAGGATGTCAATGTCACAAAAAACAAAAACAAAAACAAAAAAAAATTCTTTATGATTTGATCTTTATTTACCTTCTACTTGTTTTATGACTAAACAAAGTACTACTAAGAAACTAAAAAATTTTTTTAATATATCAAAGTTCTATAAAGAAAAATGGACAATACATTGACACAACTATGTGACGACGAAACGAGGCGAGATTCACACGTTGATCAGATGGGAAAGGAAAGTGAATGGTAATCAAAACTACAGAAGAACGACTGCAGACTAACAGTTCTTATTCGAGATTAAGGTACTAGACGGAAGGAGTCCGTTTAAAGGTAAAAAACTTGTGAGGGTTTTGATAAAATACATACCCTCTTTAAGATGATGATGAGAGACTTATCACTTATTTAATTATTTATGTAGTAATAGGGACTTCGGAGTTGTCAAGGTTCATTCTATATGTCTATATACATATAGATATATAGATATGGTAATTAAGTGACGACTACCGTTTTCTTGTTGTTGTGTTTGACCAATTTAAAGAAGATCTGGATATACCCTGATACATACCTTTCAGTGTTTACCCTACCATGATAGACTAAGTCATTAGGGTAATAATTTTTACATAACATTATTTTTGTTCAGTCGTCTTCTTCTTCTTTTTTTTTTGGGAGACCCGTATTTCTACTGTTAAAGTCATGACAGATATTCTGTTTTTAAAACCTTAATTTGATTTACATCTTTTAATCTTCTAACCCAAAGATTTTATATTTCGTATCATAAATAAGTAATTTTATGTTCAACACTCTGGAACTCAAATCTCCCTTTTCAAATATGATATTACAATTCCCTCTTGTATCTCCTTTTATGATATCCAAACGTTGATCTACTTTAAACGTTGATGAGGTGTTTGTTATCTGTTATTACACGTTTACACTTTTGTGAAAATAATTACACCACCTTAAATCTCTCTGATAATCATAAATTTTACATAAAGACACAAAAATATAATAGTTGAAAACTTCAGGATCAGGTAATTTCATCAACACAAGTATTACATTGTAACGAATCCTGAACCAAGGATGTGTTTACGACCACCAACCTGATCATAAGTCATAAAGTGTAGAAATTCCTTTGTAATCCTAGTACGTCTCTTTAATAATTTGTACGATAAAGACTGGGGTAGAGTCCGAAAATTACGATTGAGATCCCACCCTAGGTCCCTAGATGTAAAAATTATTATTTTGTATTTTTAATATAGGTTCAAACGAAGGTGAACACACAAAATAACACCAGAAATTGTGTAGTCCTTGAGAGATATTAATGATCGAAAAAAAGTTACGATGATAAATAAAATTAGAAAAACGATGAAATAAGGAGTCGGACTTCGTTTTACCTAAGTATTCGACGAAATTTCTTGTTGACTAGTGAAGTAAAGTGTCTTACCGGAATGGTGTTAATTGTTATCGATGAGAGTTTACTCGTAATGATGAAGACACCTTGACATTATTTATTTTTGTTCAGAAGACACTCGTGGTCCTCAACTAAAAAAATGTACATTAAATATTTCCACTACATATCTCCACATACTAAATAAATCATTTTCGGACTAGATGAGTTCTGTTTCCAAACGTCGTAAAATGTAGTGAAGTGAAACCTTCGATGAAGACACAAGTTTACAAGGAACCCTAAGAGAATACACAAGACAATTTAAAGACAAAATGAAATATAAATCTTTTTTATTTTACCTTCCTTGGTCTAGAAAGTGTGGTAATTTTATTTGTCTCTATATACATCTAGTATTAGGGATGGTGGGTGTATGTATTTGTTTTAAGGTTCACGTTAGTAAAAAGAAATCTTTAATAAAGAAATCAAATAATAAAAGAAATTACTATTTGACGTTCACTGGTATCCTCCTATTTTATACGAATAGTTAGTAATATGTTTAAGGATACTTATACGAAAAGTATAAGGACGACCTACACCTTCCTTTCTATGTACGTACGTAGGTACGTACGTATATCTGTTTGTTAATGTGACGTAAAGACCATCAACGAAAAAGAAGGACTGACTTGGTCTGACAACGTTTGGTAGAAATCTTTACGTGAAACTCTCCGTCGGGATTCTACCGTCTCCTTATCCTACCCCTCTGGTGAAAGAAGGGGTGTTTAAGTAGTTTTCTTGTAAACTTGCGGCTCATTTAAGGTGTTTTGTTGAAGACTTACGACCGTCTCCTGTAGTCCGTGGGTCTTTTCGTCGGGTAACAGAAACTTTCCTCCATTCTTTTTTATATTTTTTATTTTTCTCTGTTTTCTCCATTCCTACCTTTAGGTAGGACCCTTCCCACAGAATTTTTTCTTTCTTCAAAGGTTTGTGGTCCTTTGTGAAAGTGACCGCTCAGACCGCTCGGAACTTTGGAGTCTCCCGTTGTATTGACCCTCCTTTTTATTTATTAATTTTGGGTGTCTAATACCCGGGTCATGGGTTACTATTGAGGGTCCCTTCTTCGTCACGTCTGTGGACGTAGGGGGTGATCGTTCACCCCCGACCCGTCCCTCCGTGCCCGACGTAACGAATCTCATTCCTGGCCCGGACTTACGGGGTTCCCGTTAGACTCCCTTGATTGAACCTTATCGTTTGGTTTGGGACCCTATCGATGGGGCGCTTTTCCACTTTTCGGGATTGGTTTGTGGCTGCCGGGCGAGTATCTTGTTTCCTGACTGATCTCGATCGACCGACGTCTGACCGGGTAGGGACCAACCTCTGTTCGTCCGTTCCCGTCGGTCTCGGTCTTCCCCCGTTAATACCGGGGTCTCTGCGTAGTAGATGGTTTGACGTTTGTCTGAAGTAACGATTGGCTCTGAAGAACCCTAAGACCTGCCAACTGCAGACGGACTCTTCCACGTGACCAACATGTGGGTCTTTTGACTCACCGTCCCTATCCCTTCGACTATTCAGTGTGGCTGGTACAAGTGGCTTGTGGACCAGTGGACTCGACGAGTCTGGTCCCTTCCCGTCTTTTGCGTCTGGGTTGGTTCAGACGTGGAAACACTTCATGGGTTCATGGACTTGGACTCGCCGAATCTGGATCCTTCACGTACGTTGTGTCCCGACCGTAGTCTGTCGAAGGTCGTCTTTTTGGATGTCAGATTCGTCATATCTGACCCTTTCGTGTGTGTGGTACTCGCCCCCGTTTGGGTCACACCGACTCTGTGACACTCGTGAGGGGTGTCTGTGGTCACAATAAACAAACGTCGCAAGGAGGGAGGGGTGTGGTGTTTACTTGTTTAATCAGATTTTTTCACAGGTGGTGGCGGGGGGACACAGTCCCACCTTTAATCTGTGTCTTCTCTGATCGTTTGTCTTCTTCGATTTTGTCTCCCTTGGCGGAACCTTCACTGTTTACGTCTTCAGAACTCCGATGATTTTCTTATTCTGACTTTTGGTCTCCGTCCTCGGAATTCAGGTTTAGGACTTTTGTGGTCTCTTGAGGACTGACGTCCTTTGTAATTAGCCGTCCTCTAGTAGTTTGTGGAGGTATGGATGGGACTTTGGTACGTAATGGGTTCCCGGTTTTTCAAGGTCTCTTTCTGTATAGTGCGTTTAAGAGGTCGTTGTGTCCTTGTATAGGGACTCGAAGTTATATGTCCGACGGGTTTCAGTGAGGTTTTGGTAACTGTAGAGTATTGAGTCATGACCTGTGAAGTAACTTGAGGTCTCTCCTCTTTAGGTCGAGGTGGGTGGTCTTGTGACTGTGTTCGAAGGGATTGGTCCTTTTGAACTGTTCGGTGGGCAGTTTGGTGTGGGTGTCGTTCCTTTGAGGTGTTATTTCTCTTGAGATGTTTGACGGTCTTATACCTTTTCGATGGGGTTTGTGTCGTTATATTCCTTCTACTTCTCCGTCTCTTTATGGGTCGTTCATTTCCTTGTCCTATTTACGGGTGGTTTAATTTGTTTCTCCTTCTGTCTCCCTTAGATGGACTATTTCTTAAGACTTATTACTATCACTTTTACTAGCTTTTAGAACTTTTTTTTTTTTACCTCAATGTCTATTTATCGGACCTCTGTTCTTAACTCTTCTACGTTCTTTCCAAATTGTTTCTGGATTTTCTTTATTTTTTCTCAGTTAGTTATTACTTATTACGTTATGTACTCTAGTTTTGGTGAGACCTCCCTTGTTTATCATCTTATTGTCTCCGTCTTCTATCCTATTCACTCCATCTTCTATGTTACCATCTTTTGTAACTTCGTCACTCCTTTTTTTCTTTTTGTTTAATTTTCTTTACTCCTGTTAGAGTCTCTGAAGACCTTGTTACAATTTGTAGCGTTGTAAGATTAGTATCCTCAGGGTCTTCTTCTTCTGTTTTTCTTTCTGGTACTCTTTTATGAACTCTTCTATTATCAAGTTTTGAAGGGATTTTACCGTTCCTTTATTAGTAGGTTCAGGTTCTTTGGGTCTCTCAGGTTTTGTCCCATTTGAGTTTTACACAGAACCCCATAGATTCTGTCTATAATTAGTTTAATTGTTTCTAGTTTGTATTTCTTGTTTATAATTTTCGTCGTTCCCTTTTTGTTGTTCATTGTGTGTTCCCCTAAGGGTATTCCTATTGTCGACTAGAAAGCTATCTTTCAGAAGTCCGGTCCTCCCTTACCGTCTTGTATGAATTTTCACTACTTTCTTTTATTGGATGTCCGGTCTAATGACATGGTTCGTTCCTAGAGTAAGTTTATACTTCCTCTTTAGTTTTCAAAATGTCTGTTCGTTTTCGACTCTCTTAAGTCTTGGTGGTTTGGTCGAGAGGTTGTTTACGATTCCTAGAAGAGATCTGTCCTTTGTGTTCTTTCATATTTGAGCTTGGGTTTTCTTATTTCATTTACCGTTACCCTAGTATGAATAGTTAAGAATGGAATTTACATTTGCCCAACTTACGGGGTTGGTTTTCTGTTTCTGACCGAATTACCTATGTTTTTATTGTGGGGATATATACAACGGATGTTCTGTGGGTGGAGTTTTGTTCCCTGTGTATGTCCCACTTTCACTTCCCGACCTTTTTCTACAAGGTACGTTTATCCCTGGTTTTCTTTCGTCCTCATCGTTATGAGTATAGTCTATTTTATCTGAAATTTTTTTTCTGACACTTTTCTCTGTTTCTTCCTGTGATGTATTATTAATTTTCTAGTCAGGTCTTCTTCTATATTTTTATTAATTATATATACGTGGTTTGTATTCTCGTGGTGCTATACATTCTGTTTACGATTGTTCATACTTTCCCCTTTAATTGTTATTGTGTTATTATCACCCTCTGAAATTATGAGGTGAGTGTGGATACCTATCTAGTAGATTTGTCTTTTAATTGATCCTTTGTGTTTGAAATTCACTGTGTTATCTGGTCAATTTGGATTGACTATAGATATCCTGTAAAGTGAGGTTTTGTTACTTTAAGTGGAAAAAGAGTTCACGTGTACCTTGGAAGAGGTCCTATCTAGTGTAGACCCCCGTATTTAGATCGGAACCATTTATTTATTTAATTTTTTTTTTTTTTCCTTTAGTAAGGTTCGTAGAAAAGACTGACTTTCAAACAACAACTTGCTTTTCTACTACTCTAAGAACCGGGGACCTCTCTTCTTAAGTTAGACCCCGGTCTCTGCTCCGAACTAGTGAGTTTCGAAAACACATTATGTCAAAATAATTTCATATTTCCTCTATCTCTTTCGAAACTCTATCCGTAGTCTTCCCCCGTCTTTCTCATGAGGGGAGGATCAGAAGTCGGCCTACAATATATCAGTGATCGTCAGACAATTACTTTCTTTCCTTACAGGATTTTGAGTCTTACCGTGGTCCGGGGAGTGGGTATTCTACGTAAAACCCGATTAGTACTGTGGTTTACCAAGTAGGACCCGGTATTTCACTAATTGAACTTAGAACATCTTCCTGTCTAATTGTATGTTTATCAAAGTCAATGTATCCAATCCCCTTTTTATAGACTCATATCGTACGACCAAACAGTTCATTCAAGACTCGGTACTCCGTCTTGGCTGAACTTCTGTCTCAGACCCCATTTACGTATCATGTAATCGTATCGAATTCTGTTTGTAAAGTATTCTTTTTACGTAACCAATAGAGTTCCAAACTCTTATCAATTGAAGTCCACTTTTGTCCACAATAATACCGTTGTTCATAAAATTCTCTTTACAGGAAAATTTAAACTTATGTCTTCCTTTTTTATAGTGATCAAATAAAGGAGAACAACGAATTCTCTCTATTTTTACGGACTGTGAACGTCCGATAAAGGAGGAAAAACTCTGGGGACCGGAAGGACGGACAATGGGAGAGTACTGGTGTTACGTCATTCTAATCTAGAGTTAATGTCCTCTTTTTGATAATTGTTAAGGTTGTATACCTCCGACTTGTTGTGCGACGACTTATTGGTTGTTTAGTGTCTTTTTCAGTTTTTTCTTTAATTTTATACGTATCTTTACTTACTTTTACTTTTGTGTTGTTGGCGTTTGGACACTCTGTGACATTTTCGTCACGATTCCCCTTCCAAGTATCGTTATGTCCGTATGGAGTTCTTTGTTCTTTTTTCAGTTTATTTATTGGATTGAGATATGGATTTCGTTGATCTTTTCCTTCTTTACTTCTTGTGGTCCCAATCATCTTCCTTTATTTAGAATTTTTAACCTCGTCTTTATTTACGTTTTCCTTGTTTTCTCTGGTATCGTTTTTAGTTGTTTCGGTTTTCGACCAAGAAACTCTCCTATTTATTTTAACTGTTTGGTGATCGGTCTGAGTAGTTCTTTGTTTTCCCTCTTTTTAGTTTAGTCATTTTAATCTTTACTTTTACCTCTCTAGTGTTGTCTGTTGTGTTTTTATGTTTCCTAGTATTCTCTGATAATAGTCGTTAACATACGGTTATTTTACCTGTTGAACCTTCTTTACCTTTTTAAGAATCTTTTCATGTTGAAAGGTTTTGACTTGGTCCTTCTTTATCTTTTAGAATCGTCTGGGTAGTTTTCGGACCTTTAACTTTAACATTAGTCTTTAGAAGGTCGTTTGTTTTCGACTTAAGATGGTTTTTAAATCGCTTCTCGATTGTGGATAGGATGAGTTTGAGAAGGTCTTTAAACGTCTCCTTCCATTTGAAGGTTTGAGTAAGATACTCCGGTGGTAGTGGGATTATGGTTTTGGACTGTTTCTACGGTGTGTTTTTCTTTTGATGTCCGGTTATAGTGACTAATTGTATCTACGTTTTTAGGAGTTGTTTTAAGATCGTTAGTCTTAGATTGTTGTGTAATTTTTCTAGTATGTGATACTGGTTCACCCGAAATAGGGTCCCCATGTTTCTAAGAAGTCATAGACGTTTAGTTAGTTAAATTATGTGGTGTAATTGTTTGACTTTTTATTTTCGGTATACTAATTAAGTTATCTGTGTCTCTTTCGGAAACTGTTTTAAGTTGTAGGTAAATACTTTTTTTTTTTTTTGAGAGGTCTTTCGTCCTTATCTTCCTTGTATAGAGTTGTTTTATTTTCGATATATACTGTTTGGGTGTCGTTTGTAATAGGAGTTACCACTTTTTAACTTTCGTAAAGGGGATTTCAGTCCTTGTTCTGTTCCCATTGGTGAGAGTGGTGATGATAAGTTGTATCAAAACCTTCAAAACTGGTGTCTTTAGTCTCCTCTTTTTATTTATTTTCCTTAGATTTAACCTTTTCTTTTCATTTTGAGAATGACAAACGTCTACTGTACTAGGAATCTGAGGTGGTCTTTTGACGATCTCGATTAGTTACTTATATGATTTTACCGTCCTATATTTTAGTTGTAAGTCTTTAGGGAACGTAAGGATATTTGATTATTACTCTTTTATCTTTCTTTTTGATTCCTTTGTTAAGGTAAGTGGTAACGTTACTTTTCTTATTTTATCCATCCTTATATAGATGGATTTCTTTGTTTTCTGTGTATATATTTTTGATATTTTGTGACCGCTTTTTTTAGTTTCTCTTGTGATTATCTACCTCTTTATATGGCACAAGTACATAGTCTTCTTAGTTATATTAGTTTTACTCATATGATGGGTTACTTTAGACATCTAAGTCACGTTAGGGATAGTTCGATGGTTGCCATAAAAAGTGTCTTCATCTTATTTATTAAAGTGTTAAACATACCTTTATGTTTTTTGGAACTTGTCGGTTTCTTTAGAACTCTTTCTTCTTACCTTGACCTCCATAGTTGGACGGACTGAAGTCCGAGATGATGTTTCGGTGTCAGTACTTCTGTCATACCATGACCGTGTTTCTGTCTTTATATCTAGTTACCTTGTTTTGTTTCGGGTCTCTATTTAAGTGTATGAATACCTGTGGAATAGAAACTGTTTCCTCCGTTCTTATATGTTACCTAATTTCTGTTAGAAAAATTGTTCACCACGACCCTTTTGACCAATTGGTGAAATTTTCTTACTTTCATCTTGTGAAAGATTCTGGTACGTGTTTTTATTTGAGTTTTACCTAATTTCTAGATTTGCATTCTGGTCTTTAATATTTTGAGAATCTCCTCTTGTATCCGTTTTGTGAGAGGTTGTGTGTAGTGTCGTCCTAGAAGATACTGGGTGGAGGGTCTTATAACCTTTATTTTCGTTTTTATTTGTTTACTCTGGATTAATTTAAATTTTATAAGACGTATTGTTTCCTTGATATTCGTTCCACTTTTCTGTCGGAAGTCTTACCGTCTTTTATTATCGTTTACTTCGTTGGTTCTTTCTTAATTAGAGTTTTTATATGTTCGTTGAGGACATCGAGTTAAGGTCTTTGTATTTACTGGGTTAGGTTTTTACCCGGTTTCTTGATTTGTCTGTAAAGAGGTTTCTTCTGTATGTCTACCGATTGTTTGTGTACCTTCCACGAGTTGTAGTAGTAATAGTCTCTTTACAATTAGTTTTGGTGTTACTCCATGGTAAAGTGAGACCAGTCTTACCGACGATAGGTTTTCAGATGTTCGTTATTTACGACCTCTCCCACACCTCTTTTCCCTTGGGAGAATGTGACAACCACCCTTATGTTTGATCAGGTCTGGGATACCTCTTGTCACACCTCTAAGGACTTTTTTGGACCTTTATCTTGACGGTATACTGGGTCGTTAGGGTGACGACCCGTATGTGTGAGTCCTTTAGTCTTAACTTTCTCTGTGCACATGGGGTTACAAGTAACTTCGTGACAAATATTATCGGTCCTGTACCTTCGTTGGATCTACAGGTAGTCGTCTACTTACCTATTCTTTCGACACCATGTATATGTGTTACCTCATAATGAGACGGTAATTTCTCTTATGTAAACTTAGTCAAGATTACTCCACCCACTTTGACCTCGGATAATATATCTCACTTCATTCGGTCTTTCTTTTTGTGGTTATGTCATATGATTGTATATATATATACCTTAAATCTTTCTATCATTACTATTGGGACATACGTTCTGTCGTTTGCTCTGTGTCTACATATCTTGTCAGAAAACATGAGAAACCCTCTGTCACTCTCACCCTACTAAACCCTCTTACCGTAACTTTGTACATATAATAGTATACACTTTTCTTAGCGGTCAGGTCCAAGCTACGTACTATGTCCTACGAACCCCGACCACGTGACCCTACTGGGTCTCCCTACCATACCCCTTCATCCACCCTCCCCAAAGTTCTACCCCTTGTACAAGTATAGATACCTCGTAAGTACAGTTACATTCCGTTTTAGTTATATTATAACATCTCATTAATCGGAGGTTAATTTTATTTAGTTAAAATTTTTCATTTTTTTATTATTTTTCTTTAATAAATAAATCAAATAATAAAATAAATTACTATTTGACGTTCACTGGTATCTTTCTATTTTGCACGAATAGTTAGTAATATGTCTAAGGATACTTATACAAAAAGTATCAGGAAGACCTCTCCCCTTTACGTACACCTTCCTTTCTATGTACGTACGTAGGTACGTACGTATATCTGTATGTATGTTTCTCTGTTAGACAAGTCTAACGATATTATTTTTATGGTACTTGACTCATCGAGTACGGTTCTACCGGTGTTATTTCCTGTCTTTACCATACCTGGATTGTCTTTGTCTTCTCTAATTTTTCTCCACAGTTATTATTTACCTATTTGATAAAATTTATATAGAATTATTGGACATATTGGTGTTACCAGACTAGTCAGTGGATGTCTGACTGTATGACCTCAAACTTCGGTTCACCCGGAGTAATGTTTTTATCGATCACCCCTACTACCTTAAGGTCGACTCGATAAAGTTTAGGATTTCTACCACGACAGTTTCACAACGTGAGTTATACTGTCTTTTAAATCTTTCGAGTCGTCACCGGTGTCCTGACCTTTTCCAGTCAAAAGTAAAGTCAGGGTTTCTTCCCTTATGGTTTCTACGAGTTTGATGGTGTTTATCGTGAGTAAAGTGTACGATCGTTCCGTTACGAGTTTTAAGAAGTTCGATCCGAAGGTGTCATACACTTGACTCTTGAATCTCTACATGTTCGACCTAAATCTTTTCCGTCTCCTTAGTCTCTAGTTTGACGATTGTAGGTAACCTAGTATCTTTTTCGTTCTCTTAAGGTCTTTTTATAAATAAAGACGAATCAACTGATGTGATTTCTGAAGTTGACACACCTTGTGTTGTTTAATACCTTTTAAGATTTTCTCTACCTTCATGGTCTGGTGAAATGGACGGAGGACTCTTAGGACATATGTTCAGTTCTTCGTTGTCAATCTTGGACTGTGCCTTTTCACCTGACCAAGTTTTAACCCTTTCCTCATGTCGTTCCTACTTATGACAGTGGGACGAATAAATTGAATATACGTCTCATGTAGTATATTTTACGACCCATCTACTTCGTGTCTCACCTTAGTTCTAATGGTCTTCATTATAGTTATTGGAGTCTATACTTCTACTGTGGTGTGAATACCGTCTTTCGTTTCTCTTTGATTTCTCGAAGAACTGCTTCCATTTTCTCCTCTCACTTTTTCGACCGAATTTTGAGTTATAAGTCTGTTGATTCTAGTACCGTAGGCCAAAGTAGTGAAGTACCGTTTATCTACCCCTTTGTTACCTTTGACACTTTATTAAAGAATTCTAGGTTTTAGTGACATATACCACTGACTTCGGTGTTTTAATTTTCTGGAAACAAGGAACTTTCTTTTCGATACTGGTTGAATCTGTCGAATAATTTTTCGTCTCTGTAATGAAACGGTCGTTTCCAGGTAGATCAGCTTCGATACCACAAAGGTCATCAGTACATACCTACACTCTCAACCTGATCTTTCTTTCGACTCGTATCTTAACTACGAAAACTTGACACCACAACATCATCTGAGAACTCTTAGGGAACCTGATATTCCTCTCGGGTGATCAGTTAGGATTTCCTTTAGTCAGGACTTATAAGTGACCTTCCTGACTCTGGTTTCGACTTTAAGGTTATGAAACCGGTGGACTACCACCAGTGTCTGTCTATTTTTAAACCACTGAAGGAAGTGAAATGGGTCAGACGAAAGACAGGAAAATAATAATATAACTGAAGGTAAAAGAGAATCTTTAATGATCTAAAGTTTAGGTTAAGAATTTATCCATAGTAAAAATATCGGGTAAAATATTTGAATGTACACGAGATTTACTGTGCACTTTCCAAAAAGTAAATCTGTAACATTTATGTCTTTCAAATCTTTGTTAGGTTAGATAGTTATTCACTAACCAACTATATATTTTTATGAAGAGTACCTTTACAGTATACCTACACTTTTTCTTACAATGGAGAGATACATCGCTCGACCTTTGTACAGGTCATATTTATATTCACCTTTTCAGTTCCACGTCTTCTCTCATATACCACATACTCGATATCATAAAAAAATTTACCGTAATATATATATATATATATATATATATATATATATCAAGTGTACTTATATATATTAAGTGTACTTATATATATATGTATATATAAGTGTATTTATTTGGATGGTTATTTCCTCCTTACTACAAAGTTCTTTACTTATCTACTCCCTGTTCTTACTTCAAGTCTGGGACATGACTATAAGTCGATCGTACGTGTTTAGTTCGGTATAAAAAACTATTTTATGAAGGTTTTCTCAACCATTTACCGTGGATATAACGAATGGGATATGGAATTTACAGTAAGACCGGAGGAGGGGATTTCGAGGTCCTTGAGTGTTCCTCAGTTTACGATTTTATATTACTCTTCATATTTTCTGAATAACTCCCTTTGTGACCACTCTTCTTTTCCTTTTCTCCTCGTCCTCATCGACCCCTCGCGGAAATTTGATGGTACGTCAAAACCGATGATACTTTCCTTTTGTCTTTCTTTCCTCTCTACTCATCCTTCTCGGTGTGACGTGATATCGAGTCTCTTTCAAAGTTGATCCGATTACTCCTCGTGTCCTAAGACACAACACGTCCTTATAAGACCAGAATCACGAAGGTACCACGAGTTAATGACCGACCCTCGTCAGATCACTCTCACACCTGTGTCTAAGGTGTGACCACCTAAAGTTTAAACGTTGTCGATCTTTGACAGTCCACTGATGTGACGAGTGTCGTCCTAGAGGTTCACTCTAGACTCGTCGTTTGAGGGTATTGATAGTTATGTTCCTAGGTGAAGAGGTAGGTATAAACGAGTAGGTTTCAAGTAGACACCAAGAGGAAGAATCACCTTTAAATTTCCTCTTCCCTATTTGTAAAGAAGAGGGTTTCTTTTATATATCTGTGGACTTTTACAAGTTACAACGATTAATAATCTCTTAACGTTTAGTTTTGGTGTTACTTTTAGTTGAGTGTGGTCAGTATTACCGGTAGTAATTTTTCAGATGTCTGTTTATATAGTTCTTATTTAGATCTCTCCTGAAGGTTCCACCACCTCCTTATTCTATCCCTCTAGTAGAGGGAGAGGTGTTTATGTAGTTTTGAAGTAGACGTATACGTTGTCGATGTCTTGTGGAAGACTTGTTCCGTCTTCTTTGGTCTGAAGTTTTTCCGTTCGGTTAGAGGAATCTTACTCCTTCCCGTTTTCTACTTCTAAATTTTTTCTCTCTCTATTTTCTAAAATCCTGTCTCTTGACACGAGGGTCTTCCCTCAGGACTTTTCAAAGGTGTGTGGGTGTCTAGGGGTGTACCCACCCCTATCCTTCCTTGAACCCTTAAAGTCACCCCTCGTATCGTTGTCCACAAGTCTTCCGTTTCGTTTTTCTTAAGTGTTACTTGTCCTGAAGGGTCAGTTCTTTTCCGAATGTACGAGTACGGATGTCATCACTCATCCCCGTCCCACTAGTCCGAGTCCGAATCCCCCATCCCGGGTCCCTCTCCTGACGTCAACTGAGGGTACTTCTATGAGACTCCTCCGATCATACTGTGTCGACTTCCTTAGGTCTCTTTTCGGACCTGGAGGGTCTCTCCGTTCTCTAGTAACGATAACCATGTAAGATTGTGGTGTACAAACGTTTCTCGTCGACACGGGCGTCACCGCCAGTTGTTTCGGCCGTCCTCGTGGTCACCACCCTGATCTAAGTTGACGTCAAATGATGGAGTCTACCCCTTTGTATTCGGTCATCAGTAACGGTTTGGGTCCATCTCACGGACTCCGTCACCCGTTTTACGACGGTGATGTCAGGACTGGGGTCTCCACCGTCGACGGTGGTTCGACACTTACCCGTGTCCCGAGTGTGGAACGGTTCTCGGAATAGTTGAACCTAGTTGGATCCTTGGGTACTGAGATCCGATCAAGGAACTCCCTTCACGTGTTGGAGGAAGTCTGACATTTTTTAGACCGTCTATAGATTACGGTGTACGTCAGGGATGATGTAGGATTAACACCGACAGTATGGTGGAGAGGGGTGAACTGACTCGTTTAATCGAGATTATTCGGAGTAGAGAACAGACCCGTCACTTCTCTTTGTTCTTCCATGGGATGTTCGTCTCCGTCCGTGTTTTGGTTTCGTGTTATGGACCCCAACACACTGGTTTCTTCATCTTACCTTACTTGAGGTCGTCGGTGTCCACGTCGTCTAATTTGACGGTGTTAATCGGACTCTGACACCTGATACCCCCGTTAATAACAGAGACCTTCGTTCATGTTTAATCTTATTCCGGTTTAGACTTAGACTCGACTAGAGTGTGACGGGTGTTGTCCAGGTCTCTATAAAGATCCTTAGTTAAATCAAGTCAACGAGTCAGTCCAAGTTGACAAACGTTACGGTACCTGACGTCGTACGATCCAGAGGGACGGGTAGTGGTTGAGGACCTTAAATGAGTTTGAGTACAGGTGACTCAGTCACTACGGTAGGTTGGTAGAGTAGGAGACAGTAAAGGAAGAGAAGGGTGGAAGTTAGAAAGGATCGTAGTCCCAGAAAAGTTTATTCAGTCAAGAAGTGTAACCCACCGGTTTCATAACCTCAAAGTCGAAGTCGTAGTCAGGAAGGCTACTTATAAGTCCTACCTAGAGGAAATCCTAACTGACCAACCCAGAGGAACGTCAGGTTCCCTGAGAGTTCTCAGAAGAGATTGTGGTGTCTAGTTTTCGTAGTTAGGAAGTCACGAGTCGAAAGAAATATTAGATTGAGAGTGTAGGTATTACTGATGACCTATTTGGTATTGGAACTGATCTACCTGGAAACAACCGTTTCACTACAGAGACTCAGGGTGTGGAAGTGGTACTTTAGTATACGAGGTGAGTTTTGGGAGGACGGTAGTATAACTTGTGTCGTCTGAAGACGATGTACTGGGTAGTTGTGTACATTTGTGACCGGACAGAGTTATAGGGTTTGGGATTCCCACCGTAGAGCTCTTAGTGATCGTTGAGAAAAAAAGTACTTCTACGTATCTTGTGTGTCACCTTCATACTGGTATATTCCACACATATATAAAAGGGTACAGACGTAAGGTGTGAAACTCTCAGGTTAGACATCTAGATGATTAATACTATACACCTAAAGTATGCACTACCGGTATGAGGTGGACACACAGGGTGATTATAAGAGTCTGTAAACGGACACTGATGACTAGTTTGAAGATTTAACAATAGTAGTCTTGGTGATTGATAAGTCAATGGTGTTTTGGTATTCGTACACTAGTGCACTAGTAGTACAGGAAAGTCGTGGAATCCTCTGGACGTAAGAGGAGCGGAGATCAATCATAGTTAAGACGTGACAGACTGCATATGTGAAAAGGTACCTGATACTTACTTTGGAGGAAAATAATGAAAAGAAGAGAACTACATATTAACAAGTAGTTATGGGAAAAGAAACGTAAAAAGAGAGGTCTCTTTCAACAGAAGTCGCTTATAAGAGGTCATTTCTGTTCAGACTCGACGAACATCGTCCAGAAGTCCAAGGTCCTTAATTTCATGTATTTCACGGTCGATAAATCCCTCGTTCCTTTACTTCAGAGTAACTTTGACCCTAAGATAGTGAACGTAGTATATAAAATGTATACTACAAGTGTCGATAGTTATTCAAGTAGATTTGGTTCGTTAAAGAGACCAGGTGAGGTCGAGACTTTGTAAAAGTTGGTAAGGACCTCCGGACATCCATCAACGTGTCTTCATTAGGGTACAGTAACACGGGAACTGGTAACCGACGAGAGTCCAGAGGTTTTCAACAACCACAAGGACTTGTACCATGTTCGGGTCACCATGAACATATAAGACTCTGAAACGTACCAATGAAAGGGTTTCTTTTTGTCGTCTAGAGTCTTGGTACCAGGTTGAAAGAAAAGTAAAAACAACAGAAACATATCTTGACCCTCCTATCAACCACTTATCCGTCCAGGTGTTATGACAATCTCAAACACTGTGACAATGATATACATACAAGTAGAAGGGACGACGACAGTAGTCTGACTATTTTTTAGTAGTGAGAGGACCAGGTAAAGAAGAAGGAGGAGTAGGAGGAGTAGGACAAGTTGTCGTAAAAGAAGGCGAAGGAGGACAAGAAGGACCAAAGACCTCCTCAGAAGTAGATGGTTTTATTTGGTCGACAACAAAGGACGGTCGACAGGAACGACTCTTAGTAAAACCACAGGTCCAGATCCAAGACGAAGTTGCTGAAGTGGTAAGGAGTGTTACACGAGACGGAGCGTCACAGACTCGACGATGACGACGACGACGACGACGACGAGAAGGAGAAGGTGGTGTACTAAGTAGACGAGGAGTAGACGGACTGAACTCCTTCCCAATGGAGAGTCTCTGGGAGGTCAAACAACAGAAAACGACGGGTGTCTCTCGTTAAGAACTAAGTAAAGGTTTTCGGTCGAACGATGAAGAACCTGAAACCGATCTGGTAGTCTTCTACGTTTCCAAAAGTGTAAGGAGAGTGGGTGAAGACCGTTAAATAGGATTCCTTCATAAGGTTTATAAACTATCGGAAAATATTTAGAGAGACTACCAACTCTGAGGTTAAATCTCTTCTTGGTCACCACGACTCTTTTACCCCACGAAGGACAGGAAGAACCCTGAGTCCGTCGTCGGAGCCGTCGAGGTGACACAATGACTCGTGCTTCACCCCGACCCTAGTGGTTAGGCCCGGTGGGCCCAGAGAAGGTGTCTCCACCGACCCCGGGACGAATGGAGGAGAAAAGAAGAAGGACCTAGAGAAGTTCGACCCATGGCAGGGTCCGGTGAGAGGGGTTGTCAGTGAAAACCCTCCGAGGCCTAAAAACAAAAGATCAAAAAAGACCCGTCTCCGACGTCGGAAGGGGGGGCGAGGGGGCGGTGGAGGCCCAGGGGCGGGGCGTGGTGTCGGGAGCCCCCGATCTCGTCCCTCCCTCGCGATTCTTGAGGAGGGACTCAGTTCGGTTCTTCGGTCCTCAGCCCGTTAACCGGGTCTTTCTTCTGGGGGCTCCCCAGTCTCCCGTCCCCCTTCCCTTCCTTTCCTGACGTCATGGTCAGGACGACAGGGGTGGCGGGGTCTACGACGAAGTGTAGCCCCAAGGGTGGGGGTGGGGAGGTAGCCCCCCGCAAACGGATCGAACTTCGGGGTCGATAATGTGAGGCCCCCGCTCTACAATACCGGGGGACGTATTGTAATCTTTCTTACTTTGTTGTTCTTTTTCTCAAGGGATTCCTCCACTTGCCTTTTCCGTTACCGTGAAGTGAGGTCATGAGAACGGACCTTTTAGGGTACCTACCTCCTCGGACCACCCGATGTAAGGTACCCAGGGATTCTCAGTCTGTGCTGACTCGTTGAAGTGAAAGTGAAAAGTGAAAGGACGTAACCTCTTCCTTTACCGTTGGGTAAGGTCACAAGAACGGACCTCTTGGGGTCCCTGTCCCGTCGGACCACCCGACGGTAGATACCCCAGCGTGTCTCAGTCTTTGCTGACTTCGTTGAATCGTCATCGTCGTCGTCGTCGTCGTTCCTCCACTTTCTGGATATGAGACTTGTCATACCTTTTAATTACTTCCTTAAACTTCTAAGACATTACTTTACCTTTCTGTAAGTTACAAGAACCTTACCTTCCTAAGTATATAAAAAAAAATTACAAGTATGATGGGTATATTAGATGACCTAAATTACCTGAGGGATAGTTTTATAGGTACTGTAAAAAGTGTCTTCATATTGTTTATTTGGATTTTAAGTCTACCTTGATGTTTTCTGTGTCTTAACGTTTTACTTGAACTCTTTTCCCCTCTTTCAATCTCAAGATTGGGAGGACCTGACGTCTTATATTTTGTTTAGAGATCATTAGTTTTATCGTACCATGACTGTGTTTTCGTTTATATATCTAGTTAACTTGTCTTATGCGTCGGGTCTTCATAGGTACGTGGTTACCAATTAATTAGGTACTGTTTCATCCATTCTTATATATTACCTTTTCTCACAGAGAAGATGTACACCACAATTTTGTTGTTGTTGGACCTGTAGTCCCGCTCCCTCTGTCACTTGACTCGCCGTCACTCCACCCCTCACGACCGAGGCGAACCACGACGGGGTCGAGGGTCGAGGGCTTGCACAGTGACACCGACCCTGGGGGAGGGAGGTGGAACCCTCAGGGAGCGGGGTACGGGGTCCTCCTTATCTACGAGACCGGGGAGGAGTCGTAGGAGAGTGGAACCTCGTCGGTTGATCAGGACCGGTGAAGGGACAGAGGTCGGTGTCCGAGGTCGAGTCAGTGGTCTTTCCACTCCCTCCCTCTCCTCCCCACTGGTGCCGACGAAAACCGGGTCCAATTACGTCTCCAGAACCGACGTCGGTCTCGTGTCCGAGACCCAGAGAGTCTACGAGGAACCGAGAATGCGAGAGGCTCCACCGGTGTCGTCGTCATCGGTGGTCTCTAGTCAAACGACAGAGGGAGGGAGGTTACAGTCCAACAACAACAAGAATGTGGTGTACATCTTCTCTGTGAGAAAAGGTATAAGAATGGATGAAACAGTACCTAATCAACTGGTAACCACGTACCCATGAAGACCCGACACATAAGACAAGTCAACTAGATATATAAACGAAAACACAGTCATGGTACGATAAAACTAATGATCTCTAAACAAAATATAAGACGTCAGGTCCTCACAATCTTGAGATTGAAAGAGGGGAAAAGAGTTCAAGTAAAACGTTAAGACACAGAAAACATCAAGGTAGACTTAAAATCCAAATAAACAATATGAAGACACTTTTTACAGTACCTATAAAACTATCCCTAAGGTAATTTAGTCATCTAATGAAACCCATCATATTTTTAAAAATTTTGTACTTAGGAAGGTAAGGTTCTGGTAACCTACAGACAGGTAAAGTAGTATCTTAGAAGTTTAAAGAAGTAATTAAAAGATATGACAAGTCTCATATCCAGAAAGTGGAGGAATCCCTTGAGAAAAAAACAACAACGAAGTAAGAAAGACTACACTAAAATCGACCTAAAAATTTAAAATATGAAATTATAAAATAATAAGTACATATGTTTTCGTTCTCGAAAGACATATAGTTAGAACGTAGAAAGTTAAGACGATTTAATTAAATACTCAAGATTGTAAAAAACTTACCTCCGAAATCCAAAGAGATATGTTTCATAATTCAGTAGAGGATTATCAATGTCGAAACAGAATGTTAAACCTAAGTAAAATAAAGAAAGAGAACAGACTGACAACACCGATAATGAAGGTTACGATAAAATTTATCACAACCGTTCTCAAAATGGAAACAAAGTGTAAGTTTTTTTAGTAATTGTCTTCAACCCGTCCAACTACGTCAGGCCACCTCCACCCCGTCAGACCGAAGAGGAGCGTGGTGGACCCTTCCGGGTCAGTCGACCCGGTGGCACGGGAAAGGTGTCGGGGTCGAATCCTCGGACCGAGGTGTAGGACTGTTCCCCCTCGTAGTGACACCGGGTGACAAGTTTCGTGAGGACCGAAGGACCCAGTTCCGTCACCGTCACCACCTCCACCTCTGACTGGTCCTTGTCAGGTGTGACGGTGACCTCTCCTCGGACTACGTCGGTTTTTTATTTATTTACTTAGTAATGGTTTTGTTTGGTGAGTAATGTGTGTTATTTGTTAAAGTTATAAATTATCTTCTAAGTAACTGAATTAAAGTTATATACTAGTAATTTCCTTCTCCTTATCTTTGTTATCCTTTCTCATTGTCATGTATATAGTGGTTTAACCCGGTTAGTTGTAGGTCTAATTGTCGTTAGACCTCAGGGTTAACCCTTTTTCAGGGTCCGTTACACAGATTAGGTGTCCACTTGAAGTTTTAACGTCAAAGTCCCCAAGGGTGAATATTAGGGTCCCGTGTTTCACTATAGTAATAGTCAAAAGTCCGTTTCTACGTCGAGACCAAAATGAAATTAGAACAATGTTACAACAAACGAAATAGAACACTCAGTATCCTAAATGATTCGGGACTCACCACCCGGTCTGGAGATCCCCGAGTTCTTGAGGTTCTGTGTGAGGAGAAGAATAAATTTCATGAAGAACGGAACGACACGAATGTCCGTCGTACCTTAGACCCGTTACATGTCCGTCCAGTCTTCTTTCCAAACTCCGGACGAGAGGACGAAGACTTTAGACTTGTTCTGATGGAGGTAAAATTAAAGGAATCGTTTATCTTCACAAATCTCACCCACAAAAACAGAACAAGAACTTAGATCACCCGTCAGAACGTAGAAAAGTAACAACTCATACTACAACCGACACCCAAACAGTATTTACCGAAAATAATACAACTCTACAAAGGAGAGATGGACGAAGCTACTCTTAAAAAAATAGTATTTACCTATAATTTAAAAAAGGTCACGAAAATGACACAGAAAACTCTACTATTCCACTAAAAATAAGATGGAAAACAATTACATCATGTAGTGTGAACAACTAAACGAAAATTTTATAGTGTGATAAAAACATTGGGACCTTACTTAGGTCAAACTAGTTTCAAAAACTAGGAAAAATATATAACAACCTCAACCAAAAGATCGTGAAAGAATTTTTATAAACGTAGAAAAATAGTCTCTATGACAGAAGATTAAAAGAAAAAGATGTCATAGCAACCAAAACACAGTCCTATTACGGAACATCTTATAGGGAGGAGAATTTAAAAAACATTATCGAAGTCTTCCTATCCATAATCAAAAGACATATAGACTATTTTTAGGTGACATTTCGGTGGACCAGAATCTGAACACAAACGATCTTCAAATATACTTTTTTTAATTTTATTTAACTAAAAATTTACATCTATATATACTTTATTTAAAGTATACCTGACAAGGGTCCCCTAGTCAACCATTTCTTGGGTGGACGGTTACGTCCTCTACGTTCTCTGTACCCAAGTTAGGGACCCAACTCTTTTTAAAGGACCTCGTCTTTTACCGTTGGACGAGATCATAAGAACGGACTTTTTAAGGTACCTGTCTCCTCGGACCACCCGATGTCAGGTACCCCAACGTTTCTCAGTCTGTCCTGACTCACGTGTGTATGTGTGTGTCTGGATATATACTTTCCATTCCGATATTACAAATCCTCTTTTATACTTTATAGTGCTGTACTTCATTCGTTTCTGAAGAATTTGTCGTTTTTGATAATGACCGTCATTCAAAGTTTTGAACCGTTTACACTGATTTAATTCTAATTATTAAAGAAGGTAGTATACCATGTATTTCACTCACTTTCTCATTCGGTGTCTGTCGTCCTTCTATGAAAGATAAGATCATTTCTTTTTCCTAACCTAGATCTGACGTATCTCTCGAGGATGTTTAGAAATTCTTTATTTACTTTAAGGATGTTATTTCTATACGTTTTATGAACTTATACGTGAAGTATTTTCTTCTGTAAGTTTAAGGGTTATTTGTTTTATCTGTCCACTGGTTTGTATTACTAGTAGTCCTTTTATCTTAATTTTAATAAATTCATTGTAACACAAATACCTAGAACAACGACCTGGATAAATAAATCCAGTAGTTATTTAAAAAAATTTGATGTCAGTTAACTTTGTTAACAAAAGAGACACATCAACACGGTGTCAATAATATTTCTAAAAAACAAATAAACATTTCTACAGTAATGTCAATTCACTGTATCGTCTAGACAGTCCCACACTGATTCTACTACCTCTTCACTCTTCTCTAACGAGACATATCATCTATATATATTATACGTCAATTCTAATAAACGGTGTAAATTAAAAGTTAAAGATTCCCAACGAAAAATTTAAAATAAAAATTAAAACATAAAAACATAAGAACTTTTTATTTTAACTACATTGTATGACGTAAGGTTTTAGAGTAAAGATGGGGAGATATAACGTGTGATAACGGAGAGAGGGTGTCTATTTATGAACATAATCGAAAAACAAATGAGAAATTAACAATGTATAACTTTTGTACTTGACTATAAATATGGGGGACATAAATGTCTTCCGTCGTATTTTGATTTGAGATTAGAGTGAAAAAAGTGAATTGTTATGTGGGACTTCTATTAAAGTCGTTTTTTGTGTCTACAAAAGGAGTGAAGAAAACGTAAATGAACCATCAGGTAATACACCTACAAGGAATAAATGAAGATATAAGGGGAACATAAAGTATTGTTGTCTGTTGGAATACACACTTTCATCAAAGTTTAAAAATACATATAAAAAACCTATAGAAAATCTTTACCTTAATCATCGAGTTTATAATTTGTATCCAAAGATAAAACAGTGTTATTTCATCGTTCTCACTCAAAGGGAGTGTGGAACTTCACTCACAATCAGTGGGTCAATACAGACTGAGAACGTTGGGGTACCTGACATCGGGTGGTCTGAAGAGACAGGTACCTTAAGGGGTCCTTTCTTATGACCTCTCCTATCAGTAAGGGAAGGGGTCTCTAACTTGGAAAGGTGAAATTTGTTGAATTTTTTTTTTTTTTTTTCTGTTCCCTCACCGTAGTGGTTCTACCGTCGTATCCAACAAAGACTGAAACAAGAAGAAGTGTTCTTCTTGATTGTGTAAAAGATCTTTTTCTGTGGTTATTTACTTAGGATCTTATACTTGTACTCCGATTTCCTGGTGTCTCTGACTCTGTCTGATGTAATCTTCCCGATTCTCTTCGTCAATGTTTCGCTGATGGAAGGGGTAGGTGATCCGCTCGTCTCTGTTGTACCTCTCAAGAGGGGACTTAGTTTCTAGTGAGTTTCCTCTTTTCTCTTGTAATTACCCTGTGGATCTTAGGGGGGTAGTAACACCCAACGAGACACCCTCAGTAATGAGACTGGGACACTCCTAACGTTCACTCGTGACTATTATTTTTTTCTCTTTTAAATGTCCATTTATAATGAGTACTCGTATCTACGTTTTTAAGAGTTGTTTTATGATGTTTTGTTTAGGTTACTATGTAAGTTTCCTAGTATGTGGTATTAGTTCTCCCTAAATAAGGTCCCTACGTTTCTAAAATGTCATAAACGTTTGGTTAGTTAAACTATATGGTGTAGTTGTTTAACTTCTTATTGTTAGTATACTTGTAGAGTTATCTACGTTTTTTTCGAAGACTACTTTAAGTTGTGTGTAAAAACTAATTTTTTTTTATCTGGGAGGTCTTCGCCCGTATCTCCCGTTTAGGGATTTGTATTATTATTAATGGATGTCGATTGTAGTACGAGTTCCCACTTTTCGATTTTCGTAAATGAGATTTTAATCCTTGTTCTGTTCTTATAGGTTAGAGTGGTGAAAATAAGTTGTATTACAACCTTCAGGATCGGAGTTGTTAGTCTCTTCTTTTTCTTTATTTTGTTAGATTTAACCTATTCTCTTCCCATTGAGAGTGACAAGTATCTACAGTATTATAATATGTACCTTTTAGTATTTCTAGGATGGTCTTTTGACGATCTCAAGTAGTTACTTAACCTGTTTCAATGTCCTATTTTTTTATCTCTTTAGAAAACATAAAGATATGTGGTGGTTACTTTTTACTCTTTGTCTTTAAATTTTTTTTTAAAAAGTAAAATGTATCGGAGTTTTTCTTATTTTATTGATCTTTATTTGGATGGAATCCTCTCTTATTTTTGGACATGGGACTTTCAATATTCTACGACTAATTTTTTTAGTTTCTACTGTGTTTTTAACCTCTCTCTATGGTATAAGAACCCGAAGGTACCACCGAGTCACTATTTCTTAAGTGGAAGTTGTTCCTTTGGTGTCCTCTGTACCCGAACTAGGAACCCAGACCTTTTAGGGAACCTTCTCCCGTACCGTTGGACGAGGTCATATGAATGGACGTTTTGGGGTTATTTGTCTCCTCGGACAGTCCGATGTCAGGTGACCCAGTATTTCTCAGTCTGTGCTGACTTCACTGAATCGTACGTGTGTACGTGGCACAAGAACTATCTTCTTAGTTATAACAGTTTTACTCATATGGTGTCTTTTGTTAGATGTCTTAGTTACGTTAGGGATGGTTTAATGGTTTCCGTAAAAAGTGTCTTTACCTTGGTTTTTCCTTACAGGTTTGATATTCTGTTAACGTGAGTAAAGTGTACGACCATTCCAATACGAGTTTTAGGAAGTTCGACCGAAGTCGTTATATGCTTGGTTCTTGAAAGTCTACATGTTCGAACCAAATCTTTTCAGTCTCCTTTGTCTCTCGTTTATAGTTTGTAAACTACCTAGTATCTCTTTCGTTACCTTAAAGTCTTTTTCTTTAGATGTATACGAAGTAATTGATACGATTTCGGAATCTGACACACCTAGTGTTGTTTAACACCTTTTAAGAGTTTGTCTACCCTTATGGTCTGGTGCAATGAACAGAGAACTCTTACAACATACACCCAGTCCTTCGTTGTCAATCTTAACCTGTACCTTATTGACTGACCAAGTTTTAACCCTTTCCTGATACTGTTCCGACGTACAATGGTGGGAAGAAAAATTTGAATATTCGTCTTGTATAGTACACTTCAGGACCCGACTTACTTAGGTCCATTCCGAAAATAGTTCTAAAGGTCCTCTTTATAGTTGTTGGAGTCTTTATAGTTGTTGGATCCTCAACCTTTTAAGTTAGAGGTACTGAAGTCTACTGTGGTGAGATTATTGTCTGTAACTCCTCTTTGATTCCTTGGAGAACTACTCCCACTTTTTCCTCTTATTTTTTAATTGTAATTTCGAGTTGTAATTTTTTTTGATTCTAGTACTGTAAGTCAGGGTAGTGAAGTCCTGTTTATTTTCCCCTCTTCCACCTTCGTCACTATCTAAAATAAAAGAACCTGAGGTTTCAGTGACGTCTACCACTAACGTTGAAACTTTAATTTTCTACGAACGAGGAAGATTCTTTCCGATACTGTTTGGATCTGTCATATAATTTTTCGTCTCTTTAGTGAAACGGTTGTTTCTAGATATGTCAGTTTCGATACCGAAAAGGTCATCAGTACATACCTACACTCTCGACCTGGTATTTTTTCCGACTCGTAGTTTCTTAAATACGGAAACTTAACACCACGACCTCTTCAGGGAACTCTTAGAGAACCTGTCGTTTCTGTAGTTTGGTCATTTAAGATTTACTTTAGTAGGGACTTATCAGTAACCTTCCTGACTACTTCGATTTCGAGGTTATTAAACCGGTGAATTACACTTCTCGATTAAGTAATCCTTTCTGGGACTAAGGCCCTTTCTAACTTCCGTTTTCCTCTTCCCTCACCGTCTCCTACTCCACTAATCTATAGTTGTAACTGAATTACTTGTGCTTTAACTCGTTTGAGACCGTCTATCACTTCCTGTCACCTCGAACAACGTAACGTCGGGTACTTCAGTATTGCTTGACCTGTACTAAATCACTGACTTGTTTTATTCTTGGTTTTTGGAAATTTCATATTCGTACATACCTTAGTGTTCTCTAGAACTTATCAGTTTCTTTAGAACTCTTTCTCTTTACCTCGATCTCCTTAGTCCGAGGGAATGAAGTCTGATATGATGTTTCGATCGTTGTAGTTTCTTTATACCATGTCCGTCTTTTTGTCTTTATATCTAGTTACCTTACACTGGTGTTTATGTCGCTATTTGTGTACGTGGATACCGGTTCATTACAAACTGTTTCCTATGTTCTGAGATGATACCTCATTTCTGCCAAAGAAGTTTTACAGTAGGACCCTTTTGACCTGTCGATGTAACTTTTTCACTTTAATCATGTAAAAATTTTTGGTAAGTATTCTTATTTTAGTTTCACCTAATCTCTGGATTTATATTCTGACTTATGATATTTTGAAAATCCCTTTTTGAATCCATCTTCTGTGTGACTGTGTTTAGTTTTCTTTTAGAAAAAGTCAGACAAATTATCTCACATCTTTTATTTTTGTTTTTATTTGCTCATCCTTGATGAATTGAGTTTTCAAAACGTGTCGTTCCCTTTGGTTCTTCTTTTACTTTTCTACTAGGTGTCTTACCTTCTTTTAGAAACGTTTACTGTACTGACTGTTCTCCATTAAGAAGTTTTAAATGTTTGATAAGCACACAAGTTATAAATTTTTTTAAAATTTTTTACCCGTTTACTAGATTTATCTGTAAAGATGTGTCTTCTGTATGTCTACGTTTTGTTTGTGTGTGTGTGTGTATGTGTGTTTTCCACGAGTCAAGTCAAGTCAAGTCAGTGAGTCAGTACATACTGAGAAACGTTGGGGTACCTGACGTAGTACGGTCCGAAAGAACAGGGAGTGGTTGAGGGTCTGGAACAAGTTTGAGTACAAGTATCTCAGTCACTACGGTATGTTGGTAGAGTAGGAGACAGTAGGGGAAGAGAAGGGTTGAAGTTAGAAAGGGACGTAGTCCCAGAAAAGTTTACTCAGTCAAGAAGCATAGTCCACCGGTTTCATAACCTCGAAGTCGAAGTCGTTGTCAAGAAGGTTTCTTATAAGTCGTAACTAAAGGAAATCCTACCTGACCAACCTAGAGGAACGTCAGGTTCCTTGAGAGTTCTCACAAGAGGTTGTGATGTCAAGTTTTCGTAGTTAAGTAGCCACGAGTTGCATCTTCCGTTACCGTTGGGTGAGGTCACAAGAACGGACCTCTTAGGGTCCCTGCCCCCTCGGACCACCCGACGGTAGATACGCCAACGTGTCTCAGCCTGTGCTGACTTCACTGAATCGTTGTCGTCGTCGAAAGGAATTCCAGGTTGAAAGTGTAGGTATGCACTGATCACGTTTTTTATATCGAAACTGATCTGTCCGGAAGCAACCGTTTCATTACAAGGACGAAAAGTTATACGACAGATCAAACCAGTATCGAAAAGAAGGTTTCTCGTTCACAGAAAATTAAAGTACTGATGTTCCACTGTCTCATCTTCTTGTACACGAGTAGAAGAGGACATTCTTGAGGTTTTAATGTTTGCCGACGACCTGTTGGTAGTTTTCATCTTACAGGTGAAGTCCAGTCAAGTCAGCGAGTGAACACACGCTGAGAAACACTGGGGTACTTAACGTCGTTCGGTCCGGAGGGACAGGTAGTGGTTGAGGGTCTCAAGTGAGTTTGAGTGCAGGTAGCTCAGTCACTACGGAAGGTCGGTAGAGTAGGAGACAGCAGAAGGACGGGGGTTAGGGAGGGTCGTAGTCTCAGAAGAGGTTACTCAGTTGAGAAGTGTTGTCCACCGGTTTCATGACCTCAAAGTCGAAATCGTAGTAAGGAAGGTTTCTTATGGGTCCTGACTAGAGAAATCTTACCTGACCAACCTAGAAGAACGTCAGTTTCCTTGACAGTTCTCAGAAGAGGTTGTGGTGTCAAGTTTTCGTAGTTAAGAAGCCACAAGTCGAAAGAAGTATCAGGTTGAGAGTGTAGGTATGTACTGGTGTCCTTTTTGGAATCGGAACTGCTCTACCTGGAAACAACTGTTTCATTACAGAGACGAAAATTTATACGATAGATACAACCAGTATTGAAAGGAAGATTCCTCATTCACAGAAAATTAAAGTACCGACGTTAGTGGTGAACGGCACTAAAACCTCGGGTTTTTTTATTTCAGACTGTGACAAAGGTGACAAAGGGGTAGATAAAGGGTACTTGACTACCCTGGTTTACGGTACTAAAAGCAAAAGACTTACAACTAGAAATTCGGTTGAAAAAGTGAGAGGAGAAAGTGAAAGTAGTTCTCCGAAAAATCAAGGAGAAGTGAAAGACGGTATTCCCACCACAGTAGACGTATAGACTCCAATAAGTATAAAGAGGACACTTAGAACAAAGGTCGGGTCACAAAGAGTACTACATGAGACATATATTCAATTTATTCGTCCCACTGTTATATGTCGGAACTGTATAAGGAAAAGGATAAATCTTGGTCAGACAACGAGGTACAGGTCAAGATTGACAACGAAGGACTGGACGTATATCCAAAGAGTTCTCCGTCCAGTCCACCAGACCATAAGGGTAGAGAACTTCTTAAAAGGTGTCAAATAACACTAGGTGTGTCAGTTTCCGAAACCGTATCAGTTATTTCGTCTTCATCCACAAAAAGGACCTTGAGAGAACGAAAAAGGTACTAGGTCCCCTACAACCGTCAAACTAGAAACGAAGGTGACGGAAAAGATTTTAGTCGAACTTGTAGAGTGTCAAGTGCCAAGTACATAACGACTTCGGACCGAACCTCTTAAAACTCGTAATGAAATGGTCACACACTCTACTCTCGTTTTCATGTCATCAAACTCGTAAGAAACTGTAACGGAAAGAAACCCTAACCTTACTTTCGACTGGCAAAGGTCAAGACACCGGTGACGACTCAAAAGGTTTAAACGACCGTATAACACACGTCGTGAAAGTGTCGTAGTAGAAAGTCCTAAACTTTCTCGAGGTGACCTTGAGGTAGTGGAGGTGACCGAAACAAGTATCACTACGAGAGATGGCGGGTGAACTGAAGTGTAAGGTCCTACACACCGAGATCCACTCACTAGTGTGGTAGCACTGATAGGACTAACACTTCTAGAAAAAACATGTCAAGACACATAAAAACGGTGGAGAAGAATTATGGAAGACGAAGACAATCCAGGTCTGGTAAAAACAGGAAATAGCTCGGGTAGAAAAGTACTTTACAAGGAAACCATAGAGATTAAAAGAACTGCTCTGGAGATCAGTAAGAATAAGACAAGAAAAGGAGATAAAGAAACGTGACTAGTAACTCCTTCCGAAAGAATAGAGAGGAACGATAAGAAACCTTGAGACGTAAGTCTACGAATATAGAAAGGAAAAGAGGAGACGAAAAGTGAAGAGAAGAAAAATGTCGAGAAACATTTCGGAGGGGTCTGTCGGTAAAACGAAAAAACGTAAAGAAAAGGTACCTCTACCAGAACTAGGGACAGAGGACATGTTACAGTGCTTGGAGGTAAGTATCAAGTCGTCCGTGAAATAGACAGTCTATATCAGGGAATTTAGATAAAGAGTGAATGAGACATTAGTATTCCCTAAACTAAATCCAGTATGGACTTACTAGATCACCAAAGGGGATGAAATAAGTTAAATTCAGAATTAAACCGTTATTCCTCAAGTACTAGACTCGGTGTCAGTCGAGGGTCAGAACAAAAACGACTGACATCTATGGTGGTTTTTACTAAGGGGTTCGGGTTCCCGTTTCTTCTTAGAGGTAGTTCCCATCCTCCCCTTTTTGAAGTAAATCTTATTTTGAGGTATGGACGGTCTCTGTGAGTCTCCCGAGTTTTTTTTTTTTTTTGGAAAACGTTTAGTCCTCTAGGGTCTTTCTGACTCGGTCCAGACAGAAACTCACAAACTCACAGAGGACGTCTCCATACCCAGTCGTCACCGGACGACGTCCCCGTCCCCGAGACCCACGTCGTCTGGAGTCATACCGTTTTCGGGAGAACCCTCTCCAGTGGTAATTGGGGTGGTGTCTCGGTGGTCTTGAATGTGTCCTGACCCCTTTGTATGAGAACCTGCCGTGTTTGTTTTGCAACACGGGTGGTCCTGGGTCCTCTTTCCTCGTCACTGGGGTGTTCTCTGACTAGGTCTGAACGGACCCTCACAGGTCCTTAGAGGTTATCTCCAAACACAACCACCACCGGACGACGTCCCAGTCCCTGTGACTCACACCGTCACCCATGTTCCCTGGAAAACTTCCTCCAGCGGTAATAGAAGTAATGGAGGTGGTATCAAACCGGAGTCCATTTTGTTGTCCCTCCCTTGTGTTAGAACGGGTAGTTGTTTTTTAACTAAATGACTCGTACCGAGGCTCGTAGTCTTGTTCTGGGTCAAAGGGGTGTCAGTCAGAGAGGGTAGTCCTTCAAAGGTATTCGGAGAGTAGGAATAGTTAGTCTCCCTCCTATTCTTACTTTTGGTGTTAGTGTCTTTTAATTAGTTTGACTAGTGTACCTGGTGCCGAAATAGATTAAGTTACTTTGATACTCGGTACGACACATTCCGGTGGGTTCTACCTGCCCAGTACCACCTCTTAAGACTGTTTTGTACCAGGTGACCTCTTCCCTTACCGTTTGGTGTAGTCATAAGAACGGAACTCTTAGGGTACCTTCCACGAGTATACTGATTAATAATCTCTTTACTTTTAGTTTTGACGTGACTCTATAGTAGAGTGAGGTCAGTCTATCGGTAATAGTTTTACAGATGTTTGTTATTTACGGTTCTTTCCTGTACCCCTATTCCCTTGGGTGGATAAGACAACCACCTTTACTTTTAGTAACGTCCGTGATACCTTTTGTCATACCTCGAAGGAATTCTTTCGATTTTTGTCAGATAGTACAGTAGGTCGTTAGGGTAAGGACCCATATATAGACCTCTTTTGGTACCAAGTTCTCCTATGTACGCGGGTTTACAAGTAACGTCGTGATAAATGTAATCAGTTCTGTACCTTCGTTTGATTTACAGGTAGCTGTCTATTTATCTATTTCACATACACCATGAACATATTTTACCTAATAATAAGTCGGTACTTTTTATTACTTTATTACGGTAAACGTCGGTGTATCTACCTGGACCACTAATAGTATGATTCACTTTAAAGTCTAATTTTTTATGTTTATAATATACTATAAAGAATAGTACATTCGTTATAGTGTATTCTGAGACTAAATAGTCTTAAATTTTTATATACTATGTTTACTTGAATAATGTTTTGTCTTTGTCTGAGTTTCTTAAAACTTACTTTAATACCAACGTACGTAGGATTCAACGAAGTCCGTACAGGTTGAGGAACCCTGGGTGGGATACCTGATATTGGGTGTCCGAGGAGACAGGTACCCTAAGAGGTCCGTTCTTGTTACCTCACCTAATGGTACGGGGGGAGGTCCCTTGTAAGAGTTGGGTCCCTAACTTGGACACAGAGAATATAGAGTACGTGACCGTCCACCCAAGAAATGGTGATCACGGTGGACCCTTCGGGACTTTAATACCTTCAAATTGAAAGTACCTCTCCCTATGTTACTCTCAAAACGTAACTGTCCATATGTGAAATTATAAATTTTCTATTTGTTTTTTCTGGATGACAGATCGTGTCCCTAGAGACGAGTTATAAGACATTATCGGATTTACTCTTGTCTTAGACTTTTTCTTATTTACGTTCATATACAGTTTGACTTTGTGAAAAAGGGATTTCGTCTTTGATTGTGTTATAACAATTCGTTGATAGCAGGTTATATTTTATGAAAAGAGTCTTATCGTTGTAATGTTTACTATTGTGTCTTTATGTTTCATAGTATTTTCCGATGATACTTGTTAATATATGGTTACTTCACCCGATGGATCCTCTTTACCTTATTAAGAATCTTTATACGTTCTGACTTAGTCCTTCTTTGTCTTTTAGACTTATTTGGTTAATGACCGTTACTCCAACATGGTCATTAGTTTTTAAAAGATTACTTCATTTTGAATTCTGGTCTACCGAAATGACCATTTACATGGTTTATAAATTTGTTCTTAATACGGTACTCACGCACGTACGACTCAATGTAGTCAGTACAGACTGAGAAACGTTGTGATGCCTGACATCGGGTGGTCGGAGGAGACAGGAGCCTCGAGAAGTCCGTTCTTAGGACCTCACCCAACGGTACGGGAGGAGGTACCCTGGAAGTATTGGGTCTCTGACTTGGGAGTAGAGAATATAGAGGACGTAACCGTCCACCAAGAAATGGTGATCGCAGTTGACCCTTCGGGGTTCTTAATATGGTTAGGAAGAGTTTGAGAAGAATTTCTATCTTTTCCTCCTCTGTGAGAGTTTGAGTAAAATTCTTAAAACAATGGTAACAATAATAAAACTATGGTTCCGAATTATTCCTTTGAAGATCATTTCTTTTAATGTCCCGTTATAAGAGTTAATTATATCTATATTTTTAACAGTTGTTTAATGATCTTTTCGTTCATAGTCTAACCTTTTATTATTTTTACTATAAGTATACAACTACTGTTCTCAAATTTCAGAACTTTTGACTTCTTTTTTGAAGATCTGTATTAGTTACTTAAGTGATTACAAAGACCTACACTTTAATTCAACTTTTTTAGTCACATAACCGTAAGCTTGGGTGTCATCATTCGATCAGTTTGTCTTCCTTGTTACGTCCGTTGTATCTCCCGTTGGACTCTTGTATGTCGGGACCACTTTCCACCCGTCACTCGACAACACGGAGTATCTTGTGAATGACGTATTCTTAAACCTTCACATTGGTCACATTGGTCACATCGTTTATTTATATTTATTTTTGTCGTTTAATCCGTTTTACACCGTTGTCTCCTTATCGAGGGTTCACTTCCTGGTTCTAATTTAGGATCTTCTTAATTCACTTCACCTCTATTCGTTTGACGGACTATCTCAACATCCATTACATGCATATCTATGACTTTACTGAACCCTCTTCTTACCTAATTGTCTCACTTTCAATCTTCAAAAATTGTATCTCAATCTTGTATATTTCTTGTTTCGTCGTTATTTTTTATTTTATTTACTTTATTTATGTGTTCCTCAGCTGTTATATAAACTACTTTGTCCCCTTGGATAGTCGATTGAACCTTTTATTACATCATCTTTAGTGAGACACACACTATCTCTTTATCTTATATACTTTTCTCTTTAGTTTTCGTGTCTTTAACTTCGACATTATTTTTTAGTCGTAGGTATAGTTTGATGGTTACTATAACAAGTGTCTTGATCTTGTTTAAGGTGTTAAAAATACCTTTGTGTTTTCTGGGACTTATCGATTTCGTCAGTACTCTTTCTTCTTACCTTGACCTCCTTAGTCAGAAAGTCTGTAGTCTGATATGATGTTTCGATGTCAGTAGTTCTGTCATATCATGAACATGTTTCTGTCTTTATATGTAGTTACCTTGTTTTATCTTTCAAGTCTCTATTTAGGTGTGTGGATACCTGTGGAATAGAAACTCTTTTCTTCGTTTTTACATGTTACCTGTTTTCTGTCAGAGAAGTTGTTCACCACAACCCTTTTGACCAGTTGATGTACATTTTCTTACTTTGATCTTGTGAAAGATTGTGGTTTGTGTTTTTATTTGAGTTTTACCTAATTTCTATATTCCCATTCTGGTCTCTTCTTGTCTCTGATATTTTGAGAATCTCCTGTTATATCCGTCTTGTGTAAGACTGTATTTAGTGTCGTTCTAGGAGATACTACGTGGAGATTCTCATTATCTTTATTCTTGTTTTTATCTGTTTACCCTGGATTAATTTGAATTTTTGAAAACGTATTGCTTCCCTTGATATTCATTACACTTATCTGTCGGGATTCTTACCCTCTTTTATTATCGTTTACTTTGTCGACCTTTCTCAATTAAAGGTTTTATACGTACGTCGAGTACGTCGAGTACGTCGAGTTATGGTCTTTTTACTTGTTGGGTTAGTTTTTCACCCACTTTCTGGATTTGTCTGTAAAGAGGTTTTTTCTGTATATCTACCGACTATTTGTGTACCTTTTTACGAGTCGAAGTGAGTAATCTTTTTACATTTAGTTTTGGTGTCACTCCATAGTAGAGTGTAGTCAGTCTTACCGGTAGTAGTTTTCAGGTGTTTGTTATTTACGATCTCACCAACACCTCTTTTTCCTTGGGAGAATGTGACAACTACCCTTACGTATGACCGTGTCGGTGAGACCTTTGTCACACTTTTAAGGAATTTTTTGATCCTTATCTTGACGGTATACTGGGTCGTTAGGTCACGACCCGTATATGGGGTTTCTTTGGTCTTAAATTTCTCTTTGTACATAGGGTTACAAGCAACGTCGTGATGAATGTTATCGATCCTATACCTTCGTTGGATTTATCGTCTACTTACCTATTCCTTCAACACCATGTATATATGTTACCCTATAATGAGTCGTAAACTCAGTCCAGATTACTCCACCTACTTGGACCTTGGATAATATGTCTCACTTCGTTCAGTCTTTTTCTTTCCATTTATGACATACAATTGGGTAAATATACCTTAAATCTTTTTACCATGGTACTAAGATGTACGTCCCGTCGTTTCCTCTGTATCTACATTTCTTTAAAAACCTGAATTACCCTTTCCCGTTCCCACCTTACTAAACTCTTTTATTGTAACTTTGTACATGTAATAGTATACATTCTATCTACTGGTCACGTTCAAACTACGTACTCCGTCCCCGTGGGTTTCGGTCACGAGACCTTGTTGGGTCTCTCTATTCCACCCCTCCCTCCACCCTCCATCCAAGTCCTACCCCCCTTGTGTACAACCGGTTAAGTACAACTACATGTCGTTTTTGGTAGTGCCATAACATTTCATAGTAGGTTAGTTTTATTTGTTTAACTTTATTTATTTATTTTACTTCGTAATACTCTCTGTTCTGCCACCTCCTAAACCACTTGTACCTCATGTAGAGAGAGGTGCGTACGTAGTTGTTATGTAGGAGTCTACGTCTCCGAAAGTGTCTCGTGCTTGACTCACGACCGTCCTCGGAGACTAGTGGTCTTTTGATATAGTCAAGTCAAGTCAAGTCAAGTCAGTGAGTCAGCACAGGTTGAGAAACGCTAGGGTACTTAACGTCGTGCGGTCCGGAGGGACAGATAGTGTTAGAGGGCCTCAAGTAAGTTTGAGTGTAGGTAGCTCCGCCACTACGGTAGGTCGGTAGAGTGGGAGACAGTAAGGAAAGAGGAGGACAGGAGTTAGAAAGGGTCGAAGTCCCAGAAAAGTTTACTCATTCGAGAAGTGTAGTCCACCGGTTTCATAACCTCAAAGTCGAAGTTGTAGTCAGAAAGGTTACTTATTGGTCCTGACTAGAGGAAATCCTACCTGACCAACCTAGAGGAACATCGGGTTCCCCGAGAGTTCTCAGAAGAGATTGTGGTGTCAATTTTTCGTAATTAAGAAGACGTGAGTCGAAAGAAATATCAGGTTGAGAGTGTAGGTATGTACTGATGACCTTTTTGGTATCGGAACTGATCTGCCTGGAAACAACTGTTTCATTACAGAGACGAAAAATTATACGACAGATCGAACCAGTATTGAAAGGAAGGTTCCTCATTCGTAGAAAATTAAAGAACCGACGTTAGTGGTAGACGTCAATAAAACCTCGGGGGTTTTTATTTTAGTCGGTGACAAAGGGGTAGGTAAACGGTATTTCACTACCCTAGCCTACGGTACTAGAATCAAAAGACTTACAACTCGAAATTCGGTTGAAAAAGTGAGAGGAAAAAGTGAAAGTGGTTCTCCGAAAAATCAAGAAGTGAAAGACGGTATTCCCAATCACAATCCCAATCTAGGTGAGTTTTGAGTCATGCTACTTTCTTCCTTCCCTTTTTATCCTCTCGTTCGTCCTCACCAGGACGTGTGTCCGTCACCCTGTCGACTTCATCCTCACTCTAGGGGTGTAGTTCCGGTTCGTCAAGTCTGTCTGCCCTTCGTAAACTCCGACAGTTCCACTTCTTCGACTAGACACTGTCAGATTTACCTCACTCTTGGTGTGTCTGAAGGTACAACGTCGGGATGTATGGGAACTGTCCCTGTGTTCAAGTGGTCTTACATATCACCGATCCTCAACCTTACCCCGTAAACTCTCGTTAGGGTACCGTTTTTGATGACAACTGAGACCCCTTTACCGGATTCCGGAGTCTCCCACCCTTTCTCCTCTAACGACACCCCTTACGGAAACTTCCTTTCGACCTGTCGGTACATCCGTCCCGTGATGACGAGTCGGTGTACGTCCATCACCCCGGTAGTGATATCAGTGAGACAGGGATGTACGGTCGTGACCGTACGACTGATTATCTTTTTTTTTTTTTTTTTTTGCCGTTCCCGCCGGGAAACCTTCAGACTTCATGTTTCGTTATCTTTTCCTGGGGTAGATCTTCGGGGAAACTTTTCACGGAAGACGGTGTCCAATGTTTTCTAGGATTATCGTGGTATAGAAGACGTGGACACCGACGACGGAAGGGACGTGTGGACCACGACGACCCCAGGGACGTTATATTTGTAGACACGATGTAGGTACGAGTCAGGAGTGTCCCCGTCTCGACGGTCTCCAATCCTTTCTTGGAATTATAGTGGTATAGAGAATGTGGGTACGGGAACCGAAGGGACGTATGGACTGTGACCGTCCCAAGGTCACTAGGATCGTCGGTACGATAGATGTACGGAAGAGGAGTAACCCCGTCTCGACGGTCTCAGATCCTTTCTTAGGATTATTGTACTATAGAGGTCAAGGACACCGAAGGGACACTTGGTCCGTGACGGTCCCGGGTACGTTAGGTTCGTCGACGTGGTGGAGATACGGATCAGGATTAACACCGTCTGAGTTCAGGAGGTCCCGTTGGAGTCCTCGTTTGAGGATACCTATTGGGGGTACCTTTCTACCCCTATTTAGAGACAACTCGAAGTCCCACGTCACGTATTCTTTCTCCTAACTTTTGGAAAAATGGTCGACATGTTCGATGTCTAATTTAGGTACACTAATTGACTCAGACCAAAACCTTATACACTTTCCTGTTACTTACAAGAGTTTTTCTTTTACGAGATTGAGACCTTCGATACCTGTAACCTTCGTTCTTGTCCATCCTCATCCCTGTCTAATCAGGCACGTCAGGGTATCGTCCAGGTCTCTGTCGGGAGGGGTCCTAGTCTCCAGGAGGATCCCTCTACGTCCACCAGACCGGAGGATCCCTCTACCTCCACCTGACACCGAATGTCGTTCCCTTTCCTGTGACTGTCGACTCTAGGTTCTTCTTGTAAATTATAATGAGAATATTAAACTAAGAAAGACATCATTCAAGACCTCATAAAAAGAGAAGAAAAAAAGGAAATAACGACACCAACTAAATAATAGAGATAAATTCGAAAAACCTTAAAAAATTTTTTAGTATGAAAATTGAAGAAAATACATAAAGATGAAAGTGAAACCGAAAGACATCAAGAAACTTCACAAAAGCCAACAAAACAACAACAAGAAAGGAACAACATGAAACAAGAAATTATATATATCTAGAAAAATATATTAATGTAAATTGAAAGGAAGAGACAAGAAAAAAGGAAAAAGAGTGATACAAACAAAGGAACAAAAGAAAAGATATAAAGAGTCTACTGTGAGACAAAACCAGAACGAATGGGAAAACTCAAACTCTATAAAAACAAAGATTAACCAACTATAAAAAACCTAAAGGAAACGAGGGACGCATTGAGAGAATATGAAAAAAAAAAGAAAAACCAGATAAACCGAGAGATATACACACACACATACAAACACACACAGACAAGGAAACAAAAACAGAGATAAACATACTAAAACGAAAATAGTAAACAGACCACAAGTGAAAAACAAAGGAAAAAAACATCTATAAAACAAGACACAAAAAGCCAACATTAGGGGAAATGACGGTATTATTTTGTCGAAACATCCTAAAACCACGGAGTTGTTATTCAGTCCAGACTTGGAGACCCTAACCTCACGACTCAGGTCCTGTGATCTGGTGGACCCTGACAATTAGGTATTCTTGAGGGTGTTTCCGGAAGTGGATATAGGTTCTGGACCATGGTGGGTTGATCGACGTCTTGGGTCACGTCCTACGGAGTAGATTTGTTGTTCGTTCTGACCTTATGTTTGGGTTATTAGTCGTCTGTCTGAAGGGTGTCTGTAAGGTTTTGTTTGGTGAAGTGTACTGGGATGGTTAGTCTCCCCTTTTTTAAGTGGAGGAAGGTGGTTTTACGTCAGTGGTCAAGGAGGGTTGTACCTCGGATGTGTTTGGTGACTTGGTTGATGTAGGTGGTCTCCTTTTCTGGTTTTCGTTCTCCTTTACGTTGGGATATCGGAACCCCTTTCGCTAGAGTTTGAACTATTCACTCTTTTTTTACTTTTCTGTCTCTTTATAACACGTCCACTTTCTTGTCCCATTTTTAGGTTTTCTACTTTATTTGTTCCTCCTTTATCCGTTTGATGGACTTTTTGTTAAGTCTCATTACTCTCACTTCTATTAGGTTTTAACACTTTTAGCTTACCTCTTTTACTTTCTTAGTAAATTCTGTAAATTGTTTCTGGATCTTCTTTATTTTTTACTGGTTTGTTACTTCTTATTTTATTAATTACTTTAAGTTTTATGAACTCCTCTTTATTTGTCGTCTTATTGACTGTTTTATCACCTATTATCTGGACCTTCTATCTTACCACTTTTATTGACGACTTATCGTTTTATTTCTTTTGTTTACTTTTATTAACTCCTATTGGAGTCTTTGTAGTCCCTGTTATAATTTACGTGGTTGTAAACTTCACATCCCCAGGCTTTTCTTCTACTCTTTTTCTTTCCTAGACTTTTTTTAAAACTTCTCTAATATTAGTCTTTCATGAGATTGTACCCATTCCTTTATCAGTTAGTTCAGGTTCTTTTCGTCTCTCAGGGTATTGTCCTCTTTAGGTTTCCCTTTATGAGACTCTGTGTATAATTAGTTCGATTGTTTTTAATTTGTGTTTATTCTTTACAATTTTCGTCTCTCCCTTTTCGTTGTTTATTGTATTTTTCCTTTGGGGTATTCCAATTTTCGACTTGAAAGTCATGTTTAAGACTTCAGATCTTCCCTTACCTTCCTATGTAAATTTCATTACTTTCCCCTTTTGGATGTTGGTTCTAATGAGTTGATTTGTTTCTAAAGTAATTTATAAATGTCTCTTTAGTTGTCAAAACGTCTGTTCGTTTTCAATACTCTTAAGTTGTGGTCGTTTGGTTGAAATGTTTTTTACGATTTCCCTAAAGATATCCGTCCTTTGTATTTTTTTTTCTTTTCTGTATGATTTTATTTACGTTTCGTTAATTCTTTTACACTTATCCTTATATGTATAGTTATTAATGAAATTTATATTTACTTAATTTGTGTAGTTGGTTTTCTGTGTCTAACCGACTTACATATGTTTTAGTTCTGGGGACATACATTACAGATGTTGTCTTGTTTTCTGTATCTCTGTGTGTGTCTGACTCTCCCTCTCATACCTTTTTATACAAAATACTTTTATATTTAGTTTTCTTTTAGTATGTTTGTTAAGAAAAACAACAACAACGACGACGAAAAGAATAAAAATTAAGTTAAATAAATAAAATTAACTTCCGATTAATCAAATGTTATAACATCACCAAAAACGTTATTAACTGTACTTAGTCGGTACCCACATGCACACAAGGGGTAGGACTTTGGGGGAGGATGAAGGGAGGGGTAGGGTAGGGAGACCCAGTAGGGTGACGTGGTCGGACCTCGTGGCACAAAGAATGTATATCCCAATAGTAATCGTAGAAAAATTTAAGGTATATATATATATATATATATATACGTAATCACATGACATAACCACAAAAGAAAGACCTTGAAATGAGACATATTATCCGAGGTCAAAATAGGTGGAGTACTCTTGAATAAGTTCACATAAGAAAAATTACCGACTCATTTTGAGGTAACACATATACATAGTGTCGAAAGAATAGGTAAATAGACGGTTACCTGTAGATCCAACGAAGGTACAGGACCGACAATATTTGTCACGACGTTACTTGTAACTCCATGTACACAGAGAAAGTTAAGACCATAGGAACCACACATACGGGTCGTCACCCTAAAGACCCGGTATACCGTCAAGATAAAGGTCAAAAAAAACTCCTTAGAGGTGTGACAAGAGGTATCACAGACCTGATGAAACGTAAGGGTGATTGTCACATTCTCCCAAGGGAAAAGAGGTGTGGGAGAGGTCGTAAATAACGAACATCTGAAAACCTATCATCGGTAAGACTGACCGTACTTTACCATGGAGTAACACCAACTAAACGTAAAGAGACTACGACTCGTAGAAAAGTACACAAACAATCGGTGGACATACAGAAGAAACCTCTTTATAGACAAATCAAGAAACCGGGTGAAAAACTAACCCAACAAATAAAAAGACCTTAACTCGACGTCCAAAACGAACATATAAAAACTCTAATTAATAAACAGTCAATAAAAAGATATTAAAAGAGGGTAAGACTTTGGACAAAAAAGTGGAACGAATATCAAAGGACGGCCCCAGGTCGAGGGCGTCCTAGGTCCCCTTGGACTTCCTTTTTACCGCAGCCGTCTACTAAATCTCTCTCTATTCCTTTCTTATAACATCTATTCTTTTATCTCCTCTCTTTCTCCGACTATAAGGAACTAAATATATCTTTCGGTTATTTTGAAGTCCTGTTTTTAAAACGGGACAAGTACCTCCGGTGTCCACGGAAGGGTCAGAGGACTCCCTCACTTCTACGTCTTGTAGAAGGACAAGTCCAGAATCTTTGGGCCCGTCTATTCACTTACGTCCCTCGGAAATACGAAATTCCCTAGTCGGACTTTTTTCTTTCATTTTCTCTTTTTTTCTCTTTTTTAATTTTTGTGCCCCACCGGTTCGAAGAAGTTCGCTCCGGGTTATCGAAATAAAAATTTTCCATGAAAATATGGAACAGAATATGTATCTCCCTTTACTTTCTACGTTTCAGTATGTCTCAGTCGTGTTTGTAATGTAGACAAAACGAAATAGTTTTGGTCCTAAAAAGACGCTTGGAAAGGGTATGTGTTACAACACATGTAATAGAAGACCGGAACCTCCGGACACTTGTAAAATACTGGGAGAAAACTATTTCCGACAAGTTGGTTTTTTGAATAAAAGGGAACTTTACAAAAAAGAATATAAAGATTAGATACAGTCAGAGTTTTTCATAATTTGTTCAATGTAAAGAGTACCTCGTTTCCATGTCACTCAATATTCTTTCTTGGTTAATCGAGTTTTCAAACTACACCAATTAAAGTTCCGATGTGAACAAAAAGAATGAAAGGTTGATACAATTGATTACGTGAGGGTCCACGTGTCACCTATTCTCTATACCCTTGAATCGTTGTTCGTAACCGGGTTATTACTTTAGGATGTGGTCGTGATGAGATTATTGAAAATTGAGAAATTTTCCCAGATACAAAATCCGAAAGGTACGGAGAGTGTTAACCCTCCGACATTTATTAGTATACGTATCGACGCTTTCAGACCTATATGGACGGTTCGTTCGATCTTACAATTGTCTCCCCCAAACTAAACTTTATAAAGAGAGTACACGTCCTCTGAATAATCGATATCGGGATTCAAATAAAAGAGGTCTTTTTCCACCAGTCCTTATCGGGGGACAATTACAGTCTCCTCAACCACTTTCAGTACTTTATCATTTTGTCTGTCTGAGACCAAACCCCCATCTACGAACTCTTTCGGATCCCTCGGGGAATTCAAGACTTCGGAACGAATTGTTAAGAGAAGGTGTACTGAAACCAGTACCCACCCTAGAGGGAACCACCGAGGACCGTCAAAGGAAACGATACGTTTTCGAAAATTCCAATTAATCCAGGGTAAACAAATAAAAACGAAAATGAAGGTTATAAGACACTCCACCCAGTCTCTCCTAGGACGACACTAAATACAGCCTTTCACAAAACGGATACAAGAGGACATCCTCAAAATATCCAAGACCAGAATACAAATCTAAAAATCAGTTAAAACTCAAATAAAACACATACCTTTTCAATACTAGTTGGATCTATCGTATAAGTTTTCGTCTTTGTAATGAAACGACTGATCCAGGCAGATCAGTTCCGATACCAAAAAGGACGCCAGTACCTACCTACACTCTCAACCTGACACTTCTTCCGACTCGTGGCTTCTTAACTACGAAAACTTGACACCACAACCTCTTCTGAGAACTCTCAGGGAACCTGACGTTCCTCTAGGTTGGTCAGGTAAGACTTCCTCTAGTCGGGACCCTAAAGAAACCTTCTTTACTACGATTTCGACTTTGAGGTCATGAAACCGATGGAGCACGTTTCTCAACTGAATAACCTTTTCTGAGGCTACGACCCTTCCTAACCCCCGTCCTCCTCTTCCCCTACTGTCTCCTACTCTACCGACCTACCGTAGTGACTGGACTACCTGCACTCAGACTCACTTGAGACCCTCAACCACTACCTGTCCCTCATGACCGCACGACGTTAAGTACCCCAATGTTTCTCAGCCTGTGCTGACTCGTTGACTTGACTTGACTTGACTACCACAATCTTTCAAAAGATCAAAGTAAGAAAATGTTCACCAACTGGTCAAAAGGATAGTGGTGAACAATTCCTCTAAAAGAAAGAAGGTAACATATAAGAACGGAGGAAACAGTTTCTATTCCACAGGTATCCACGTACCTAAATAGAGACCCAAAGGATAAAACAAGGTAACTAGATATAAAGACAGAAACACGGTCCTGGTATGACAGAACTACTGACATCGAAACATCATCTCGGACTTCAGTGCATCCAACTAAGGAGGTCAAGGTAAGAAGAAAGAGTTCTAACGAAACCGATAAGTTCCAAAAAACATAAAGGTGTGTATAACACTTTAATAAAAAAGATCAAGACACTTTTATGGTAACCATCGAACTATCCCCAATGTAACTTAGATATTTAAGGAAACCTATCATATGACCAAAAGTTATATAACTAAGAAGGTTAGGTACTCGTACCATATAAAGAGGTAGATAAACACAGTAGACACTAAAGAAAGTGGTCACAAACTATCAATATATATATATATATATATATATATATATATANTCATAAAATAATAAAAACAACGTTACCAATTACCTTAATAAAGGAATTATAGAGAAAAACAAAAAAGTAACAATCACATATTCTTATGTTCCCTGAAGACACACAATTAAAATGTAGGACGTTGAAATGATATAAGTAACTAATCGAGATTATTAAAAGACAACCTTAGTGATTTCAAAAGATGTATCTCCTAGCACAGTAGACGTTTATCACTCTCTAAATGAAGAAAAGGTTAGACCTAAGGAAAATAAATAAAAAGAAGAAACTAACGACACTCGTTTTGAAGGTTTCGACAACTTATCGTTACCACTCTCACCCGTGGGAACGGAAGAAGGACTGAAATCCCCTTTAAGAAAAATAAAAAGTGGTAACTCTTATTACAAATGACACCCAAACAGTATATGTCGAAAATAACACAAGTCAATACAAGGAAAATAAGGATGAAAGACATCCCAAAAATAGTATTTACCTACAACTTAAAACAGTTTCCGAATAAGACGTAGATAACTCTATTAGTATACGAAAAATAGAAAATTAATCGATTACATATAATGTGACAAACTAAACGTCTATAATTTCTTAGGAACGTAGGGACCGTATTTCGGGTGAACTAGTACTACGTACTAGAAAAATAATACAACAACCTAAGACAAACGATCTTAAAACAATTCCTAAAAAAGTATATACAAGTAGTAACTATAACCGGACACCTAAAGAAAAACACACCGTAAAAACAGTCCAAAACCATAATCCCACTACCACCGGAGTATATTACTCAAACCTTCAAATGGAAGGAGACGGTAAAAGACCTTCTCAAATTCATCCTATCCACAATCGAGAAGAGATTAAGAAATCATCTTAAGTATACACTTCAGAAGACGAGGACTCGAAATAAAAACGGGTCTAAAGACTAATGTCAAAACTAAAAGTACGAATACTACCCAGACAATTCTAAAAGATAAAGAAGGACGAAGTCAAAACCTTTCAATAGGAAAACATTCTTAAACAGGAAAAGAAGGTTCAACAGGTAAGATAACCGTATATAAAGGACTATCATCAGAGAACACTAGGAAACATAAAGACACAACAGACAACACTAAAGAGGTAAAGGCAAAGATTAAAACAACTAAACCAAGAAGAGGGAAACAAAGAACTACTCAGACCGATTACCAAACAGACAAAATAAATAGAAGAGTTACTTGGTCGCAAATCGAAACAACTAAAAACGATACCAGAGAAAACAATGAAAACGTAAATACACACGGGATTAAAAATTCTAAAGAAAGGAAGATGATTGGGACCCCAATCCAATAAATAAACTGAAAAAAGAACAAAGAACTCCATTCGGACATAACAAACTTGGAAGGGGAATCGTGGCGAAAACGTCACAGGGTATCCAAACTCCAACAACACAAAAGTAAAAGTAAACAAAGATACGTAAAACTAAAGAAAAAAATTAAAGAAGACACTAAACAACAATAAGTCGTCACACAACAAATCGGATGTATACTACCTTAAAAATTATCAAAAAAAAAAGGACATTAACTGTAGATTAGAATGGAGTAAAACTAGTCTTTTCTACGAACCTTACTAAAGTTAAAAAAACTTTAACGGTTCCGATCTAAAGATCGGGTCCTACACTAGATAGTACCTCTTCAATGGTACACGTGAACCCCTTTTCCACTTTAAGTAAAAACCCCCCACTTTACAGGATATGTATAGTCAATCCAGATTGTCCAGGTAACATAGTGAATTTCTGACACAGGAACAATTAAAAGACAAATCGACTAGATAGGTATCCACACTCACCCCATAATTTCAGAGGGTGATAATAACACAATAACAATTAAAGGGCAAAGTATCAACAATCGTAAACAGAATTTATAGGACCACGAGGATACAACTCACGTCTATATAAAAACTAACAGTATAGAAGAAGGACCTAACTAGGAAACTAGTAATACATCACAGGAAGAAACAGTGAAAAATGTCGGAAATAAAACTTCAGATAAAATAAAGTATACTCATAACGATGAGGACGAAAGAAAACCATAGATAAACGTACTTTATAGAAAAAGGTTGGGAAGTGAAAGTCAGACATACATAGGGATCAAAACTCCACCCAGAGAATCTGTCGTATAAATCCCACAAAAAAAAAAAAATTAGGTAAGTCGGTCAGAAACAGAAAACCAACCCCGTAAGTTGGGTAAATGTAAATTCCTTAATAACTATTCACACTTGTCCAACGGTAAATCAAACAATAAACCCCAAACTCAAATATGTGAGAAAAACATAAAGGACAGATCTCTTCTAGGAAATCATAAGCAACTTCTCGACCAAACCACCACGACTTAAGAGAGTCGAAAACGAACAGACATTTCGAAAACTAAAGAGGAAGTATAAACTTACTCTAGGAACGACCCATGTCATTAGACACAACATCCAAAAGAAGAAAGTAGTGAAATTCATACGGGACAGTCAGGGAAGACCGGACTTCTCAAAGATAACTTTACGGGAACACATAATAAACAACAAAAAGGGAACGACGAAAATTATAAACAAGAAACACAAACTAGAAACAATAAAACTAATTATACACAGACCCCACAAAACGGAACCCAAATGGGACTAACCCTGAGAGACCCAAAGAACCTGAACCCATCGATAAAGGAAGGGGTAACATCCCTTCAAAAGTTGATAAAAGAGGAGTACATAAAAGAGTACCAGAAAGAAAAACAGAAGAAGAAGACCCTGAGGATACTCAGCTTACAACCCCGTAAATTGTAACAAGGTCTCCAGAGACACCAACAGGAGTACAGAAAATTAAGAAAAAATAGAAGGGAGACAAAGTAAATAAAGATGGTAAGATAGAAGATGGAGTGAATAGGATAGAAGACGGAGACAATAAGATGACAAACAAAGGAGGTCTCACAAAAAATAGAGTAAATAACGTAATAAATAATAACTAGCTGAGAAAAAATAAAGAAGATCTAGGAACAATTTGTACAGAACGTAGAAGAGTTAGGGACAGAGGTCTGATAAATAGACATTGAGATAAAATAAAAATTCTAAAACCTACTAACTACGATAGTAATAAGACTTAAGAAAAACTCCATCTGAGGGATAGAGGAGGAGAAAACAAAACAAACCACCCGTAAATAGTACAGGAAAATGGACGACTTATAGAGAGACGGAAATAGTAGAACAAATCTAACAAGACATACACCACCGGAGAGACATAAGACCTTCAAACACCAAGGAGAAAAACCACCTCCAAGGAGGGACACCCACCCCAACTTACTCATCGAACAGTTCCAAAGGAACAGTCCCTTCGAAGGTAGTTACCAGACCACCCACCTCGACCTAAAGAAGAGAGACATCACGTCACTTCACAGGTCATCACTCAAGACTCTACAGACACCCAAACCACACTGAAACACGTCGGACATATAACTTCGAGTCCCGATACAAGGACATAACGACCTCTTAAACGTACCATACAGAACGAGACCTTGAACACCGAGAACCCACTACGAACCAAAGTCATATCCATACCTCCGAAAACCTACTAAAGAATATTTAATTACAAGGGACCTCAGTCCTCAAAAGACCACAAGAGTCTAAACCCCGAATTCGGAGGATCGAGACCAAAAGTCAGAATAAGAATATCATCGGAGTTCTGAAGAGGTAGATATACCGTTACTACTATTTTGTAGATCCAATTACCACTTTTCTAAGAAGTACCACTCACTGTCCAAGTGTCTCAATGTACTTCTTCTCTTGTCCCTCCTCCCTCTATCTCCACTGGTCCTCCTCTTTACCCCCTAAGTTTTCCACTCTCTGTCTAGATCCGTCATCAGTCAACGGATTCACAAGAGATGTCGGACCTTGTGTGTGTCTCTAAGTTTAAACCCATCTCTTCTCTTCCCCCTCCCTCCTCCATCTCTACTGGATCCCCTCTTTTTCCTCTCAGTTTTCCCCTCTCTCGTTAGTTCGGTCATTAGTGTAAGGTTTCATTTTTACCTATGAATTCTAACTTAAAAATTTCCATGTTTTAACTATTGTTTATGGGTTTTCGTTTCTAATTTTTAGATCTCATCTCTAATCTGAGACCTCGACAACTCCCGTCACATCCCAGTCAATTGAAAGTCTATCAATGAACAAGGTCGAATATAAAAAGTTCTAGATATCCGGGGAAGATTACATCAACCACGATTGATCTCCCAAAATTAGACAACGTGGACAGTGAACGTTTCACCAAGGGAGACAAATAAAACCGAAGAAGACAAGCGTCTAGAGAAGTAACAGATAAAAGACGGGACTGTGTTCCCCCACTTCCACCAGTGAATAAATCCGAGTGAACCAGTCAACAGGACACCCCTCCCTCCTTGTTACGTTTGTGTAGTGACCACACGCACCCCTCACGAACGTCACTAAGTCTGTGTGATCCAAACACAGGATCGTGTGTACCGGACACACGAAAGGGTCAGATGTGACGAGTCCGAGGTCCAACGAGAGGTCCCCTCGATAGATTTGGTCCGGGACCAACGCTCGTGAAGGGTTCAGATTCGACGAGTCCAAGTCTAAAAGTCCATGAGGTGTTTCCGTGTCTGAGTCAATCCGGACACAAAACATGGAAAGGGTCCAGACTCGTCGAGTCTGCTGGTCCACGAACCATTCGCGTGAGAAGAGTCCATCCTCCAGTTAGAATAGTGGAGGGGGTAGAGTCGACGAGTCAGAGGACCACGCATCGCCCGGACGGAAGAGTCCACACGGTACACAGAGAAGACCCCTCGACTAGAGACCGACACTGGGAGGGCCGTCTACGGTAGGTAGGTCTTAGGGTCCTTCAGAACCAATCGTTGACCCTCGGGTGAGTGTCAAACCATATCCTACGACAGAGACACCGGCTCTAACGGGGAAAGGTGGAGACCGACGGGGGACGGACGGAGGGACGGAGACCACCCCTTACCCGTTCAGGTGTCGACCGATCGAGAGGAGACCATAAGTGAGTCAGGAAACAAGACACTCGTCCGGACCGTCACGGAATCCAATCCCGAAGAGTACCCTATCAAGAGAGAGAGAGAGAGAGAAAAAAAAAAAAAAGAAGAGAGAGAGACCGATAAGGTGTCAAACCCAACGATAAAGTGCCAACGAGGGAGTCTAACGGGTGTCCCTTAAGTCCGGGTCAGTGATAGGATTCGTTACGTCGGGTACGGAGGAACAAGTCGAGGGCGAACGACCACCACCTACGCTCGTAGACCCGATGGAGAGACGACCCTCTATCTCAATCCGTGTATTAGACACCCCTAATAAATAAATAAATAAGTAAAAAGGAGGGTTAATATAACGGGAGACTCTAAGGTTTTGAGGGGTGTCTGGGTGATCACTCTGACAAAGGACCACAAACCTTTACAGAGGAGAAAATACTGAGGGAAGGACCCTGTCCAGAGGTAGGGATTGAGAAAACAGAGAGAAAAATAGAAAATTTAAAATAGGATGGAGGAAAACTTCTGTTACCTGACGTAAAAGACCCACGGACTACAGAAGACGGTCGTAAATCTTCAACAAAACACCTTAAGAGAGTCACAAATTTACAAAGAAACTACTTAAACACCCCCTCTTTCACCAGAGGGGTAGGATAAGAAGACGGTAGAATCCTGACTGGGTTTTGTTAAGAGTATAGTCTATTTTATCTGGAATTTAATTTCTGATAATATTCTCTATTCCTTTCTGGATGTATTTCTAGTTCCCAGTTAAGTTATTCCTATACACCGTTAACATTTTTACATACGTGGGTTGTATTCTCGTGGAGTAATGTATTCTGTTTACCATTAAAAAAATTTTTTCACTTTAATTGTCATGGTGTTATTATCATCGTATATAATTACGGGTTGAAAGTTGTTATCTGACTAGTAGTTCTATCTTTTAATTATTCCTTTGTTTTTAGGATTTACTGTGTAATCACAGTAACCATTAGAAGTCCTGTAAGGTAGGTTTACGTCTCCTTATGTGGAAGAAAAGTTCCCGTGTGTCTTGTAAGAGGTCCTATCTGGTGTAGTGCCCAATGTTCTATTCGGAAATATTTAAATTTTTTTTTTTTTAACTTTAGTATAGTTTGTAGAAAAGACTGGTGTTACGATATTCTGACCAATAGTAAATGTCCTTGTTTTGATACATTTTGTGTTTATGTATCTTCAATTCGTTACGTGAAGATTTATCGGTTGTCATTAAATTTCTTTTAGTTCAAGTCAAGTCAAGTCAAGTCAAGTCAGTGAGTCAGCACAGACTGAGAAACGCTGGGGTACTTAGCGTCGTACGGTCCGGAGGGACAGGTAGTGGTAGAGGGCCTCAAGTGAGTCTGAGTGCAGGTAACTCAGGTACTACGGTAGGTCGGTACAGTAGGAGACAGCAGGGGAAGAGGAGGACGGGGGTTAGGGAGGGTCGTAGTCTCCGAAAAGGTTACTCAGTTGAGAAGTGTACTCCACTGGTTTCATGACCTCTAAGTCGAAATCGTTGTAATGAAGGTTTCTTTTGGGTCCTGATTAGAGGAAATCTTACCTGACCAACCTAGAGGAACGTCAGGTTCCCTGAGAGTTCTCAGAAGAAGTTGTGGTGTCAAGTTTTGGTAGTTAAGAAACCGCGAGTCGGAAGAAGTGTCAGGTTGAGAGTGTAGGTAGGTACTGGTGTCCTTTTTGGTATCGGAACTGATCTGCCTGGAATCAGCCGTTTCATTACGGAGACGAAAACTTATATGATAGATCCAACCAGTATTGAAAAGAAGGTTACACATTCGCAGAAAATTAAAGTACCGACGTCAGTGGTAGACGTCACTAAAACCTCGGGGGGTTTTATTTCAGACTGTGACAAAGGTGACAAAGGGGTAGATAAAGGGTACTTCATTACCCTGACCTACGGTACTATAAGCAAAAGACTTATAACTCGAAATTCGGTTGAAAAAACGAGAGGAGAAAGTGAAAGTAGTTCTCCGAAAAATCGAGGACAAGTGAAAGACGGTATTCCCACCACAGTAGACGTATAGACTACAATAAATATAAAGAGGGTCGTTAGAACTAAGGTCGAACACAAAGAAGGAATTACCAATATATACTGTTTTAGGGTCGTTTGTAATTAGAGATACCACTTTTAGACTTTCGTAAAGAAGAGTTTAGTCCTTATTCTATTCTCACGGGTCAGAGTGATGATCACAAATAGTATCAAAACCTTCAGGATCGGTACTGTTAGTCTTTTCTTTTTCTTTATTTTTCTTAAGTCTAACCTTTTCTTCATTTTGACAGTGACAAACGTCTTTGTACTATGGTATTTATGTTTTAGAATCTCTATAATAGTCTTTTACAGATCTCGATTAGTTACTTAAGTCGTTTCAGTGTCTTATGTTTTAGTTATATATCTTTAGTGAACGTGGGATTATGTGATTGTTACTTTTTAATCTTTCTCTTTAATCCCTTTGTCAAGTTAAGTGGTAATATTGTTTTTATTATTTTATGGATCCTTATTTGGATTAATAAACTGTTTTATAGTATTTTACGAGTTCTTTCTTTAGTTACTGTGTTTCTCTACTTCTCAACAAGGTAAAAGAACCCAACCTTTTAGTTATAACACTTTTATTAATATGATGGATTTCGTTAGGTGTCTAAGTTACGTTAGGAATAGTTTAATGGTAACGGTAAAAGGTATCTTAATCTAATTTTATAAAGTGTTAAACATATCTTTGTGTTTTCTAGGGTTTATCGGTTTCGTTAAACTCTGTCCTTTTGTTTCGACCTCCTTAGTTGGAAGGACGTAAGTCTGATATGATCCTTCAAAGTCAGTAGTTCTGTTATACCATGACGGTGTTTTTGTCTTTATAACTGATTGCCTTTTTCTGTCTAACGGGTCTCTATTCGGGTACGTAGATACCTGTAGAATAAAAACTTTTTCCTCCACTCTAATATGTTACCTCTTTTCTGTTTGAGAAGTTATTCACCATAACCCTTTTGATCTATCTACGTGCAGTTCTTATTTGAATCTTGTAAAGGATTGTGGTATATGTTTTTATTTTAGTTTACCTAATTTCTAGACTTATCTCCCGATCTTTGGTAATTTGAGTATCTCATTTTGTATCCATATTGTTACATACTGTTTTTAATTTCGTTCCAGGGGATACTGGTCGAAGGACCTCATTACCTTTGTTTTTGTTTTTATTTGTTTTCCCTGAATTAATATGAATTTTCTAAACGTGTCGTTTCCTTTGATACTTAATCTAATTTTCTGTTGGGTTTCTTACCCTCTTTTATTAACATTTACTTCGTTGACTGTTTCCTAACTAGAAGTTTTATATTTGTTTTGAGTACGTCGAGTTTTAGTCCTTTTTTTTTGTTATTTTTATACGTTTTCTGTTTTATACGTATCTTTTCTTACTTTTGCTTTTACGTTGTTAGGTTTTGGATAAGTCATTTTCGTCAATTTTCCCCTTCTAAGTATCGTTATACTCGGATGGAGTTCTTTGTCCTTTCTTTAGTTTATTTATTGGATTGATCTAACTAATATAAGAAACGTCGGTTTCTACTCTTCGAGATCTGTCAGTCGTTTTTGTTCTGGTCCTCGACTGACACCAAGACTAGTACTTGAGAAATAACAGTTTAAGTCTGAATTTAACTTCTTTCATCCCTTTTTGGTGATCTAGTAAGTCCATAATGGATTTAGTTTAGGGAATACTAATTTGTAATCTTCACTCTTTATCTAAACTCTAAAATAGACTACCTATGTCACGGACTACTTGATACGTGCCTCCAAGCACTGTAACTTCTCCTCTGTCCCTAGTTCTAGTATGGTTACCTTTTCTTTACGTTTTTCCGTTTTACCGACCCCCCTCCCCCGAACGTTATTCGACACTTTTATTCTCTTTGTTTTTCGTTTCCTCTTTTCCTTTCTATATTCGTAGACTTACGTCTCAAGGTTTCTTATCGTTCCTCTCTATTCTTTCGGAAGAAGTGGCTAGTTACGTTTCTTGATCTCCTTTTCTTGTCTTACCCTTTCTGATCTCTAGAGAAGTTCTTTTAATCTCTATGGTTCCCTTGTAAAGTACGTTTCTACCCGAACTATTTCCTGTCTTTACCAAACCTGAATTGTCTTCGTCTTCTATAATTCTTCTCCACCGTTCTTATGTGTCTTCTTGGTATGTTTTTTCTAGAAGTGTTGAGCCTATTAGTGTTACCACACTAGTGAGTAGATCTCGGTCTGTAGGACCTTACACTTCAGTTCACCCGGAATCTTTCGTAGTGATACTTATTTCGATCACCTCCACTACCTTAAAGTCAACTCGATAAAGTTTAGGATCTTGTACTACGACACTTTCACAACGTGAGTTATACGGTGGACCGTCCGATGTCAGGTACCCCAATGTTTCAAACTGTGCTGCCTCACTGATTGTTCCTCTAAGATTACAATTTTTTTACTCTAATACGAAGATTATATTTATGTACCTTCTGTGACAGTGACTAAGAATATAAAATATCCATTTAAACTTGTACGAGATCATTATCATTTCTATGTCACTTGGAAGGATGTGACAACCACCCTCACATTTAACCATGTCGGTGGTACCTTTTATCAAACCTACAGGGAGTCTTTTGATTTTTCTTAACGGTATACTAGGTCGTTAGGGTCCTGACCCGTATATGGGTCTTTTTTAACATAAAGGTTTCTCTGTATGTGGAGTTACCAGTAAAGTTATCGGTTCAATAAGTGTTATTGGTTCTGTACCTTCGGTAGTTTTATAGGTACCGTTATCTTTCCTATTTCTTCTACACCATGTGTGTATGTTACGTTATTATGAATAGGATTTTTACTTACTTTAACACGGTAAAAGTCTATACATCTACCTGGATCTCTAACAGTATGTCTCTCTTCATTTAGTTTTCCTGTTTATAGTATATGATGGTGAATATGTACTTGAGATATTTTTTTAATCATATCTACTTAGATAAAGGTTTCGTCTTTGTCTCTGTGTCAGTATCTCTTGTTTGAATACCTGTAGGTCCCCCCTTCCAACCTATCTAACCCTCTAATCCTAACTGCATATAAGTGATGATACATATTTTATACATTGATTACTCTTGGATGAAATACCGTGTCCCTCCTTTTTTCTTCCATTCTAAACAAAAATCGTGTATATTCAATTGGAATTTTCACGTAAGGTTATATGTCACCCATGTCTGTTTATGGATCTGTTTAAAACTAAGGTGAATATGTTCCATGAATTTTATCAATTTAAGGATTTCCCTTTCATGTAGTCATCTACAGTCCCCGGTACTACCCCCACCCCGCCCCTTCCCCCTTACCCCTGAATTACAAATTACCCCTGTTAAAAAGTCAAAGTCAAATCAAGTCAGCGAGTCAGTACAGACTGAAAAAGCTGGGGTACCTGACGTCGTGCGGTCCGGAGGTACAGGTAGTGGTTGAGGGTCTCAAATGAGTTTGAGCATAGGTAACTCAGCCACTACGGTCGGTTGGTAGAGTGGGAGACAGTAGGGGAAGAACAGGGCGGAAGTTAGTAAGGGTCGTAGTCCCAGAAAAGTTTACTCAGTCAAGAAGCGTAGTCCACCGGTTTCATAACCTCAAAGTCGAAGTTGTAGTCAGGAAGGTTACTTATAAGTCCTGACTAAAGGAAATCCTACCTGACCAACCTAGAGGAACGACAGGTTCCCTGAGAATTCTCAGAAGAGGTTGTGGTGTCAAGTTTTCGTAGTTAAGAAGTCGTGAGTGAAAAGAAATGTTAGGTTGAGAGCATAGGTATGTGCTGACGACCTTTTTAGTGTCGGAACTGATACAACCGTTTCATTTACAGAGACGAAAAATTATATGACAGATCCAACCAGTTCCGAAAAGAAGGTTCCTCATTCGCAGAAAATTAAAGTACCGACGTCAGTGGTAGACGTCACTAAAACATCGGGTTCTTTTATTTCAGACAGTGGTAAAGGTAACAAAGTCACTATCCTGATCAACGGTACTAGAATTAAAAGACTTACAACTCGGTCGAAAAAGTCAGAGGAGAAAGTGAAAGTAGTTCTCCGAAATCAAGAAGAAGTGAAAGACGGTATTCCCACCACAATAGACTTATAGACTCCAATAACTATAAAGAGAGCCGTTTAAACTAAGGTCGAACACGAAGAAGGTCGGGTCGCAAAGAGTACTACATGCGACGTATATTCAATTTCTTTGTCCCACTGTTATATATCAGAACTGTATGAGGAAAGGGCTAAACCTTGGTAAAACAACAAGGTACAGGTCAAGATTGACAACGAAGGACTGGAGGTATGTCTAAAGAGTCCTCCGTCCAGTCCACCAGACCATAAGGGTAGAGAAAGTCTTAAAAGGTGTCAAACACCACTAGGTGTGTCAGTTTCCGAAACCGTATCAGTTATTTCGTCTTTATCTACAAAAAGGCCTTGAGAGAACGAAAAAACTAATAGGTCGCATACAATCGTTAAACTAGAGACTAAGGAGACGGAAAAGATTTTGGTCGAACTTGTAGACCTTCAAGTGTCAGGTGTATGACAACTTTGGACCGAACCTCTTAAAACTCGTAATGAAATGATCAAACACTCTACTCACGTTGACACGTCATCAAACTCTTGAGAAACCATAGTCAAATCCTTTCACTTTTTAGTCCTTTGCCTATTACCATTGTCAACGTGTTGTTACACTTACATGAATCATGGTGACTTGACATGTCAATTTATACCAATTTTATCATGTAAAATATAATACACTGAAAGTGGTGTTATTTTTTTAAATTTTTATTTTTTCTAATTTAAGATGTATATTAACCGTACGATGTAAACAGTGTTTAATAAAGTCATATTACATAACTCCCTAAGGTATACTGAAACGGTTATTCAAAACGAAAGTTTTCAATAGAATTTGAAAATAAGATAAGTTATAAAATTAATTTACTAAGGTTTAATCATAGTTTGATATTAATTTTAAATTTATTAATTTGTACTTTAGTAAAAACTTTCCTGTTATAGTTCTGCCACTACACCATAGTTGAAAGATATTGTCTTTCAAATGATTTGATGTTTCTTCAAGATTGAATGAGTTATTTCAAACACCATATTTGTGAAACACCGCATAAAGAAATAATATACGTTTGGTCCTCTTTTTTTTTAGTGACGTTACTTAAGAAGAAATAAGACGGACAAATCAAGGAAGTTCGGACTGGACGTCCCTAGTGTAAGAGATTTCGTACGGGTATCTTTACCCGTTTCAGTTAACAGAGTAAATCAAAATACTGTAGGAACTACACAATGGAAGTTATGAGACACGATGTACTATTGGGATTCGGAGTTTAATTAACACATAAGTAACTTCTACTAAAAATATAAATAGGAGAAAACACTACGGGAAACAAAAATAACTAAGAAGACGGATTGTGGAGGTCAGAAAATTTATGATGTACGGAGGTTATAAATGTATTTAATTTTACAATTGTACTAACTCTTAAATTTCACAGTCAAGTGATATTTAGGTAGAATTCTATACAATGTAGAGTCCAAACATTTATTTACCACGGTGATGTAGAAAAAAACCGATCATTTAAGTCGGACTGACCAGTCAAAATGTTAGTAAAGGTATTTCAAAACCTTGACCCGGAGTTAAATTTAACGAAGAGTAGAACAAGTTTTAATGTAGTCAACTTTCTGTGTTATGTAACCCGACGAAGGGTCATGACACATCCAAAGGAGGTAAATCTTTTCACATCACTGAGTAGTCATTAAATTGGATATCTGTAAACTTCGAACCTCTCATGGAGATACCCCGACAACTGGAAGTCATTGACTTTCTTGACCTCGAGGTCCGAGACAGTTATATATAAATAGAAAGAGAACCCTGATAATGTTGACACGTTCATTACGGCTGAAACTTTGAAGATGACGTCCTAAGTGTGTTTATTTCAAGGGATTTCTTTTGACATTTTTATGGTTTTATCCTATGGATCTAGATTTTCCGTGTAAGGTAATTTTCTAGTTTTACTTCATAAGATTTTTAATTTTAGTTGATACTTTCGTTATTCGTATAATAAAAATACTGGATGGTTCAAAGAGAATTTATACTTAGACTCATATTGGGATAATTTGGTCTTAGTGTCTTAAACCTTTACGATTTATAAAGACTAAAAGGGTTTCCAATGACTATAGTTCTCGAACCGAACAAAAGACCTCTTGATTAAGATAAAGGGTGTCGTAGGATTGTTATATCAAAAGATTTTTTTAGTAGTGAGAATAACGAATTGAAATATATTTTAGTTCGAAAACAAAAATTAGTGTTCTTTTAGATTTACCACTACACGACTTTGAAAACAATCGTTAAAAGACACAATAGATTACCTTATAAAGAGAACTTCCTCTGAAAAGGGGGAATAATTGGTATCAGACATAACAGTCATCCATGGTTCACCCTTATACACATAAGAAAGTCCTCTGACTGAATCATATATTTTTAAATTCACACAATTTATGTCCAGTTTTCTCATTCAAGTTTAACTGATTCATTTAATCTTGACTCAACATTGATTGTTGGTCATTCATTATCTTTAGAATCCTCTCAAGAGACCCGTAAGATAAGTTTATTTCATCCTCTAAAGTCTTTTTTGTTTTTTTGTCTTTATGGGTAAGAAAATATTTGTTTACCTTTTCATTACATATCCCGATGAATTTTCATTTTCACTTCATTATTCTGGAAAACTTTCTGTCTGTATGGATATATAATAACCATTTTTGTATATTGAATAAAAAGATGTTAAAACAAAAGGATTTTATGTATATGTCTATTGACCTCGTCATATTTTTCCAGATGCTTACAATTCTCTCTGGACTGATATATCAAAAAATTTTGGAGAGATAATAGTTTATTAACCAAATGGAAAACTCACCATACTCCAGTAAACGTGTAGGGGAGAAACCTACAGTAGAAACAATGTCTCTCTTTGTTGGTGAACTTCAACCCCTCTTTGAGGAAACATCAGGAAAATCGTAATTTTAAGAAGTCAGCAAAGGGGTGGGGTCTTTTTTTTACAAACCTTGTCTATGTTTTGGTTCTCACTGTCTGACTATATAACTATTTTCGATAGGGTGACTCTCAGACCACCATAAATGTTACAATCCCTTTCCAAAACAAGTAAGTTTTTTTCCAAAAGTTGATTAGAATATACTTTATTAGTTCATTTATAAACGTCCCTGAAAAGAGACTACATGTAATGGAGTGAACTCAACTGAAGACTTAACTAGGTATGTTAAGTTGAGTTGTCTTTAGATTTAGATCAACAATAAGTTACCATGACCAAATACTGTCAAAATGAGACATAGTCTTTACGTCTAGTGAGGTTAAGAAATTAATCCACAGGTTAAATAGAGTTAGGTTTAATAGAATCGTTACGAGTGTATTCCACCAAAAAGAGAGAGAGACAGACCAATAACAAAATAGAGATATGAGATCGATGAAAGTCTCTCACTGGAGATATTCAAATTGAAAGAATAGTAAATAAGAATTTAAAAGGAAATTAGGTTCAATTTGACATAGTGAAAAATGAAAGGGGGGTAAAAAGGGTTTTACGAGAGAAGTTAATTTTATTACATAAATTGTAGTATGAATAATAAAATTCTTCCTATTAACTTTTGTGTGATTCGGAAAAATATTTCGATAAAATTGTTTCCGTACTATTTTAAACTTCGTCATATAGAATCCAAATGTAATTTTAAGTAACTAAGACCCCTTATATTACTTTTCATATTTTTATTGAGATAAAATGAGTTTGGGGGGATGTAAAATCCTACATGAAAAGAATGACGAATATTGTAACGGTTTAAGTTAACATGTGAGTAAGACATAAGGAATGAAAGAAGACGGATGGTTAAGGATGAGTAGAGAGTCTCTAGTCGAAGATACGTTAAGAGTCGTTATTGTTCAGGTAACTTGTTTGTATATAACTCCAATATAATACACTATCCGTGACCACTACCACCATCAAATCAGCGATTCAGCACAGGTTGAGAACGTTGACGTACCTGACATCGGACGGTCCGAGGAGACAGGTACCCTAAAGGGTCCGTTCTTATGATCTCACCCAACGGTAAAGGAAGAGGTTCATTAGAAGGACTTGGTCCCTAACTTGTGTACAGAGGACGTGACGTTCACCAGAAGACGTGACGTCCGTCTAAGACATGACTGGTTCTGTGGTTCCTTCGGGTCTGTAGAGGGATTTATAAATAAACTAAATAGAACAACGAAAAAATTTTTTCGTCTCGATAAATGGAGAAACCCCTTGGATATTCGTGGGTTTTTCCTATATACATAAGTGAGTGTACAATTTTCACTTTGTCTACTTTAGACGTGTCAGTTTAGTTTACCTTTTGATATGAAGTTTACGACAACTCAGATGTGGTATATAAGGATAGTAGCTTTACATTACTACTCTTGAACTGTTCTTACTAATAGTTATTCTCAATCTTCTTTTGAACGATTTTATACACGTTTACATTCGTCACTTTTCTAAAAATGCAAGAGTACAAAACTTCGTAGTCTTATTTAACTGATGACTCCTTTATTGGAATATTCAAATATCTTTTTAAACTGGACTTTGATTAGGTTGAACATTGATTGGTACAGAACATTAGGTTTACTGAAAATGTCCACGACCGTTTAATGTACACTAAGTATTGAGAAAGTATATCTCACTCCATCAGTGTCACAACGACAACAAGTGAGTGATTCAGTGCAGTCTGAGAAACACTAGGGTAACTGATGTCGTTCATTAGGACCGAACGACATCAGGTACACCAACATTTCTCAGTCTGTGCTTACTCGTTGACTTAACTTGACTTTGGTGTGGAAACTGAAGGTAGGAACTATTTCGGAGTCATAATTAAAACTCCTTAGTAGTAACAAAACGAAACATTTGAATAAGAATTTTTTAATATAGATGATAATGACATATAGACCGAGTCCATCGAAACTTATTGTTCCATTTAAACGTGGATCTTTATTGTCAGTGATTCCTCATAATAAATAGTGATCATATAATACTCCGGGAGTCAATTCGAAATGAAAGATGAACGGTACACTGTCCCAGTTTGACACTTTTAAAAGTTTAACACTTTCCCTAGTTTTGACTTTCCCCAGTTTATTAAATTAAACGTGTGATCGAAAAGAGTTCGTTCAATTCTTTAAACTCTAATGACATAAAGGTAATTACTTATGTCGTTATTTTAGATAATACTGTAAAGGTGTGTACTAATTTACTTGAACTGGGTCGAGCAAAGTAAGTGTCTCGACTTTAGTAATCAAAGGAACTTTTTTCAAAAGAATACAAAAGATCAGTAGAAAAAAGGGACGGTTAAAAAGAGTAGGTGATGACAAAGGTGTTCATGTAAAACCGACTCTTCAGTTGACCATTGAAATACCCTCAAGGGACCTTACAATATACCACGAAAAAAGAACGACAAAAATTCTAAAAACAACAACGACAACAACAACAAAAATTAAAAACAGTAAAACTAATGATGTACAGAGACGAACAAGGAGGAACCCAAATGGGACGGACCTTGAGACACGAAGGACCTTATCTTACTGACAAAGGAAAGGATACAATCCCCTCAAAAGTCGATAATAGAGGAGTTTATAAAGAGGAAGACTTACTGGAGTTAACAAAACCACAGTCTCAAATTGAACCGTCTGACACCAGACACTGTACTTACATTACTCGTGAACAAAATGGATATAATCGGTACTTCTGTTATATACCAATTTAAATCCAGATGTTACTTAACTTGATATTATAAATCACGGGTTTTTACCTCCTTCTACGAATTGTAAGATTCGGTCATTACCAAAATTTTGTAGTTATGTTACTTATACTTGTTAGATATAAACCGTGTAATGACATTCCTAAAAGAGTATCGTGATTATCATATTCTTAACTTCTTGTATTACCAACTTTCACTAGAATTTTGGTAACTACGACTGGTGTAAAATGTTTACTCCATTTACTCCGGATTTTACTGATTTACTTACTTGATGACTGTGTGCCCTTCTTGACTGTACTTTTTTGTATACTTTATTTGAAACTCGTCCGTAAGGTAGTAATCAGAGGTGAAGTGTAACAAGTCAGCGAGTGAACACAGGTTGAGAAAGGCTAGGGTACCTGACGTCGTACGGTCCGAAGGGACAGGAAGTGGTAGAGGGTCTCGAACGATTTTAAGTACAGGTGACACAGTCATTACGGTAGGTTGGTAGAGTAGGAGACAGTAGGGAACGAGGAAGACGGAAGTTAGAAAGGATCGTAGTCCCAGAAAAGATCCGATAAGCGTTGTCTACCGGTGTCATAACCTCGAAGTCGAAGTCGTAGTCAGGAAGGTTACTTGTAATTCCCAACTAAAAGAAATCCTAATTGACCAAACATGAGGAACGACAGGTTCCGAGAGAGTTCGCATAAGAGGTTGTGGTATCAAGTTTTCGTGGTTAAGAAGTCGTAAGTTGGAAGAGAGAGGTTGAGAGAGGTTGAAGAGGGGTTGAGAGTGTAGGTATGTATTGATGACCTTTTTGGTATCAAAACTGATATACGTGGAAACAGCCGTTTCATTGTAGAGATGAGAAATTATGTGACAGATCAAGACAGTATTGGCAAGAACGTTCCTCTTTCATAAAAATTAAAGTGGTAGTATGTCAGTGGTAGACGTCACTAAAACGTTGGGTTCTTTTATTTCAGACAGTGACAAAGGTAACAAAGGGGTAGCTAAACGGTACGTCACTACCCTGATCGACGGTACTAGAAGTAAAAAATTTACGACTCAAATACGGTCGAAAAAGTGAGAGGAACAAGTGGAAGTAGTTCTCCAAAAATTTAAGGGGAAACGAAAGACGGTAGTCCCACCACAGTAGACGTATGGACTCGAATAACTATAAAGAGGGTCGTTAGAACTAAGGTCGAACACGAAGTAGGTCGGATCGTAAAGTGTACTACATGAGACATATATTCAATTTATTCGTCCCACTGTCATATGTCGGACGGAACTACATGAGGAAAGGTTTAAACCTTGGTCAAGTAACAAGATGCAGACCAAGATTGATAACGAAGAACTAAACATATGTCCAAACCATCCTCCGTCCATTTCACTAGACCATAAGGGTATAGAACTTCTTAAAAGGTCAAACAACACTAGATGTGTCAGTTTCCGAAACCATATCAGTTGTTTCGTCTTCATCTACAAATAAAGACCTTGAGAGAACGAAAAAACTACTAGGTCACCTACAACCGTTAACTAGAGACCAAGGAGACGGAAAAGATTTAGGTCGGACTTGTAGACCTTCAAGAATCAATTGGATGAAAACTTCGGACCGAACCTCTTAAAAGTCGTAATGAAACGATCGTACACTCTACTCATTTTAACACGTCATCAAACTTGTAAGAAACCGTAAAGGGAAGAAACCCTAACCTTACTTTTGACTGAAAATGGTCAGGACACCGGTGACGACTCAAAAGATTTACACGACTGTATAACTCACTTCGTGAAAGTGTCGTAGTAGAAAATCCTATACTTTATCGAGTCGATCTTAAGGTAGTGAAGGTGATCGAAACAAGCATCACTACGAAGAATTCCGAAGGATACATGAAGTCCGTTACTAAAAGTTCTTTATTTATATTATAAAATTTTCTTAGTTATTGAAAACTTTAAAAGTCTAAAAGGGTATAGTTTGTCACTTCTGTCAGAAGTCTACGAATATAAATTTATTTATCTAGTAATGGAAGTGTCTGGAAGTATACTTGTACGTTGTCATATCCTTAAAGATCACTTTACAAATAGAGTTAAACTAAAGATCTTCAATCACTTTATAAGAGATTTTAAACAATAACAACAACAAGTCAGTGATTCAACAAAGACTGAGAAAGGCTGAGATACCTGACGTCGTGTGGTCCGAAGGGACAGGAAGTGATAGAGGGTCTCAAACGAGTTTGAGTACAAGTAACTCAGTCACTACGGTTGGCTGGTAGAGTAGGACACAACGGGGGAAGAGGAGGACGGAAGTTCCAAAGGGTCATAGTCTCAGAAAAGGTTACTCATCAGAGAATCGTAGGTCACCGGTTTCATAACCTCAAAGACGAAGTCGTAGTCAGGAAGATTTCTTATAAGTTTAACTAAAGGAAATCCTGACTGTCTAAACTAGAGGAACGACAGGTTCTCTGAGATTTCTCAGAAGAGGTCGTGGTACCAAGTTTTCGTAGTCAAGAAGACATGAGTCGGAAGAAATACTACGTTGAGAGTGTACTGATGACCTTTTTGGTACCGAAACTGGTATGTTTGGAAACAGTCGTTTCACTACAGAGACGAAAAAATAAAATAGTCTGAGATTTTAAATCTATGACTTATAAAGTATATATATATATATATATATATATGTGTGTGTGTGTGTGCGTCTTCCAGATTAGGTGTCATTAGTCACTGTGTAAGGTAAGATTTGAATGTTTAATTTCTGTTCCGATTAGTAATCATATTTGAGTACTAGTAAATAGTTATATTTCTATTAGTTTATTAGTTTAATTAAATTTAAACCGAAATTTATAAATCTTTTAGATTAAATCTTTCATCAGATTCGACGTAGTAATACGTATAAAGTCTGATGATATATTTAATAAAAAAGTAGGTTTCTTCTATAACTTATAGTGGTTGTTTTTTCCTTTTCAATCAAGTTATAGGGTATTTTATAAAAGTCTCTATTTGTATATCAAAAGTTTATTATAATCATTGACTATCAGTATACTATGATAATTTCCAGTCCTTTAAAAATTAGTAAAAATGTACCTATTATGTTAAATAAGAAATATTGAGGTATTCCTTCCTTCGTGTCTTACACAATTTTTTTTTTTTTTTGGACTCTTCGTCTCTTCGTTGTACGGGTTTGAGTATAACGTTCAATTTTTGTTTCGGTTGTGGGTTGAAATACGTCAGACAAGGTCTTGGATGTGAAAACGATAATTCGATACCACGGAGGTCTAGTACGATGTTTAAATATACTTTATGTAACGTACTTAGTGACGTACTTCGACATATTATCTCATTTTAGTATATGAAACTAAATAGTTAACAGCAAAAGGAAAAATAAAAATTTTAAAGTCACAGGAGTCAAGTCAAGTCAGCGTCAGCACAGGCTGAGTCACAGGATCACCGGAAGTTTTAGTCGGTTCAGAATAAAGAAGTAGGATACCTACTCTTTTGATCTTCAAAGACCTTGAATTAACAAATTTTAGTAGAGTGATTGATATCAACTTAAATGGGATGGTAGTTAGGAACAAAGGATGTCTCAATTCTGTCTAACCTATACTTTTGTTTTAGATTATCTAAATAAGATCTTGTCAGGATCAGTCACAATAGGGGTCTGGTCACCGTTGTTGTAGAGGACCTTTTAATCTTTTTTTTAATAACTAGAGTACCCTTTGGATGGTTTAGTCTTTCTTTCCAACCCCGAGTCATTGGACACAAAATTGTTCTGGAGGTCCCCAAAGACTAGGTACTACTAAACTTTTGAACCGGATTTTGGATGAAAAGAAGATTTGAGTTAGGTATCGGAACCTGTTGAATTAAAACAATCAACTTTAGGGTACTCAAAATGTCTGTCTTATTGTTCGATAGGGAAAGAAGATGAGTGTGTCTATGTTTAAAATAAAAATGTATATGTCTAAATGTAATACGATAAATGTAATATATGTATCTATTGTACTAGTATACATATTAATATTGATTTATAGATATATATGTATTTATATATACTACAATAAATGTATATGACATATCTATCAAGACGGTCTGGGATCTGTGTAAAGGTAAGATTAGAGGTACGAGTAGATGGAAATATTTCTTTTAAAGAGGAGATGGTTTCAAGGAACAATTCTTTCATATTACGAAGGAGAAAAAGAGTATAGAGTTGTAGACACCTATTGTGACATAGTCCGTGGTTAAGAAAGTATTCTACATTTTAATGATCTGATGGTTAGTGAGATTCTTTACATAATTGATTTCTTTATCTTACGTGTTAATTATGAAACAAATAAGAAACTAAAATATCACACATGTTTACACGACTAAGTTTTATAACCAAGTTTCTGTCCTGTACAGGTATTTTAATGGAATTGAGTCCATGAGGAAGAAGTTTTCTATTACGTCATTATAATAACGTTAAGACAAAGTTCCAACTTAATTTTTTTTTGAGATTAATGGTTTCTATTAAAACGAAAACAAGATCCGTTGAACCAGTCGTTGACTTTCCGTCTATTTTCACCATTGTTCAGAAAATTTTATGTCTTACTGTGATCAGAAAATCTTTCAATTATACTACACGGGATAACCTCCATTTTTTTCCAGGTAGATCGGTTCCGATACCAAAAAGGTCATCAGTACACACTTACACTTTCAACCTGATGTTTCTTTCGACTCACGACTTCTTGACTGCGAAAACTCGACACCACAACCTCTTCTAAGAACTCTTAGGGAACCTGACGTTCCTCTAGGTTGACCAGGTAGAATTTCCTTTAGTCAGGACTTATAAGTAAACTACCTGACTACGACTTCGACTTTGAGGTCATGAAACCGGTAGCTTAAACTTCTAGACTACGTGACCTTTTCTGTGACTACGACCCTTTCTGACTTCCGTCCTTCTGTTCCCCTTTCTGTCTCCTACTCTACCAACCTACCGTAGTGGCTGAGTTACCTTTACTCAGACTCAGTTGAGACCCTCAACCACTACCTCTCCCTCCGGACCGCACGACGTCAGGTACCCCAGGGTTTCTCAGCCTGTGCTGACTCGCTGACTTGACTTGACTTAACCTCCATTTATATTTACAGGGGAATCTCTTCCTCTGGGATGTGAGATCCGTCTAACTCTCTTAGACAAAGTGGTGAGTAAGGAGGGTGTCATCACAACGGATACACACAAGTAAATGTTTTCCTTGACGTAGATAACTTTGTACCTTCATGTTCCTTGACAATTGTGAGTGACAGGTATTGTACGTGACTAGAGACGTATGAGGTTACGACTCGAACAGTACATTCTGTAGATCCAAGTCTACCGAAACCTAGATTACTGGTACCTCTAATAGGTGGGGAAAAGTAGAGGAGTACACGGATAGACTGATCTCTATAATCAATATGGGGAGAATAATAGAATAGGGGTCAAAACATGAAGTCGTTTTCAGTAGTATTTTCTATAAAAGGTCTCTCTCGACTCTTGAACCCTTAAGAAAAAGAGGTCAAGTTTTCTTTGGAAATGTCACTCCCTGTTCAGATATGTCGTGTCACGGTACTTGATAATTTTACCCTGTAATTCCAAGACCAGGGTAAAAGTCCTTTCAGTATCTAGAAATTCTCAATTTCCTATATTAGATAGTTCAGTTGTTTGTTTATTTTCTCCGAATCTCTCTAATCAAATTAGATCAGTGTACTGGACTTGTACGTCGTCTTTGGTGTAGATTACAAGTCGGGTGGTTAGGAATCGTGGTATTACAGAGAGAAAGTTGTTATAAGGGTAAAAATATTTTTATCTATAAATACTTTTCTAAAAATATCACAATATGTTTACTTGTTCGTATCATTGAGTGACAACCAATTTAACATTCTCTTGCCAAACACTGTAGGAATCTAAAAGGTTGATCTTATTTATTCATTAAAAATTTTTTCGAGAACTTGAACTTGATAAATTAAATTTGACATAACCTTTCTTGATGACCTCTATTACTTGGAAAATTATATCTCCCAAATTATAACGTCAAAGAGGTTATTTTACGACTGATAAAGACAGGATAGATTGCTTTTAATTTAAACGTTTTCGAATCATTTATTTTACCGTCCACTCGACTAAATTGAGTGAACTCTTTTCTTCGAGGATTTCGTTTCAGGGTGTTGTTTACACGTATTTATAGATAAGTATTTTCAGATAGTATTGACGGTCTTTTCCCGTTAAGTTGCATGACTTACGTATACTTTTTTTGATATCGAAAAACTAAGTCATAAGATACTATCCAAAATAAAAAGAGAAAAATCGTGACTTTTTTATAACATTATTTACTCGAATATAAGTCACAGGTATGTTTTATAATAGTAAAGTTTAAATTATTCGTATAAACTGTAATAATGGTTATGAAAACCTTATTTCAAACCATTATTCTTAATGATAAAAAAAAAAAGACCGTCACGACTCACCGAACTTAGGACCGGTGTCGTGATTTTCGTTTTTAGGATAGATGACTCGGAGGTTCTTTAAGGGTTCTGAATTATTAAAATTGGTCGATTGTAATTATATAAGTTCAATAAAACAGGAGTCGTCTTTATATTGATCAAAGAATCACGACAAAGACATTTTCTTAGTATAGGTTTTAAACCTTTCTAGTTTAAAACGTAGTTACAGTGTTTACTTATACCACTTACGTCCTCTGGAGTCAAGCTAGGGACCCAACCCTTCTACGGGACCTCTTTCTTTACTGTTGGGTGAGGTGATAAGAAGGACCTCTTAGGGTACCTGTCTCCTCGGACCGCCCGATGTCAAATATCCTAGTGTTTCTTAGTCTGTACTGACTCGTTTATTGTTTGTGTGTGTTTTTGATGTAAGTCTTTTAAAAGAAAGGTAGACTGACTAACGTCCTCTTTTCTTTTAAGAAATCCAAAAATTTTATAATAAGTTGTTAAATACTGAAGAAATATTTTAATAAGATATGAATCGTACAATTGTTAGCTAATGGAGAACTTAAAATATAGGTTTTTAGACTTTCTCTATATTCAAACCCCCGTTACTCCCTAACGTGGGGAGATTAAGTTGGGGAGTAAGTTAGGGTCCCCTACCTAGGGACCCAGCCCTTCTAAGGGACCTCCTTCTTTACCGTTGAGTAAGGCCTTAAGGACGGACCTCTTAGGGTACCTCTCTTCTCAGATCGTCCGATGTCAGGTATCCAAATGTTTCTTCAACTTGTACTGACTCGTAAATATGTCCCTTTTCTTATTTCGAGAGAGATAGGATTAGTTTTCTCGACATGGATTAACAAGAATATTACGGAAATAAAAAAAAATTAAAAATAAAAATGAAATAAAATGAAATGTTATGACATAACCAAAACGGTATGTAACTGTACTTAGGCGGTTCCACATGTACTCAAGGGTTAGTACTTGGGGGGAGGGTGGAGGGTGGGGTATAGTAGAGAGACCTAGGAAATTTCCAGGGTCTGACCCAAAGATGGACTACATTCGGTAAACTAAACATGAATGACTTATCAGTACCAATCGTTGGAGAATCTCAGTGAGTTCTCTTATTTGATGTTTCTGTGACCGTAGGATGACCGTCGGACCTTACTTCGATTTGTAAGAGTAAGTTACTATAAGGGTTTCAGTCCTGTGGTAAAAATCATCGAACTTGATAGCGTTCGTTCCTCTCTATTCTTTCGGAAGGAACCACTAGTTACATTTCTTTATCTCCTTTTGTTGTCTTACTCTTTTTGATCTCTAGAGAAGTTCTTTTATTCTGTACGGTTCCCTTGTAAAGTACGTTTTTACCCGTGTTATTTCCTGTCTTTACCAAATATGGATTATCTTCGTCTTCTATAATTCTTCTGCACCGTTCTTATGTGTCTTGATATGTTTTTTCTAGAAGTACTGGGTCTATTGGTACTACCACACTAATGAGTGGATCTCGGTCTGTAGGACCTCACACTCCAACTCACCCGGAATCCTTCGTAGCGATACTTGTTTCGATCACCTCCACTACCTTAAGGTCACCTCGATAAAGTTTATGATTTTCTACTACGACATTTTCACGACATGGGTTATACGGTCGTTTAAACCTTTTGAGTCGTCACCGGTGTCCTGACCTTTTCCAGTCAAAAGTAAGGTTAGAGTTTCTTTCCGTTACGGTATCTTACGAGTTTGACGTGAGCAGAGTGTACGATCATTTCGTTAAGAATTTTAAGAGGTTCGGTCCGAAGTTGTAATGTACTTGGGAGTTGAAGGTCTATAAGTTCGACCTAAATCTTTTCCGTCTCCTTGTTCTCTAGTTTAACTGTGGTAGACAACCTATTATCTTTTTCGTTCTCATCGTCTTTTTGTAGATGAAGACGACAGAACTAATACGGTTTCGGAGATTGAGACACACCTAATGTCGTTTGATACCTTTTCAGTTTTCTACCCTTATGATCTGGTGGAACGGACGAAGGTCTCTTTAGACATACTTCCAATTCTACGTTGTCAATCTTGGTCTGTACCTTATAGTATGACCAAGGTTTATCCCTTTCCTCATGTATTTCCGATATATAACAGTGGACGAATAAATTGAATACGTCTGATGTAGTATACTTTACGGTCCGACCTACTTCGTATTCGACCTTAGTTCTAAAGACTCTCTTTATAGTTATTGGAGTCTATGTGTCTACTGTAGTGGGAATACCGTCTCTTACTTATCCTTTACTTCTCGGAGAACTACTTTCACTTTCTCCTCTCACTTTTTCGACCGAATTTTGAGTTGTAAGTTTTTTGCTTTTAGTACCGTACGTCAGGGTAGTCAATTACCTTTTGTCTACCCCTTTGTTACCTTTGTCACTGTCTGAAGTAAAAGAATCCGAGGTTTTCGTGACGTCTACCACTGACGTCGGTACTTTAATTTTCTACGAACGAGGAACCTTCTTTTCGATACTGGTTGGATCTATCGTATAATTTTTCGTGTCTGTAATGAAACAGTTGTTTCCGGATGGATCAGTTTCGATGTCAAAAAGGTCATCAGTACATATCTACACTCTCAGCCTGATATTTCTTTCAACCCCCCTCGTCAGGATTCTACCGTCTCCTTATCCCGACCCTCTGGTGAAAGAGGGGGTGTTCAAGTAGTTTTCTTGTAAACTTGTGACTCGTTTACGGTCTTTTGTTGAAGACTTACAACCGTCTCCTGTAGTCCGTGGGTCTTTTCGTCGGGTAACAGAAACTTTCCTGTATCCTTTTTTACATTTGTATTTATCTCTCCGTTTTCTCCATCCCTACCTCTAGGCAGGGCCCTTCCCTCAGAATTTTTTCTCTCTTCAAAGGTTCGTGGTCCTTTGTGAGAGTGACCGTTCAGACTCCGTTCTGAACCTTGGAGTCTCTTGTTGTATTAGCTCTCCTTTTTATTTATTTTTTAATTTTGGGTGTCTAATGTACGGGTTACCATTGAGGGTCACCTCTTCGTCGCGTCTGCGACGTAGGTTGTGATCGTTCGCCCCCGACCCGTCCCTCCACGTCCGACGTAACAAATCTCATTCCTGGTCCGGACTTACGGGACTCCCGTCAGACTCTCTTTATTGAACTCTATCGTTTGGTCTGATACCCTATCGATAGGGTGTTTTTCGGGATCACCGAGTTGACCATTTCATAGACGGACGTTACACCCTCTGGACCCAAACTATAGACCCAACCCTTCTAGGGGAGCGCTTCCCGTGTCGATGGGTGAGGTCATAAGACTAGACCTCTTAAGGTACCTGATATGTCTCAGGTGCCCCAGTGTTTCTCAGCCTGTACTGACTCGCTGAAATTGAAGTGAAGTTCTGTGGTGGACCGGGTGAGTGACTTGTTTCATGACTCATCTCGATCGGCCGACGTCTGGTCGGGTAGGGAGTCACCTCTGTCCGTCCACTCTCGTCGGTCTCGACCTTCCTCCGTTAGCACCGGGGTCTCTCCGTAGTAGACGGTTTTATGTTCGTCCGAAGTAACGATTGGTTCTGAAGAACCCTAAGACCTACCAGCTGTAGACGACCCTCCCAACGTCGGTCTCTAGTCGAGGGGTCTCCTCTGTGTGCCGTGTGGACTCTTCCACGTGACCGACATGTGGGTCTTTTGACTCGCCGTCCCTACTCCCTCCGTCATTGAGTGTCGCTGGTGTGAGTGGTTCGTGGACCAGTGGACTCGACGAGTCTGGACCCTTCCCGTGTTTTTCGTCCGAGTTGGTTCAGACCCGGAAACGCCTCATGGGCTGATGGACTTGGACTCACCGAATCTGGACCTTTCACGTATGTTGGGTCCCGGTCGGAGTCTGTCAAGGGTCGTCTCGTTGGATCTCGGATTCTTCACACCTGTCCCTTTCGTGTGTGTGTCACTTACCCCCGTTTTGGTCACACGAGTTCTGTGACGCTCGTGTCCGGTCACAATAAAACACCGTCACAAGGAGGGAGGGGTTTCGTAATGACTTGTTGACTCGTATTTTTACACAGGTGGTGGCGGGGGAGCACAGTCCCACCTTTCATATATGATTTCTCTAGTCGTTTGTCTTTCTCGATTTTGGTTGTCTCCCTTGGTGGAATCTTCACTGTCCATGTTATCTAATTTTGGGACATCAATCGTTTCTGTTATATCCTTATCCGGATCTCTAGAACTCTTCATATTCGACCTATTTCCTTTATGGACTTTTACTTGACTGAGGTGTGACAGGTGTTTTTGTGGTCTCTTTCAGGATGGATCTATATAAAAATGATAATAGTAACAAATTTAATTTTTTGTTTTATATTCGGGAGATAATAAGGAAATTAAAAGTAAAAATATTGGATAATGAAACGTTTTTTTCTGATAAAAAATTTCGTTTGAAGCATATATATATATATATATATAAAATACTAAAACACTGAAACTAAAGAAGAAATTATAACATAAAAACTCTTAGGTTTGCGATGAGATTTAAAAATTAAAGACGAAGGACCATAAACAATTGTTAAAACACGGAAATTCTTGGGTTAGAAGTCATCGGTAAAAATGAACCCTCACTCTAATGATCGGGTAAGTTCATGCCGGATTTAGTTTAAGGAATATTCACATGTCACCTTCACTCTTTATCTAAATTCCCTTATGTAGACTATCCATGTCACGGACTACTTGATACCTACCTCTAAACATTGTGACATGTGCTTTGTCGCTAGTTCTGGTAGGGGTACCTTTTCTTTACGTTTTTTCGTTTTACCGACAGACCCCTCCGGAATGTTTATCGACACTTTTCTTCTCTTCACTTTCATTTCCTCTTTTCCTTTATATATTCGTAGACTTACGTCTCAAGGTTTCTTATCGTTCTTCTCTATTCTTTCGGAAGAAGTCGTTAATTACGTTTCTTTATCTCCTTTTGTTGTCCTACCCTTTCTGATCTTTACAGAAGTTCTTTTAGTCTCTATGGTTCCCTTGTAAAGTACGTTTCTACCCGAGTTACTTCCTGTCTTTACCATAGCTGGATTGTCTTCGTCTTCTATAATTCTTCTCTACCGTTCTTATGTGTCTTCTTGACATGTTTTTTCTAGAGGTGCTGGACCTATTAGTACTACCACACTAGTGAGTAGATCTCGGTCTGTAGGACCTTACACTTCAGTTCACCCGGAATCTTTCGTAGTGCTGCTTGTTTCGATCACCTACACTACCTTAAGGTCAACTCGACAAAGTTTAAGATTTTCTACTACGACACTTTCACGACGTAGGTTATACGATCGTTTAAACCTTTCGAGTCGTCACCGGTGTCCTGACCTTTTCCAGTCGAAAGTAAGGTTAGGGATTCTTTCCGTTACGGTTCCTTACGAGTTTAATGGCATGTTAACGGGAGTAGAGTGTCCGATCATTACAAGTTTTAAGAGGTTCGGTCCGAAGTCGTTATGTACTTGATACTTGAAGGTCTACAAGTCGACCAAAATCTTTCCGTCTCCTTGGTCTCTAGTTTAACGGTTGTAGGCGACCTAGTACCTTTTTCGTTCTCTCAAGGTCTTTTTGTAGATAAAGACGAAATAATTGATATGGTTTCGGAAACTGACACACCTAGTGGTGTTTGACACCTTTTAAGACTTTCTCTACCCTTTTTGTCTGGTGGACTGGATGGGGAACTTTTTAAACATACGTCCAGTCCTTCGTTGTCAATTTTGACCTGTACCTTGTTGTCTGACCAAGGTTTATCCTTTTCCTCATGGAGTTCCGACATATAACAGAGGGACGATTAAATTGAACATACGTCTGATGTAGTACTCTTTACGATCAGACCTTCTTCGTGTTCGACCTTACTTCTAACGGTCCTCTTTATAGTTATTGGAGTCTATACGTCTATTGTGGTGGGAATACCGTCTTTCACTTCTCCTTGATTTTTCGGAGAACTACTTTCACTTTCACTCTCACTTTTTCAACTGAATTTCGAGTTGTAAGTCTTTTGCTTCTAGTACCGTAGACCAGGGTAGTGAAGTACCCTTTATCTACCCCTTTGTCACGTTTACCACAGTCTGAAATAAAAGACCCCGAGGTTTTAGTGACATCTACCACTGACGTCGGTACTTTAATTTTCTGGGAATGAGGAACCTTCTTTTCAATACTGGTTTGATGTATGACATAACTTTTCGTCTCTGTAATGAAACGGTTCTTTCCAGGCAGATCAGTTCCGATACCAAAAAGGTCACCAATACATATCTAAACTCTCAACCTGACACTTCTTTCGACTCACGGCTTCTCAACTACGAAAACTTGACACCACAACCTCTTCTGAGAACTCTCAGGGAACCTGACGTACCTCTAGGTTGGTCAGGTAAGACTTCCTCTAGTCGGGACCCTAAAGAAACCTTCCTTACTACGATTTCGACTTGGAGGTCATGAGACCGGTGGAGTACTCTTCTCAACTGAGTAACCTTTTCTGAGACTACGACCCTCCCTAACCCCCGTCCTCCTCTTCCCCTGCTGTCTCCTACTCTACCGACCTACCGTAGTGACTGAGTTACCTGTACATAGACTCACTTGAGGTCCTCAACCACTACCTGTCCCTCCGGACCGTACGACGCTAAGTACCCCAGCGTTTCTCAGCCTGTGCTGAGTCACTGACTTGACTTGACTTTAATGACCAAACTGATGAGAGAGGGAGAAACCTGAGAGGAAAAAGAAGTGGTCCAAGGGAGATAGAGGAGGGAGGGGGAAGAAAAGAGATGGGTTTAAACACTTAGAGAAACACACAAGGTCTGACACCTCTTGTGAATCCCTTGACTAATGACCGACCTAAACAGAGAGAGTAAAACTAAGGGGGGGGGGGAAATAGGAGGACCGGTGGAGACAAAGAAAGAAGGAAAAAGCGAAGACACAGATTGAGGTACTTGTAGAAATTCACCAGGTCTGACAACTCTAGTGTATTCCTTCACTAACGACCGATCGAACGAGAGAGAAGAAAACTAAGGGTGAGAAGAGGAGGAGCAGTGGAGATAGAGGGAGGAGGGAGAAGAGAAGAGGTAAATTGAGTCACTTGGAGAGACCCACAGGGAGTGTCACCTCTTTGAAAAGTAGAAATTGGATCTACAAAATTGTGACCACGACATATCTACCTATTCAGAACTCCAATGACATTCTTATTCTGACTTTTGGTCTCCGTCCTCCGAATTTAGGTTTAGGACTCTTATGGTCTCTTGAGCACTGAGGTCTCTTGTAAATAGCTCTCCTCGAGTAGTTTTCGAAAGTATGGTTGTGACTTTGGTTCGTGGTGGGTTCCCGGTTGTTCAAGGTTTCATTCTGTGTGGTACGTTTAAGAGGTCGTTGTGTCCTTGTATCGTGACTCGACGATATATGTCCGACAGGTTTCAGTGTAGTATGGGTAACTGTAGAGTATTGAGTAATGACCTTTGAAGTAACGTGAGGTCTTTCTTCTTTAGGTCGAAGTGGTTGGTCTCTTGTAAAGGCTGTGTTCGAAGGTATTGTTCCTTTAGAACTGTTCGGTGGGTAGGTTGGTTTAGGTGTCTCTTCTTTTAGGTGTTATTTCTCTTGACAGTCTTATACCTTTCCAGTGGGCTTTGTGTTGTTATATTTGTTCTACTTTTCCGTCTCTTTATGGGTCGTCCATTACCTTGTCCTATTTACGGGTGGTTTGGTTTGTTTTCTCCTTCTCTATCCCTTAGATGGACTATTTCTTCAGGCTTATTACTATCACTTTCAGTTTTACTTCAACGAGTCAGTACAGACTGAGAAACGGTGGGGTACCTGACATCGGATGGTCCGAGGAGACAGGTACCCTAAAAGGTCCGTTATCACGACCTCACCTAACAGTAAAGGAAGAGGTCCCCTAGAAGGGTTTGGTCCCTAACTTGGGTCCAGAGGGTGTAACACTTGTCTGTGAAATGGTAGATTCGGTAGTTCCTTCTGGAATTACTATGAGTTGTACTAGGTTTTAGAACTGTTGTTTCACCTCAATGTCTATTTATCGGACCTCTGTTCCTATCTCTTCTACGTTCTTTCCAAATTGTTCCTGGTCCTTCTTTATTTTATCTCAACTATATATTACTCATTACGTTATTTACTCTAGTTTTTGTGAGACCTCCCTTGGTTGTATTGGTTGTCATCTTATTATCTCCCTCTTCTATCCTATGCACTCCATCTTCTATCTTACCATCTTTATTTGCTTTGTCTCTTCTTTTTTCTTTTTACTTAATTTTCTTTACTCCTGTTAGAGTCTCTGAAGACCCTGTTACAATTTACGGGGTTGTAAGCTTACTATCCTCTGGGTATTCTTCTTCTGTTTTTCTTTCCGGTACTCTTTTATGAACTCCTCTATTATGAACTTTTAAAGGGATTTTACCCCTTCCTTTATTAGTGGGTTCAGGTTCTTTGTGTCTCTCAAGGTTTGTCCTATTTGGGTTCCGTTTTGTCGGGTTCTGTGTATAATTAGTTTAACTGTTTCTAGTTTGTGTTTCTTGTTTATAATTTTCGTGGTTCCCTTTTTGTTGTTTATTATGTGTTCCCCTAAGGTAATTCCTATTGTCGACTAGAAAGTTATTTTGAGAAGTCCGGTCCTTCCATACCGTCCTGTATTATTTTCACTACTTTCTTTTATTGGATGTCGTGTCTAATGAAATAGGTCGTTTCTAGAGTAAGTTTATACTTCCTCTTTAGTTTTCGAAACGTCTGTTCGTTTTGGACTCTCTTAAGTCGTGGTGGTTTGGTCGAGAGGTTGTTTACGATTTCCTAGAAGAGATCTGTCCTTTTTGTCTTTGTTTTTTTTTTTTGTTTCATTTACCGTTACCCTAGTATGAATAGTTATTAGTGAAATTTACATTTACCCAAATTACGGAGTGGGTTTTCTGTCTGACCTATGTTTTTGTTCTGGGGATTTATACGACAGATGTTCTCTGGGTTGAAATTTGTTCCCTGTGTATGTCTGACTTTCACTTCCCGACATTTTTCCATAAAGTACGTTTATCTCTGGTTTTCTTTCGTAGTATAATCTATTTTATCTGAAAATTTGTTTCCGACACTTTTCTCTGTTTCTTCCTGTTATGTCATACTAGTCTCATAGTTAGTCTCTTCTACATTGTTCATATTTATATATACATGGGTTGTATCCTCGTGACTTTATACATTCTGTATCTCATTGTTCATACTTTCCCCTTTAATTGTTATTGTGTTATCACTCTCTGAAATTATGGGGTGAGTTTGGATACCTATCTATTTGATTTGTAATTTCATTGTTCCTTTGTGTTTGAAATTTACTATGTTATCTGATGAATCTGGATTGACTATAGATATCCTGTAAAGTGGGGTTTTGTTACTTAAAGTGGAAAAAGAGTTCGCGTGTGCCTTGGAAGAGGTCCTATCTAGGGTAGGACCCGGTATTTAGATCGGAACCATTTAAGTTTTTTTAGGTTAGTAAAGTTCGTAGAAAAGATTGGTGTTACGTCATTCTAATCTAGAGTTAATTTACTTTTTTTTTGTCTCTTCCGTTACCATGGGGTGAGGTGATGAGAACGGACCTTTTTAGTGTACTTACCTCCTCGGACCATCCGACATCAGGTGCCCAGCGATTCTCAGTCTGTGCCGACTCGCTGAAGTGAAAAAGTGAAAAGTCAAAGTACGTAACCTCTTCCTTTACCGTTGGGTGAGGTCACAAGAACGGAAATCTTAGGGTCCCTGCCCCTCGGACCATCCGATGGTAGATACCCCAGTGTGTCTCAGCCTGTACTGACTTCACTGAATCGTCGTAGTCTTCGTTTCCTCTTTTTGATAATTTTTAAGGTTGTATGTCTCCGACTTGTTGTGTGACGACTTATTGATTGTTTGGTGTCTTCTTTAGTTTTTTCTTTATTTTTATACGTATCTTTACTCACTTTTAATTGTGTATTGTTGGGTTTTGGACACCCTGTGACATTTTCGTCAGGATTCCCCTTCCAAGTATCGTTATGTCCGTATAGAGTTCTTTGTTCTTTTTTTTAGTTTATTTATTGGATTGAGATGTGGATATTGTTGATCTTTTCCTTCTTTACTGCTTGGGGTCCCAACCATCTTCCTTTCTTTAGAATTTTTAATCCCGTCTTTATTTAGGTTTTCTTTGTTTTCTCTGGTATCGTTTTTGGTCGTTTCGGTTTTCGACCAAGAAACTCTTCTATTCATTTTAACTGTTTGGTACTCGATCTGAGTAGTTCTTAATTTCCCTTTTCTTAGTTGAGTTCTTTTAATCTTTACTTTTACCTCTCTAACGTTGTCTGTTGTGTCTTTATGTTTCCTAGTATTCTCTGATGATAGTCGTTAATATACGGTTATTTTATCTGTTGAACCTTCTTTATCTGTTTCAGAATCTTTTCATGTTGAAAGGTTTTGACTTGGTCCTTCTTTATCCTTTAGAATTGTCTGGACAGTGTTCGTAGCTTTAACTTTGACATTAGTCTTTAGAAGGTCGTTTGTTTTCGGGTCCTGGTCTGCCGAAGTTTCGACTTAAAAAGGTTTTGAAATCTCTTCTCGATTGTGGATAGGATGAGTTTGAGAAGGTCTTTTACCATCTCCTTACATTTGAAGGTTTGAGTAAGATAGTCCGGTGGTAGTGAGATTATGGTTTTGGACTGTTTCTACGGTGTTTTTTTCTTTTGACGTCCGGTTATAGTGACTACTTGTATCTACGTTTTTAGGAATTGTTTTAAGATCGTTTGTCTTAGGTTGTTGTGCAATTTTTCTAGTTTGTAGTACTGTTTTACGTGAAATAGGGTCCCTACGTTACTAAGAAGTTATAGGTGTTTAGTTAGTTAAATTATGTGGTGTAATTGTTTAACTTTGTATTTTTGGTATACTTATAGAGTTATCTAAGTCTCTTTGGGAAACTGTTTTGAGTTGTAGGTAAATAGATAAGGTTTTTCGTCATTATTTTCCTTGTATGGAGTTGTATTATTTTCGATATATACTGTTTGGGTGTCCTTTGTAATAGGAGGCACCACTTTTTGACTTTCGTAAAGGGGATTTCAGTCTTTGTTCTGTTCCCACGGGTAAGAGTGGTGATGATAAGTTGTATGAAAACCTTCAAAACCGATGTCGTTAGTCTCGTCCTTTTTTTTATTCTTTTAGGTCTATCCTTTTCTGCATTTTGAGAGTGACAAACGTCTACTGTACTAGGAGATGTTTCTTTTGGGACTTCTGAGGTGATCTTTTAATGATCTGGATTAGTTACTTATATCATTTCAACGTCCTATATTTTAGTTGTGTGTCTTTAGGGAACTTAAGGATATGTGAGTCAAGTCAAGTCAAGTCAAGTCAAGTCAAGTCAACGAGTCAGCACAGGTTAAGAAAGGCTGGGGTACTTAGTGTCCTACGGTCCGGAGGGATAGGTAGTGGTTGAGGGCCTCAAGTGAGTCTGAGTGCAAGTAGCTCAGTCACTAAGGTAGTTCGGTAGAGTAGGACAGCAGGGGAAGAGGAGGACTGCGGTTAGGAAGGGTCGTAGTTTCAGAAAAGGTTTCTCAGTTGAGAAAGGTAATCCACCGGTTTCATGACCTCAAAGTCGAAATCGTAGTAAGGAAGGTTTCTTTAGAGTCCTGACTAGAGGAAGTCTTACCTAACCAACCTAGAGGAACGTCAGGTTCCCTGAGAGTACTCAGAAGAGGTTGTGGTGTCAGGTTTTCGTAGCTAAGAAACCACGAGTCGGAAGAAGTGTCAGGTTTAGAGTGTAGGTATGTACTGATGACCTTTTTGGTATCGGAACTGACCTACCTAAAATTTTATTATTCGTTTATCTTTACCTTTAATTCCTTTGTTGAGGTAAGTGGTGACGTTGCTTTTCTTATTTTATGAATCCTTATCTAGATGGATTTCTTTGTTTTCTGGATGTCCGTCTTTTGATATTTTGTGACCACTTTCTTTAATTTCACCTGTGATTATCCACCTTTTTATATGACACTAGTGCCTAACCTACTTAGTTATATCACTTTTACTCATATGATAGGTTTCGTTAGATATCTAAGTTACGTTGGGGATAGTTCGTTGTCATAAAAAGTATCTCGATCTTGTTTATTAAAGTGTTATACATACCTTTATGTTTTTTGGAGTTTATCGGTTTCGTTAGAACTCTTTGTTCTTACCATGACTTCCTTAGTTGGACGGACTGAAGTCCGAGATGATGTTTCGGTGTCAGTAGTTCTGTCATACCATGACCGTGTTTCTGTCTTTATATCTAGTTACCTTGTTATACATGGATACCTGTGGAATAGAAACTGTTTCCTCCGTTCTTATATGTTACCTCTTTTCTGTTAGAGAAATTGTTCACCAAGACCCTTTTGACCAGTTGGTGACCATTTTCTTACTTTGATCTTGTGAAAGATGTGGTATGTGTTTTTCTTTGAGTTTTACCTAATTTATAGATTTATATTCTGGTCTTTGATATTTTCAGGATCTCCTCTTGAATCCGTTTTGTGAGAGGCTGTACTTAGTGTCGTCCTAGGAGATACTAGGTGGAGGGTCTTATAACCTTTATTTTCGTTTTTATTTGTGTACCCTAGATTAATTTTAATTTTCGAAAACGTGTTGTTTCCTTTGATATTCGTTCCACTTTTCTGTCGGAAGTCTTACCCTCTTTTATTATCGTTTACTTCGTTGACTGTTTCTTAATTAGAGTTTTTATATGTTCTTTGAGGACGTCGAGTTAAAGTCTTTCTATTTACTACGTTAATTTTTTTTTACCCGGTTTCTTGATTTGTCTGTAAAGAAGTTTCTTCTGTATGTCTACCGATTGTTTGTGTAGTTTTCCACGAGTTGTAGTGAGTAATAGTCTCTTTACGTTTAGTTTTGGTGTCACTCCATGGTAAAGTGTGGTCAGTCTTACCGACGTTAGGTTTTCAGATGTTTGTTATTTACGACCTCTCCCACACCTGTTTTGCCTTGGGAGAATGTGACAACTACCCTTACGTTTGATCAGGTCGGTGATACCTCTTGTCACACCTCTAAGGAATTTTATGACCTTTATCTTGACAGTATTCTGGGTCGTTAGGGTGACGACCCGTATGTGTGGCTCCTTTGGTCTTAACTTTCTCTGTGCAGATGGGGTTACAAGTAGCGTCGTGACAAATATTATCGGTCCTGTACTTTCGTTGTATTCACAGGTAGTCGTTTACTTACCTATTCTTTCGACACCATGTATATGTGTTACCTCATAATGAGTCGGTAATTTTCCCTATGTCAAGTTAGTCAAGATTACTCAGCCCATTTAGACCTCGGATAATATGTCTTACTTCATTCGGTCTTTCTTTTTGTGGTTATGTCATATGCTTGTATATATATACGTTAAATCTTTCTACCATTACTATTGGGATATACTCTCTATCGTTTTCTCTGGGTATACAAATCTTGTCAGAAAACCTGAGACACCCTCTCCCGCTCCAACCCTACTAAACCCTCTTACAGTAACTTTGTACATATAATAGTATACACTTTGCTTAGCGGTCAGGTCCAAACTACGTACTATGTCCTACGAGCTCACAGTTCCTATGAACCACAAATATTACACTTATGTAAATCACGTCAGTAGGCGTTTCCATTTCTTGATTCTGTCTTATGAAGACGTTACTTATAAGAAGATTGTAGTAACAAATTTCAATAAAAACCATTCACTCTATTTCAGGTAAAATTTTTCGTAACCGATGAATCCACAATTCGTATTCGTCATTTAAGTGAAAAGATTTAATGGGGTAAATAATATAAATTAGGAGAAATATATTTATCCTCGTGTCTTCATGTGTAAGTATCAATGAAAAGAAATATTTTTGTGTCAAGAAAAATAATGACAGAGAAAAGGAATGTATTACAGGGTGTCGTCGACCGGATAATAATAGTATGAAAAAGAGGACAGAAAAAGAAATCGTCAAAGCGATCGTGTTTATTTACATGAATGGAAGTGACAAAACCGACGTTGATTCCCACGAAAGTCTCTTCCGTTACCGTGGGGTGAGGTCATGAGAACGGACCTTTTAGGGTACCCACCTCCTCGGACCATCCGACGTCAGGTACCTTCCCAGTCTGTGTTGACTCGCTGAAGGGAAAGTTAAAAGTGAAAGAACGTAACCTCTTCCTTTACCGTTGGGTGAGGTCACAAGAACGGACCTCTTAGGGTCCCTGCCCCCTCGGACCACTCGACGATAGATACACCAGTGTGTCTCAGTCTGTGCTGACTTCACTGAATCGTCGTTCCCACGAAAACCACGTATAGAGACTCTCACCTCAACACCTCCCCTCAAAATTACATTTCCCCTCGACCCTGAGAAACAAAGAAAAATAAAGACTTGTTACTATATAACTATAAAGTCTATTATTTAGTAAGGTCAAACAAGTAGGGACGTTCGTTACCAAAGTTAGAAGTAAATACTGAACGTTTCAGACGAAACAATCTTCGTGAACTATTTTATGAGTCAATGGTAAAAAAATGTGACATCAAGTTGACGACACACTGTTTTCCGAGGTCGAGTCTTCTATTTGACGTTTATTAAGGACTTCTTGTTTACAGTATACACAAAATTTTACTTAGCCTGAAAAATTTCGTCTAATAAGGGAGTGGTTTCACTGTCCCATCAAGTTATGAATTAACCAACACTTACAGTAAATTCATAAAAAACTGTGGAGGAGGGATATCAGTCGATGAGTAGTGTAATGTTAAAGTTCCCTAAATTTTCACTCTGAATTGAGATAGATATAAGTCTCTTTTTCTTTGAGTAGATATTTTGTTCTCCTATAATGTGACGACTATCATACGTTTAATAAATTTATTTTGTTTTACGTTAACTAGGTCAAAACACCCCAATATACCCTCTTCTTATAAATTCGAAACTGTGGGAAAGGACGGAAATCGATAGTTCACTAATAAAAAAATTATATTTAAATAAATAAAATTAACCTCCAATCAATGAAATGTAATAACATAACCAAAACGGTATGTAGTTGTACATACGTGGTGTCCATATGTGCACAAGGGGTAGGACTTGGGGGGAGGGTGGAGGGAGGGGTATGGTAGGGAGACCCAGTAGAGTCACGTGATCGGGGTTCGTAGGTCATAGTACGTAACTTGGACCTGACCGCTGAGTAAAGTATGTACTATAATATGTACAAAGTTACGGTAAGAGGGTTTAGTAGGGTGGGAGCGGGAGAGGGTGTCTCAGGTTTTCTGACAAGATTTGTATACACAGAGAAAACGACAGAACGTATGTCCCAATATTAATGGTAGAAAGATTTAAGGCATATATACACAGTCATATGATATAACCACAAAAAGAAAGACCGAATGAAGTGAGACATATTATCCAAGGTCGAAGTAGGTGGAGTAATCTTGACTAAGTTTACATAAGGAAAATTACCGACTCCTTATGAGGTAACACATATACATGGTGTTGGAAGAATAGGTAAGCAGACGATTACCTGTAGATCCAACAAAGGTATAGGACCGATAATATTTGTCACGACGCTACTTGTAACCCCATCTGCACAGAGAAAGTTAAGACCAAAGGAACCACACTCACGGGTCGTCTCCCTAACGACCTAGTATACTGTCAAGATAAAGGTCAAAAAATTCCTTAGAGGTGTGACAAGAGGTATCACTGACATAGTGAAACATAAGGGTGGTTGTCACATTCTACCAAGGGAAAAGAGGTGTGGGAAAGGTCGTAGATAAAAACATCTGAAAAAGTACCAGCGGTAAGAATGGCCGTACTCTACTATAGAGTGATTCCAAAACTATACGTAAAGAGATTATTACTCACTACAACGGGTAGAAAGGTACACAAATAATTGGTAGACATACAGAAGAGACCTCTTTACAGACAACTCAAAGAAATGGGTGTAAAACTAACCCAACAAGGAAAAAGACCATAACATAACTCGACGTACTTGATCAATGTATAAAACCTCTAATTAAGAAACAGTCAACAAAGGAAACGATAATAAAAGAGGGTAAGACTTCCGACGGAAAGGTGGAACGAATATTAAAGGAATTAACACTCTTCTACAATTCAAATTAAGTCAAGTCAAGTCAGCGAGTCAACATAGGCTGAGAAACGTTGGGGTACTTAGCGTCGTGCGGTCCGGAGGGACAGGTAGTGGTTGAGGGCCTCAAGTGAGTCTGAGCACAAGTAGCTCAGTCACTACGGTAGGTCGGTAGAGTAGGAGCCAGCAGGGGAAGAGGAGGACGGGGGTTAGGGAGGGTCGTAGTTTCAGAAAAGGTCACTCAGTTTAGAAGTGTACACCACCGGTTTCATGACCTCAAAGTCGAAATCGTAGTAAGGAAGGTTTTTTAGGGTCCCAATTAGAGGAAGTCTTATCTGACCAACCTAGAGGAACGTCAGGTTCCCTGAGAGTTCTCAGAAGAGGTTGTGGTGTCAAGTTTTCGTAGTTAAGAAACCGCGAGTCGGAAGAAGTGTCAGGTTGAGAGTGTAGGTATGGACTGATGACCTTTTTGGTATCGGAACTGATCTACCTGGAATCAGCCGTTTCATTACAGAGACGAAAAGTTATACGATAGATCCAACCAGTATTGAAAAGAAGGTTCCTCATTCGCAGAAAATTAAAGTACCGACGTCAGTGGTAGACGTCACTAAAACTTCGGGGGGTTTTATTTCAGACTGTGAAAGGTGACAAAGGGGTAGATAAAGGGTACTTCACTAGTCTGGCCTACGGTACTAGAAGCAAAAGACTTACAACTCGAAATTCGTTTGAAAGAGTGAGAGGATAAAATGAAAGTAGTTCTCCGAAAAATCAAGGAGAAGTGAAAGACGGTAGTCCCACCACAGTAGACGTATAGACTCCAATAACTATAAAGGGCCGTCAGAACTAAGGTCGAACACAAAGAAGGTCAGGTCGCAAAGAGTACTACATGAGACATATATTCAATTTATTCGTCCCACTGTTATATGTCGGAACTGCATGAGGAAAAGGATAAACCTTGGTCAGACAACAAGGTACAGGTCAAGATTGACAACGAAGGACCGGACGTATGTCTAAAGAATTTTCCGCTCAGTCCACCAGACCATAAGGGTAGAGAAAGTCTTAAAAGGTATCAAATAACACTAGGTGTGTCAGTTTCCGAAGCCGTATCAGTTATTTCGTCTTTATCTACAAAAAGACCTTGAGAGAACGAAAAAGGTACTAGGTCGCCTATAACGAATCCAGGGTGAATAATTTAAAACGAAAATAAAGGTAATGAGACCCTCCACCCAGTATCTTCTAGAACGACACTAAATACAGTCACAAAACGGATACAAAAGGAAATTCTCAAAATATCAAAGAACAGAATGTAAATCTAGAAATTAGGTAAAACTCAAAGAAAAACACGTACCACAATCTTTCACAAGATCAAAGTAAGAAAATGTACACCAACTGGTCAAAAAAGTCGTGGTGAATAACTTCTCTGACAGAAAAGAGGTAACATATAAAAACGAAGAAAAGAATTTCTATTCGACAGGTATCCAAGTAAATAAATAGAGACCTGAAAGATAAAACTAGGGGACTAGATATAAAGACAGAAACACGGTCATTATATGGTAGAACTACTGACATCGAAACATCATATCAGAATTCAGTCCTTCCATTAAGGGGGTCAACTTTGTACAACTTTTGGAATTCATGTAGTTAAATTTAGAGTGATGCCTGAAGGGACCACCGAGTCTGTCATTTCGAAGACAGACGTTACGCCCTCTGGGCTCAAGCTAAGGACCCAACCCTACTAGGGGACCTCTTCCTTTATCGTTAGGTGAGGTCGTGAGAACGGACCTTTATGGGTGCCTACCTCCTCGGACTGTCCGATGTCAGGTACTATCCGATGTCAGGTATCCCAGCGTTTCTTAGTCTGTACTGACTCGCTGAAGTGAAAGTGAAAGAAAAGTGTAGAAGTGGTGTTTGAACTTTCCATAAAAAAATTAATGTACTACGTTGGATAAAGTTAGGAAGTTTATATATTATAAAGTATATGTTTATCCGTTTTACTTTTATAGAAGAGAACGATACCCATAACGAATCAGTACAGGTTGAGAAACACTGTAACATAGTTATACCTGTTCTTATAGTTTGTTCCCGTGTTCTTACCTATCTTTCTTTTAAGTTCCTCTGACCAAGTTCTACCGTCTCCTCTTCCTGTACACGAGTGGAGGTGGACACTCTCGTCACTTTGACGTTAATCGACAACTTTTGATAGTTGTCTTCCTACGCCCTTGAGTGGTTTTTTTCTATAGGGTACAGATTTCTGTTTCATCTTGACATTGTTCTGTCGTCCTCTCCATGTTGGGACTATTTTAGTTTAAGGTATGAGTGGTCCACCCGTCGGGTGTTTCATCTCTTGTTATTATGGTTTCTTCAACCATAATAAAAGTACTTGCAAGACTCGGGGTATAGTCTCAAAGGTCCTTCCCCTAGACCGTTTCCCTGATCTTTTGGGGTCCCTTAGACTGAAACTTCCGGTCGTCCTAAACTAGTGTCCTGGAAGTGTCTTCACTCCCTTTGTCCCTGAGGTGAGATCCTTCCGCGTTTCAGAGCACGTGTGGTCCTAGGTCCCTTTTCCTCGTCACTAGGGTGTCCTCTGACTTGGTCTGGATGGAAGATCACAACCTCCAAGAGAACACTTCCACACCCAGTCGTCACCAAGTGGTACCCCTACCCCCGTGACCGTCGTCGTCAGTACCTTCCACGGGGAACCACATTGAGGAGAACCTCCAAAGGTAATTGGGATGGTATCTTGGGTCTCTGAGGTCCTGACCCAGTAGAGTCCGGTTTGTTGATTCCCCTCCCTCACGTCATGGTGACTTAATTCCAAAATACCTTGTGTCGGGACGGGTGACCTCGTTCTGGGTCGAAAAGGATGTCGGTCAAGGAGGGCAGTCCTTCAACTGTGTTCGGAGAATCTGAGTAGGTGGTCTCCCTTCTGTCTTCTTCGTTCTTGATGTTAGGACGTCAGTCGGTGGTCTTTCTTGCAGTGTAGTGTCTTTCGATTAATTTTACTTTCCGTCTACCAATACAGGGTCTACTTCCCTGTTCTATTTTGGGGTCTTTTTGTTGATTTACTTAACCTCTACCCGTTAGAGGTTCTTTTTCTTTAGTCTTATTAACATCACTTCTACTAGATCAAAGAACCTTTTTCTTACCTCTTCTACGTTCTTTACAAATGGTTCCTGGATCTTCTTGATTTCTTGTTTGTTCGTCTCTACTTGTTATGTGCTCTTCCTTAGTTGTCGTCTTATTGACTTCGTCTTCTAGTCTATTCACTGGACCTTCCGTCTTACGACTTTAGTGATGGTTGTTTTGTCTTATATCTTTTTTTTCTTTTTTCTTTTTTTTTAGGTCGGATTCTCTGGAGTCTTTGTTGTAATTTGTGTGGTTATAAACGTACTATCCCCAGGGTCTTCCGCTTCTCTCTTTCCTGAGTTCTTTTATAAACTTTTCCATCATCGACTTTTGAAGGGATTGTACCCTTCCCTTTATCATATAGTTTAGGACCTTTACGTCTCTCAGGGTCCGTCCTATTTTGGTTCCTCCTTGAATTGGTTCTGTGTCTCATTAGTTTATGTGATTTTAACTTCAGTTTCTATTTTATAACTTTCGTTATTCCCCCTTTACTGTTTATTGTGTGTTCCATTGAGAATATTTCAATAGTCGACTAAAGAGTTGTCTTTAAGATGTTAAGTCTTCCCTTACCGTACTATATATAAATTTCACTACTTTCAAGTTAAGTCAAGTCAAGTCCGTGAGTCAACACAGACTGAAACTTTGAGGTACCTGACGTCGTGTACTCCGGAGGGACAGGTAGTGGTTGAGGGTCTCGAACAAGTTTGAGTATAGGCAGTTTAGCCACTAAGATAGGTTAGTAGAGTAGGGTAAACACGGGAAGAGGAGGATGGAAATTAGAACGGGTCGTAGTCCCAGAAAAGGTTACTCAGTCGAGAAGTTTAATCTACCGGTTTCATAATCTCAAAGTCGAAGTCGTAGTCATGAAGGTTCTTTTTAAGTCCTAAATAAAGGAAATCCTATCTGACCAACCTAGACGAACGTCAAGTTCCCTGAGACTTCTCAGAAGAGGTTGTGGTGTCAAGTTTTCGTAGTTTAGAAGCCACGAGTCGAAAGAAATATCAGGTTGAGAGTGTAGGTATGTACTGATGACCTTTTTGACATCGAAACTGCTCTACCTGGAAACAGCCGTTTCATTACAGAGACGAAAAGTTAACAGGAGGTTAATTTTATTTATGTAAAGTTTTTTATTTTACATTCTATTATGACACTCATTAAAAATTTTGAACCTGTTTTCGATCTTGTTATATTAGATGGTTTGACAGGTTCCTTCTTACCTTTATATTTAACTATCGGACCGTCCGATGTCCGGTACCCCAACGTTTGTCGGTCTATAGTCAATCGTTGATTGTGATAGGAAAGGATACATATTTTATCTAATGATTATACTTGGACCGAAGGGACCACCGAGTCACCATTTCTTAAGCGGATGTGACGTCCTCTGTGTCCTCTACACCCAAGTTAGGGACTCAGTCTTTCTAAGGGACGTCCTCCTTTACCATTAGGTAAGATCATAAGAACGGTCTTTTTGGGGTACCTGTCTCCTCGGGATGTATCCCGACGTTTCTCAGTCTATGCTGACTCGTTGACTCGTCTTACTCATGGATAACATATCATGTCCTTAAGATAAGTAAAGAGACACCGTTGGATTTACCCTTCCTTTAGATTTTTTATCTCCGATATGTATATACATATTAACTAAGTGAAACGACATATCGTCTTTGATGATGTTGTGACATATCGTTGATATAAGGTTATTTTTAATTAAATTTTATAGATACGTTTGTGTATAAAAGGGAAGACTATTAAAATTTACAGTAATATATGTGTATTCTTTTGATTTTGTTTGTCTTTCCTAACTAATGTAGTTCACAATTATTAATTGACCTCTCACCCTCCCTCCGAGACCCCCACCCCCCCGTCTTATGCATATTTATGTCGACTAAGTGAAACAACGTATCGTCTTTGATTATGTTGTAACATTAACTTTGCACACATAATGGTATACACTTTATGTACTGTTCATGTTCAAGTCACGTACTTTGTCCCGTGAGCTTGGGACTCCCTACCCTACCCCTCCCTCCACCCTCCCCCCAAGTCCTATCCCCTGTGTTCATGTGGGTACCGACTAGGTATAGTTACATACCGTTTTTGTTTTGTGATTTTATAGTATTTCATTAATCGGAAATTAATTTTATTTAGTTATGCAATTTTCTTTTGATATGAGGTTATTTTTGTTTATTCTAATTTTACTTTGTTTAACTACTTAAAAAAATTTTTGACATGATATACTACTATAAAATAGGTCAAATAAGATGAAAAAGATAAAGTAACAGTCACCAGTGTATAGTAGAGTCAAGTCAAGTCAGTGAGTCAGCACAGGTTGAGAAAGACTGGGGTACTTGGTGTCGTTCGGTCCGGAGGGACAGGTAGTGGTTGAGGGTCTCAAGTGAGTTTGGGTACAGGTAGTTCAGCCATTACGGTAGGTTGGTAAAGTAGGAGACAGTAGAGGAAGAGGAGGACGGGAGTTAGAAAGGGTCCTAGTCCCAGAAAAGGTTACTCAGTCGAGAAACGTAGTCCACCGGTTTAATGACCTCAAAGTCTAAGTTGTAGTGTGGAAGGTTACTTGTGGGTCCTGACTAGAGTAATCCTACCTGACCAACCTAGAGGAAAGTCAGGTTCCCTGAGAGTTCTCATGAGAGGTTGTGGCGTAAGTTTTCGTAGTTAAGAAGCCGTGAGTCGAAAGAAATCTCAGGTTGAGAGTGTAGGTATGTACTGGTGACCTTTTTGGTATCGGAACTGATCTACCTGGAAACAACCGTTTCATTACAGAGATGAAAAATTATATTATAGATAAAGACGAAATAACTGATACGGTTTCGGAAACTGGCACACCTAGTGTTATTTGACCTTTTAAGACTTTCTCTACCCTTATGGTCTGGTGGACTGGACGGAGAACTCTTTAGACATACATCCAGTCCTTCGTTGTCAATCTTGACCTGTACCTTGTTGTTTGACCAAGGTTTATCCTTTTCCTTATGTAGATCCGACATATAACAGTGGGACGAATAAATTGAAGATACGTCTCATGTAGTACTCTTTACGGGGGGACCTTCTTCGTATTTGACCTTCGTTCTAACGGACCTCTTTAGAGTTATTGGAGTCTATACGTCTACTGTGGTGGGAATACCTTCTTTCACTTCTCCTTGATTTTTCGGAGAACTACTTTCATTTTCTCCTCTCGTTTTTTCAACCGAATTTCCAGTTGTAAGTCCTTTGCTTCTAGTACCATAGACCAGGGTAGTGAAGTACCCTTTATCTACTCCTTTGTCACCTTTGTCACAGTCTGAAATAAAACCCCCCGGGGTTTTAGTGACGTCTACCACTGACGTCGGTACTTTAATTTTCTACGAATGAGGAACCCTCTTTTCAATACTGGATGGATCTATCGTATAAGTTTTCGTCTCTGTAATCAAAGTGCTGATTCCAGGCAGATCAGTTCCGATACCAAAAAGGACACCAGTATATACCTACACTCTCAACCTGACACTTCTTCCGACTCGTGGTTTCTTAACTACGAAAACTCGACACGACAACCTCTTCTGAGAACTCTCAGGGAACCTGACGTTCCTCTAGGTTGGTCAGGTAAGACTTCCTCTATTTGGGACCCTAAAGAAACCTTCCTTACTACGATTTCGACTTTGAGGTCATGAAACCGGTGAAGTGCGCTTCTCAACTGAGTAACCTTTTCTGAGACTACAACCCTCCCTAACCCCCGTCCTCCTCTTCCGCTGCTGGCTCCTACTCTACCGACCTACCGTAGTGCCTGAGCTACCTGCACTCAGACTCACTTGAGGCCCTCTACCACTACCTGGCCCTCCGAACCACACGACGCTAAGTACCCCAGCGTTTCTCAACCTGTGCTGACTCGATCACTTGACTTGACTGACTTGACTTAAAGGTTAATGTACCACAAAATTTCATAAAAATATAATTAAAGAGTAAAACTATATAGAACGAGTGAATTTACGGAAGAAGAGACGTTAGCAAGACAAACACACATAAAAAAAAAAATGAAAAAATTGAAATAACTCAGAAAGTTACCGATTCAGTTTCTAGAGAGAACCATTTACAGTGTGATTTCAAGTTTTATACACGCAATAAAAGTTTATAAAAAATATAACTAAAGATTGGATTAAAGTATCACTATTCTCTTGGCTGAGACATACTAAAGTTATGAAAATCCGGTACTTTAATAACGTGGAACAAAATACAAGGACCTATACAAGGTCACAGAAGACCAAATATCAGATACCCTTGAACTTATCTTAAATATAGGACGCCAATGTACTTTTAACATATTTAGAATTAATACAACTTAACCAAGTATCACGAAAAGTCCAGATGATATAGATAAAAAACAGATAAGTAAAATAATTAAAAACTCTCAAAGTATAACTTTAAGGTCGATTTTTAGAATTTAAATAGATGAATTTTTACTAACATTATATATCATCTTGATATATAAAGAAACAAGACATAAAAGGTTCAGAGGATATTTACACTCTAGTATAAAATTTTTAATTTTTTCTTTCTTCATTTTTTAATTTTTTATCTTAGAATTTTTATACACCCATAGACAACACTCCATTGTTCCAATTAATTGACTTCAGTTAATATTCTTTAACGAATTTTGAAGAGTTTGAATTTAAAATAGGTCTGTTTTTATATAGTACTAGAAGTTGAAATTCAGTAACGTTAAATTGTTTACAATGTCATGAATGATACACGTTCCGTGACTCGATCAACCAATTTAAGGGAGGAGGGGGTACGAATCATAACAGTCTGAAAATTTCTAGGTAATAACGAAAAGTGAACGGAGGGTCTCTCATAATTTATATTACTTAATACAAAGGTTTACAAAGAGTAAAAGGAGAGTTGAAAACATCAAGTTATGTCTGTAGTTATGAAGAGATGATTATGTCACTAAGACAAACAGTACGGACTTTGTTGATGTCGTGTCTCTAATTTATGTTAGATATGAGTGTATTTAGTGACTAATTTACTTAGTACTTTAATTATACATTTAACACATAAATTGGAGATAAATATGTCGTGATAGACAGTGGTACAACATTTAGATTTTGATTAAAGTTTAAGTGTCAAGAAGTTTTTCTTGTGGTACTATTTTCGAACTGTATAAATAATTGATTTACAACTTGATATAACACATTCATTAATTGTCAGTGCGGCCTTGTCCCTCTCTTTTTAATATAAATTCGTGTCTACAGTGGACATACTTTACCGATTTTGATAAAATCTAATCTAAAACTATAATCGGTTTCTTATGACGATAAATTAAAAACTGTCTGTTTAGACAAGGGTAAATAAGTGCTAAGGTAATTCATAAAGTGTAAATTTACATGTACAGTGTTAGTAGGTATCTTTGTTTTTAAGGAAAGTCAAAGGAATTTCTTTTCTTCTAAGGAGTTTTTAATCTACTATTATTTGGGTAAGTTTCAAATCGGTTTTGAAGGAGTTGAGTCGTGTAATTATTGTGAAATAAAGACTATATTCCTATCTGGTGGATTTTATTTGTTACACATATACATAAAATTACTACATGACTTATTGTAATAAATTTACAAACTACTCAGAACAGTACTGGTTGTACCATAAAAGACTTTTTTCATAAAATAAGGTATTTCAACAAGTTTCTTATGTTGAGACTTCAATTCGTATCGTGTTTTTATGCATGGGTTCTTTTACACAATCTGATTCATAAGAACAAGGGAGTACGTAAAATAGTAACTAAAATTCTTGAGAAAGAATGAGGATCGACGATATGAAGATTAGACTAAAAGAGAATTCTTCAATGTAAAAAATTTTTTTATGTACGTATTTGATATCCTATACCATAAATTTTATAAATATTATATATTAGAACTATTGTTACTTTTTATTAGTAAATAAAGTTTACCATAAGGTGTACGCGTACTCTCCGTTTTAGACTAAACACAGATTAAAAGAAAATAAATAATAATAAAAATTATATTTAAATAAATGAAAAAATAGATCAATTTAGTTTAATTGACCAATGTAACTGTTTCCCGTTTTATATTGTTTAAAATTTAAGTCGATTTCTTTTGACAAAGAGTCTAAAAATGGGAAGTTATTTGGACACGAAATTCAAAGGAGTACAGACTCGGTAAAGCTTACACGGATTTATGAGAGTTTTTTTAGATTCGAGGTTTCAGTTCAAATGTTTCATACTTATTGAAAGACCATTTTATAAGGTTTTTCTTGACATATTTTTTACTCCGTTGGTTATGAGTATTAAAGATACAACCGTGGAATAGAACCTTTTATAAAGATAAAAAATTATATTTAAATAAAGAAAATTAACCTCCAATTAATGAAATTTTATAACATAACCAAAACGGTATATAGTTGTACATAGGTGGTGTCCATATGTGCACAAGGGGTAGGACTTGGGGGGAGGGAGAAGGGAGGGGTATGGTAGGGAGACCCAGCAGAGTCACGTGGTCGGGGTTCGTAGGTCATAGTACGTAGTTTGGACCTGACCGCTAAGCAAAGTGTATACTATAATATGTACAAAGTTACGGTAAGAGGGTTTAGTAGGGTGGGAGAGGGAGAGGGTGTCTCAGGTTTTGTAACAAGATATCTAGACAGAGAGTGTATGTCCCAATAGTAAGAAACAAGTTAAACATCATTTACAGTAATTATGAGGTGTTGGGAGTACCTATCGAACAGGACTCGGTAGGTATAAGAGGACGGACTGACCGGAATATTGGTGAACTTATGTAAGAATTGTGTCAACTGACCTTAATAGTTATGTGAAGTATAAATACTCCACCTTAAAGAGACGTAAATTCCGAAGGACCAGGGATGGTCTAGACGTGGGTATAGACACGGTAAAGGTTGGTTTGATTTATCTCGTTTAAGGAGGTAGGGTTCTTAGGACTTCTCCCCCAGCTCCTCCCTCTCTCCCGGAATCGATTAGTGTAGTTTATCTTCGTCTTTTTTTTTTTGTATTAGTGTTATAAAAATATATCTATCGTAAGTAATCTTACTTAATCTCACGTTATTAATCAGTAAAAGGGAAACGAAGAATAAATGATTTTCTTTCTCTACCAGGTTATATGAAGTGAGGGAAAATGTATACTAGACAGTTCATGTAGAGTACTATCTTTCTAAAGTTCCCTGTGTTTCATTCTATTAAAGGATCTACTTTATCGATTTGTGGAATTTTTACTTAATTTACGTTATTCCGTACAATTCTCAAATCGTGTCATGGATCTGGTTGTGATTATAAGTTATTCACAACTTATATTACTGCTCACTACTACTACTACTACTTCTAATATTACTGTGGTACAAATAATTATCTTACAATTCCAACTGTATATTCCTTCGTAATATAGTAATCATTTCTCGTACAAAGACTTCTAATACTTTTTTACGACGTTTTCATATTAATATACTTCAATTTATTTTTTTCTTACCTCTTTATACATATGGGATATTAATGTTATAACGAATTTATTTATCCATCTATATACGTATCTTCTTTTCTTCCTTCTAATACGTCATGGAGACCTACCATCTTTATATCCGAATATAAACGTAAAGATATCTAGGAGTTTACAGAGATTGTATAAAATGAAAATATTAGTCCGATAGATAGGTAGATATATATATATACGTTTAATACTCTACTATATTGGAGATTTATGTTTATTTTTATGAACATAGAATAAAATCGTCAAGACTCTCCAAAGACCAGAATCTTAGTGAAAGGTTTAATAATTAAATAAATTTTATTGTTATTATTTTCGTTATATATAATTGTTTTTATTGTATATAATACTTTTTTGAATAAAATGTTTAGTTTTTTTATAAAAGATTGTAAGACACTCTTACTGAAAGAAAATGTAAAAACATTTAGATCTTCTCTCTACCTAACAGATAGCTGAAGATATGAGTGAGATTACGTACTACTACAAGACCTACTTTGTGTCCCTCTTTTAAGTCGAAATAATTGTACACATTAACCTTTTCGTTCCTTTGAACACCTGGAGGACCTGTAGGACCTTCATAGAATCCCCGAGGGTCCGTATAGAATTTGGTATGAAACTCTTGAAGACAGAATTGTACAGTAAAATGTTCTTAAAAAAGGGTATTAAAATATTATTGAGAGTATAACCTCTCCTTTAATACTGTAAGTCAAGTCAAGTCAAGTCAGCGAGTCAGTACAGGTTGTGAAACACTGGGGTACTTAGCGTCGTACGGTCAGGAGGGTCAGGTAGTAGTTGAGGGCCTCAAGTAAGTCTGTGTGCAGGTAGTTCAGGCACTACGGTAGGTCGGTGGAGTAGGAGACAGCAGGGGAAGAGGAGGACGGGGGTTAGGGAGGGTCGTAGTCTCAGAAAAGGTTACTCAGTCGAGAAGTGTACTCCACCGGTTCATGACCTCAAAGTCGAAATCGTAGTAAGGAAGGTTTCTTTAGGGTCCCGACTAGAGGAAATCTTACCTTACCAACCTAGAGGCACGTCAGGTTCACTGAGAGTTCTCAGAAGAGGTTGTGGTGTCAAGTTTACGTAGTTAAGAAGCCACGAGTCGGAAGAAGTGTCAAGTTGAGAGTGTAGGTATATACTGGTGTCCTTTTTGGTATCGGAAGTGATCTGCCTGGCATCAGCCGTCTCATTACAGAGACGAAAAGTTATACGATAGATCCAACCAGTATTGAAAAGAAGGTTCCTCATACACAGAAAATTAAAGTACCGACGTCAGTGGTAGACGTCACTAAAACCTGGGTTTTTTTTATTTGAGACTGTGACAAAGGTGACAAAGTGGTAGATAAAGGGTACCTTACTACCCTGGTCTACGGTACTAGAAGCAAAGGACTTACAACTCGAAATTCGGTTGAAAGAGTGAGAGGAGAAAATGAAAGTAGTTCTCCGAAAAATCAAGGAGAAGTGAAAGACGGTATTCCCACCACAGTAGACGTATAGACTCCAATAACTATAAAGAGGGCCGTTAGAACTAAGGTCGAACACAAAGAAGGTCCCCCCGCAAAGAGTACTACATGAGACTTGTCTTCAATTTATTCGTCCCACTGTTATATGTCGGATCTACATGAGGAAAAGGATAAACCTTGGTCAAACAACAAGGTACAGGTCAAGATTGACAACGAAGGACCGGACGTATGTTTAAAGAGTTGTCGTTCAGTCCACCAGACCATAAAGGTAGAGAAAGTCTTAAAAGGTGTCAAATAACGTTAGGTGTGTCAGTTTCAGAAACCGTATCAGTTATTTCGTCTTTATCTACAAAAAGACCTTGAGAAAACGAAAAAGGTACTAGGTCGCCTACAACCGTTAAACTAGAGACCAAGGAGATGGAAAAGCTTTTGGTCGAACTTGTAGACTTTTAAGTGCCGAGTGTATAACGACTTCGGACCGAACCTCTTCCAACTCGTAATGAAATGATCGCACACTCTACTCACGTTAATAGGCCATCAAACTCGTAAGAAACAGTAACGGAAAGAAACCCTAACCTTACTTTTGACTGGAAAAGGTCAGACCACCGGTGACGACTCAAAAGGGTTAAACGACCGTATAACTCACGTCGTGAAAGCGTCGTAGTAGAAAGTCCTAAACTTTATCGAGATGACCTTAAGGTAGTGGAGGTGATCGAAACAAGCGTCACTACGAAAGATTCCGGGTGAACTGAAGTGTAAGGTTCTATAGACCAAGATCTACTCACTAGTGTGGTAGTACTAATAGACCCAGTACTTATAGGAAAAATATCTCAAGAAGACACATAAGAACGGTAGAGAAGAATTATAGAAGACGAAGACAATCCAGGTATGGTAAAGACAGAAAATAGTTCGGGTAGAAACGTACTTTACAAGGGAACCATAGAGACTAAAAGAACTTCTGTAGAGATCAGAAAGGGTAAGACAACAAACGGAGATAAAGAAACGTAACTAGTGACTTCTTCCGAAAAAATAGATAAGAACGATAAGAAACCTTGAGACGTAAGTCTACGAATATAGAAAGGAAAAGAGGAACCGAAAAGGGAAGAGAAGAAAAGTGTCGACAAACATTCCGGAGGGTAGTCTCGGTAAAAACGAAAAAACGTAAACAAAAGGTACCCCTACCAGGACCAGGGACAGAGGACATGTTACAGTGCTTGGAGTAAGGTATCAAGTAGTCCGTGAGATAGATAGTCTAGATCCGGGAATTTAGATAAAGAGTGAAGGTGACACCTATACCGACCACTATCTTCGTTCCAGACTACGAGATTGCTCGTTATAACTTATCCTTGGACCTTACAGTCCAGAAACTTAGTTCCGTTTAACCTTCACCAGTTTGTCCTCTACCGTTCTCACTTGCAGTTGTAAGATCCTTAGTCGTTTGATTTTACCTGACCTTACCCACTTAAATTGAGTCTACTGGTAATATAGATGATGACGCCCGTCCTTAGGGAGTCTTCTTTACCATATCGGTAGTGCCAGTTGTCTCCTCAGGTTTTACGTCATGAACCTACGTTAGAGTTTTTACTGTCTTACTAGAGACAAACAAAGGTTCCGTTTGGTAAGTTATACTGTCATTAGGTTCAGATAGGGGGTTGGTCATTACGACTTCTTTGATTTCAACTTGCCAAGATACTTCTGGATGTTCTGGAAAATCTGATTGTGGGATTTTTTCTACAGGAAAAGTAATATCCCCTCACCTCACGTTTTCATCCTTCAGTTCTTTGTGGACCTCATTGTCCGTTTAAACCGGAACCTTATGCCTTACTTCGACCCGTTTCTGATTATCTTAAAACGGTTCTATTACGTGACCAGTATCGTTTGTGGGAGAAGGTTGTTGTGTTCTCTTCTGAGATGTGTACCTGTAGTGGTCTACCAGTTGTGGCTTTAGTCTGACTAATATAAGAAACGTCGGTTTCTACCTCTTCGAGATATGTCAGTTGTTTTTGTTCTGGTCCTCGACTGACACCGAGTCTAGTACTTGAGGAATAACGGTTTAAGTCTGAATTTAACTTCTTTCGTCCCTTTTGGTGATCTGGTAAGTCCATACTGGATTTAGTTTAGTACTGTAATGAAAAGATTATTATCTCATCTAGTGCCTTGTTGTACAATTAGAAGGTCCTCATTTTTAAACCGTATTAAACCGACTTTTCATACTGCTGATTAAATATACATCTAGTTAATCCTAAAGGACTACGAAAAGGACAAAAGGATTTTCTCTATGGACTCAGAAAGAATAAAATTCCTTTTAGGGATACACTTAGATCGAACGGGTCAATGTTTAGTATATTTAGTTTGTTCTAACGTGACCTACCTTTCTTTTTGTTAAGAGACGAGTAAAGATTGAGACGATTATTAAGAGAGACGCCAAAATCCGTCCAGTAAATTTTAGTTATACACCGATTTTACTACTACTTATTTCGATGGTAGGAGGAGTATAATGTTTAAATGAGTTCTATGAAACAATCTTAAAAAAGAAGACATTTAATTCATATAAAGTAAAACAAATAATTTTTACGATAGCCAAAACCATTGAACCAATATATATATATACATATATCTAATATAATATAACTACTGTATTATAATTAAAAATTTTTATTGGTCTTTTCTCCACCAACAACAGTAAATTGGTAAAGATCCTTTTACTACCGATACATTCAATAATCGGATCACCTTTCCCTTTCTCTGATTGTAAAAAGTTGATCAATATGACGTGTTTCGTGACACGAACCAAGAAAAATGTACAGTAGGGTCCTTAAAAGGGTCATTAAATAGAAGTGTTAAATGACTAGTCCTCTTGATGTGAGTTTTCCTTATTATTCATCTAATGAATTTTAACGTCCCAATGACTACATCTTAGTGTCAATCGGTCTTTAGCTCTGGACCCGAGATATGTAAAATGATGTATGTCATGGAAGAATATTGACTTACAGTAAGGTTGGGTTGTATAGAAAGTACGATTTGATTTTCACGCTTAAGAAATTTTAAAAACAAAGACTATAAAAATTAATTCTTGATTTAATGTAGTTTAGTTCATCTTTTAAAAATAGTAGTGAATGGATAAGACGAACGATCCTACTCTTCTTTAATAATTTTCCCTTGTAAAAGAAGTGGAGTACAAATTCAACCTCCAACCGTGACGTGGTAGAAAGACGGGGAGGACCTCTAAATACAATTTCTGTATTACAAGAGGATGAATAAAACAAAAGTAGACAAGAGACAGAGACAGACTGTAAAGTAAGACCTTTCCTATTTCTCGACGAGTAAAGTCACCGTCCTTTCTTGTTAAAAGCTAAATATTGTACGATCGTTGGCCCTCTTTATAGTTATTGGAGTCTATACGTCTACCGTGGTGGGACTACCGTCTTTCACTTCTCCTTGATTTTTCGGAGAACTACTTTCATTTTCTCCTCTCACTCTTTCAACCGAATTTCGAGTTGTAAGTCTTTTGTTTCTAGTACCGTAGGTCAGGGTAGTGAAGTACCCTTTATCTACCCTTTTGTCACCTTTGACACAGTCTGAAATAAAAACCCCCGAGGTTTTAGTGACGTCTACCACTGACGTCGGTACTTTAATTTTCTGCGAATGAGGAACCTTCTTTTCAATACTGGTTGGATCTATCGTATAAGTTTTCGTCTCTGTAATGAAACGGCTGATTCCAGGTAGATCAGTTCCGATACCAAAAAGGTCATCAATACATACCTACACTCTCAACCTGACACTTCTTTCGACTCGTGGCTTCTTAACTACGAAAACTTAACACCACAACCTCTTCTGAAAACTCTCAGGGAACCTAACGTTCCTCTAGGTTGGTCAAGTAAGATTTCCTCTAGTCGGGACACAACAGAAACCTTCCTTACTACGATTTCGACTTTGAGGTCATGAAACCGGTGGAGTATGTTGTTCAACTGAGTATCCTTTTCTGAAACTACGACCCTCCCTAACCTCCGTCCTCCTCTTCCCCTGCTGACTCCTACTCTACCGACCTACCGTAGTACCTGAGCTGCCTGCACTCAGACTCACTTGAAGTCCTCAACCACTACCTGTCCCTCCGGACCGTACGACACTAAGTACCCCAGCGTTTCTCAGTCTGTGCTGACTCACTGACTTGACTTGACTCCTTGGGTAGTGACACTATCTCGTTAGAAAGGGGGTCTACAGAGAGGTAATGACTTCGACTACGGAGGGACGGGACTACCGTGAAGTCATGACTAGAGAGTCAGGGTTGTCATCTCGATTACCGTGGTGGAGAGGGACACACGTAAAAAGTAGAAATAGAGTCCTTTTTTTTTTTTTTTTGTTTCAAGAAAACACTCAAGAAATTTGTTTGACTTTTATATAAAGGTGATAAAAACAAAATGTTTGGAGGAGGGAGCGTATATATAAACTTACAGTTTGGTGTTTGAACCGTCACATGGAATCCAACATGAACGAAAGGAAAGAAGGAAAGTTATTACTCACGAAATCAAGAACCCTTACGTTCTTTTTGATTCATCTCTTTTAAGTAAACGACTCTTGACGTCTTTATCGTTTAATTCTTTAATAAATTAATGGTAACCCTTCAGTGACCTTATCTATGTTCCTAAGAAACAATTTTCGGAGAAACGATTTCGACTCAAAATAAGAACCGATAGTCAAAACTTAAACCTTATACCATATTTAATCTATGACTTTATTCCGAAAATTAACGAAAAGTTTTTCATGACTTCTCACTTGGGGTTTATTTCTCTCGTAGTGTACTCTTAGAGTTCAAAGATCCTTCCATTACTTATTCTCTTTCTTTTCATCTTATTTGCCAGTAAATGCAAATCCGTCAGTCCTTGTTAAGACTTATAATATAGACGGAATGAGACTTCATCTGTCTTCTTATAATTTCACTACGACAATGTGTATGGACATGTTCCTAGTAGATCTTATGTACGAGTTTAAGTAATTTTGCACAATCTTTTATAATCGGTGGACAGTCTTTCGGATATAAAGGGGTACAAAACTTTACATCTATGATATAAGTTTCATTTTATATAAAACTAATTTCGACTAGTAGATTTTTTGAAAATTGCAGGGGGAATATAGGTCCCTAACGAGAATGTCAACTAAGAAAAGTTGAATCATAGGGAACTGAATTTTATAAGTATCTCTAGTGAACTTTTAGATTAGTTAATATGTTTTATAAACAAGTCAAGTCAGTGAGTCAGCACAGGGTGAGAAACGCTGGGGTACTTAGTGTCGTGTGGTCGGGAGGGACAGGTAGTGGTTGAGGGCCTCAAGTGAGTCTGAGTGCAGGTAGCTCAGGCACTACGGTAGGTCCATAAAGTAGGAGACAGTAGGGGAAGGAGAGGACGGGGGTTAGGGAGGTTCGTAGTCTCAGAAGAGGTTGCTCAGTTGAGAAGGGTACTCCACCGGTTTCATGACCTCAAAGTCGAAATCATAGTAAGGAAGGTTTCTTTAGGGTCCCGACTAGAGGAAATCTTACCTGACCAACCTAGAGGAACGTCAGGTTCCCTGAGAGTTCTCAGAAGAGGTTGTGGTGTCAAGTCTTCGTAGTTAAGAAGCCGCAAGTCGGAAGAAGTGTCAGGTTATGAGTGTAGGTATGTACTGGTGTCCTTTTTGGTATCGGAACTGATCTACCTGGAATCAGTCGTTTCATTACAGAGACGAAAACTTATACGATAGACCAACCAGTATTGAAAAGAATGCTAAATTATATAAAGAGACATTTATATTCTTCATATGACCGGTCTCACAGTTTTCGTGTCTATTGTATTAGACGTTTATAGACAGTGGAGGAATAATCTTATAGGAGGGATTGTGTCATTTGTACTTCCTAGGTTGGTGTAAAGACCTACTGAACATATCACAAATACTTAAATCGGAAAGAAATAGAAAGGTAGGTGGAGTCTCGAAGGACCCAAACTTTCAGGTAGACCAAGAATTTGATTTCTGTTTACGTTTATCTCCCATTTACAATTTTTAAAAAACAACTAGTCATCGTATAAGGAGACACAGTGTAAATAGGATTGAAGGAAATCTTGAGAATTTGACTACCGTATTTTTGATAATAAATGGAGACTGCAGTTTTAACCAAATGTTGAGATAAAAGGTCCCGATAAATCTAGAATTTAAAATTAGAACGATCAGAACAAACTTCAAAAACAAAAAAAATTCTTTAAGAATCTCAACGTATAGTTGTACGTTTTTTTCGTTGTGTGTAATTAGTAGACCCTTTTCTGTCAAATTATGTTCCCTTAAATCCTTCATCAGTAAATTCTCCACTGTTCTACCAGTCACTTACTCTTCAGACTTTTGTCCGATTTTATAAAGAAGTAAATCACTTTGTCTATTTTAAAAGACGAAAATGTAGAAACTATGAAGATACTCTGACACTTCTGTCTAGTAGAAGTTCTAAGTAAATTTCATATATAGATAAAAGTTATCTGTTAACACGAAATATATTTAATAAAATTACTATATAAAAATTATAAATGTCGTTTAATTCTATGTAGTGTATTGACCTTTCCATTGACATGTTCAATCCTCAGTCTTTAGAATGTCCCTTTACACGGAACAACTTTGATTGACCTTTGGAGTGTAACCACGAGATCATTTAATTAGTGGACTCAGTTTCCATCCGACGGAAAATAAAATAGAATCTTCATTTGGTTGTCGTCACTCCGAAAATGTTACTGTGACATTACTAGTTAGGACATCGGAGTCCACAATTACGAATTAAATGGAAATTTTCGTTTACATTATTGGGTCTCTGTAGTTATGATATTCGAGAAATAAACCACAATTTAATGGCACCTAAGTGACTTAATAATATAACGTCTCTAAAAAGTCACTGGAATTAAATTTTTGGTTAATTTACAAAAAGTCTTACCACATAGATTAAATAAACATTCTTGAAACATCAATGGATATGTTCCTCTAATATTATTCTTACAAATCTTAAGTCTATTGTACAAGTCTTAAATATAATTGGATTTTACTTGTTTTACTCTTTTTTACATTTTACTACTTTCTCATGTCAGTATTTTATACATTATAGAAATTATTAACCAAAATATTGAGGTCAATTAACATACATAGGTATATTGTAGTACTTACGTAAAGGGATCTTGTTTTGTTATGAGACTCGATCTTTATAGGTTCACTATACGTTCATAAACTATAAGGAGGACTTGATCATGGTTTTATTATCTATTAGTCAACAGTTTGTATTGATCGGTAATATATATGTACTAGGGCGATTACTGTAAAATTAATCGAAAAGAAACTAGTAGAACTTAAAAGTGTAAATAAAATTGAGGGAACGGTACCTACCCTTCTTAACCACCACCTCTTAAGTATCACTCAAAAAAAAAAGGTTATAAAGGAGTTTCATTCTGTCAATTTTGTTATAAAAACGAAATGACCAAAATAGTGCAATATAGGATATAATAAAAGATGTTATAATTAAAACAAGAATATCAGAACGTAATTTAGGAAATACTGTGATTGAGAATGACTGTTACGTTTTGAAATAATTTATTAATTTTAACATATTTCATATATTGTGTTCCATGCTTACATAAAAAGACAAAATACAAGATACCAATACGGTCAATAGTATATATTACACATGAGTTGTCTTTATTTTAAAAGAAGAGAAGGACATTTTTAAAATCATCGTTAGAGATATTGAATTTTTACATTTTAGGATCATTGACATAATACAAATTTTTCACGAATTTTAAACATTTAGAAAAATAACGAATACTATCTGTATATTCTATTATTCTTATTTATAAAGAGGAAGAAAATGTCTACGTCTTCGATTCTAACTCCTTCGATTACTGAACGTATTACAATGTGTCTATCGTTATTCTGATTTTTACAAGACGGTCGATAAAGTCAGAAGGTAGACGATGTTGTAGTCGTAGTCAGATTAGTTTAGAAAAGAACGATTTAGATACTTAACCAATATTGGTATAGAAAGATTCTATAAATAAGTCATAATCATCATAATCCTATTAATTAACTGAGTCTCCTACTAATATGTTATCTTTCTGAAGATAAGAGAAAAATGTAAGTTACATCTGTATCTTATTTGAGTGTTACTACATTCGTTGCGAGAACTCACCGAAACGTTACACTGGAGAGAATCCTCGATTATTGTCTAATTTGAGAAAATAATTTTGTTCTATTAGTTAGAATTTTATATTATATGACATTGTAAGTGACTCAAAGGGTCTATCAGTCTATAACTGTATACTATTTCATTTTTACTTAATAAGATTTAATAACTGTGTTTTTCAAATCGTTTATAATTTGGATTACGATGTTTTTATGACGGTTAACGGATTACAATACCTCTACCCCACTTTTACATTTATTGGACCACCAAGGTCTGTCTTTTTACATTATCTAAGGTACTGAGACCTTTGTTACGGTGGAGTACCAATTAAATACTGGACTACCTTATAATATGTAATCGGAAGTATTTGTTACTAGTCCATAAAAAGTTTATAGAGGAGAAATATACGATATTAAGATCTAAATAAGACTATCTAACTTTTTATATTGGTCTTTGTCACCTCTTGTGTATAAAGAACCTTCTTTGGGACTCACCATTTTTGTAGTTTCTTTTATAGGAGACGGAGACATTTTTATGTGAAGTTCATCACCCGTTGGATAGTGTAGTTCTATTAGTCGTCTACTTTTTATTAGAGAGAATTTCTCCATTACTAGTCTTTTAATTCCGACTGTCTCATAGAGAAGTGACAGTAGATCAACCCAAAAAAAAATTTAAAAATAAAAATGAAATAAAAATGTTTCGGTGTCAGTATTTCTGTTATACCATGACCGTGTTTCTGTCTTTATATCTAGTTACCTTGTTTTATCTTTCGGGTCTCTATGTAGGTGTGTGGATACCTGTGGAATAGAAGCTGTTTCGTCCGTTCTTATATAGTACCTCATTTCTGTTAGAGAAATTGTTCACCACGACCCTTTTGACCAATTGGTGAACATTTTCTTACTTTGATCTAGTGAAAGATTGTGGTGTGTGTTTTTATTTGAGGTTTACTTAATTTCTAGATTTACATTCTGGTCTTTGATATTTTGAGGATCTCCTCTTGTATCCGTTTTGTGAGAGTCTGTATTTAGTGTCGTCCTAGGAGATACTAGGTGGAGGGTCTTATGACCTTTATTTTCGTTTTGATTGTTTACCCTAGATTAATTTTAATTTTCGAAGACGTGTTGTTTCCTTTGATATTCGTTCCACTTTTCTGTCGGAAGTCTTACCCTCTTTTATTGTCGTTTACTTCGTTGACTGTTTGTTGATTACAGTTTTTATATGTTCGTTGAATACGTCGAGTTGAGGTCTTTTTATTTGCTGGGTTAGTTTTTCACCCGGTTTCTTGATTTATCTGTAAAGAGGTTTCTTTTATATACCTACCGATTGTTTGTGTACTTTTCTACGAGTCGTAGTGAGTAATAGTCTCTTTACGTTTAGTTCTGGTGTTACTCCATGGTAAAGTGTGGTCAGTCTTACCGACGTTAGGTTTTCAGACGTTCGTTATTTATGACCTCTCCCACACCTCTTTTCCCTTGGGAGAATGTGACAACCACCCTTACGTTTGATCATGTCTGTGATACCTCTTGTCACACCTCTAAGGAATTTTTAAAAGTTTATCTTGACGGTATACTAGGTCGTTAGGGTGACGACCCGTATGTGTGACTCCTTTGGTCTTAACTTTCTCTGTGTACATGGGGTTATAGTAGATCAAAATTTTTTGTAAAACCGACTCATTATGAGGTAACGCATATACATAGTGTCGAAAGAACAGGTAAGTAGACGACTACCTGTAGATCCAACAAAGGTACAGGACCGATAATATTTGTCACGACGCTACTTGTAACCCCATGTACACAGAGAAAGTTAAGACCAAAGGAGCCACACATATGTCTCACTTCATTCGGTCTTTCTTTTTGTGGTTATGTCATATGATTGTGTATCTATACCTTAAATCTTTCTACCGTTACTACTGGGACATAACGTAAGGGTGGTTGTCACATCCTCCCAAGGGAAAAGAGGTGTGGGAGAGGTCGTAAATAACGAACGTCTAAAAACCTAGCGTCGGTAAGACTGACCACACTTCACCATGGAGTAACACCAAAACTAAACGTAAAGAGATTATTACTCACTACAACTCGTAGAAAAGTACACAAACANGTTTTTTCTGTGTCTACACATATCGTCTGAAAACCTGAGTCTCCCTCTCCCTCTCCCATCCTACTAAACCCTCTTACTGTAACTTTGTACATATGATAGTACATTTTTAGCTTAGCGGTCAGATACAGGTTACGTCCTATGTCGTACGAACCCCGACCATGTACCCCTACTGGGTCTCTCTACAATACCCCTCCCTCCACCCTCCCCCCAAGTACAAACCCTTGCGTACATGTGGGCACCACCTAAGTACAGTTACATACCGTTTTGGTTATGTCATAACATTTCATTTTATTTCGTTTTTATTTTTAAATTATTTTCTTTTTTTTATTTTATTTTATTTTTTGTAAAAACCTTCTTACTTCTTCTTCTTTATTTTATTATTATGGGACTATATCATCGGTGTCACTAATTACATAAGAGAAAAATATAGGTTGACTCTTTATGTACATCGAATTTCCTTACTTCAAACTCTTATAGGTTAATACTGTAAAGTATCTGAAAGTTTTACGTATAGGATGAATAACTAGTTGTTTTATGTCGTTTTGAGACATGACCACTCAATACAAATTTTAAGTCTTAACTCTAATTAGTTTAATTAGGAAGTTCTAATAACTTATAAAGTGAAGGACCTGACGTGGTCGAATGTTCCGACCAAAATTTACTCAAATTTATCTCAGTAAAACCTTCAACAAACGAAATCAACATTAACCACTTTACTTTTCTAAATTTATTTCCCTTATTGTATCTCGAAAAAGTACCTCTTTACTACTGGGACTCATCCTATGACCAAGAAGGGTGGAACCCCTGACACGTCAGTTATAGTCCGATAGTATATATCTAGGAGTGACTTTTTTTAAAAGACATAAATTTTTAGGGATTCGTTATGTTAGAGTGGAGATCTTTGTTCTTTTTAGAGTTTATTTGTTGGATTGGTGATCTCTTTCTTCTTTTTTGTTTTGAGTTTGGATCATCTTCCTTTTTCTTAGTATTGCTTGTCTCGTCCTTTATTTACTTTATCTTTACTTCTTTTGCTATCGTTTCTGGTTACTTTGACCAGACCAAGAGACTCATCTATTTTATTTATTTAGAAATTGATATAAGTAGTTCTTTTTACTCTCTCCTAAGTTTAGTTATTATAATCTTTACTTTTTTCTTTTGAATGTTGACTATTGTTTCTTTATGTTTCCTGGTATTCTTTGATATACGGTTATTGTTACTGTTGGACCTTCCTTGCCTGTTCAAGAAACTTTCTCGAAGGTTTTGACCTGATCCTTCTTTATTTTTATACTTGTCTGGTTAATGTTAATTACTTTGACTTTGACACTAATTTTTAGAAGGTTGTTCGTTTTCAAGTCCTGGTCTACCGAAGTGTCCGTTTAACATAGTTTATAAATCTCTTCTCAATTATAAATAGGAAGAGTTTGAGAAGATTTTTTGCCCATGTCAGTGTACATTGTTTTACTTTAATCTAATAAGTAATTGAGGTATCTGTTTTTATTCAAGTTTTACTTAATTTCTGGATTTACAATCTAGTCTGTGATATTTTGAGAATCTCCTTTTGTATACGTCTTGTGAGAGGCTGTATTTAGTGTCGTCATAGAAAAAGTTAGATGGAGGGTCTTATTACCTTTCTTTTCGTATTCATTTGTTTACCCTGGATGAATTTGAGTTTTCGAAAAAGTGTCGTTTCCTTTTTATTTTGCTTTTCTGTTGTGTGTCTCTTTTATAAACGTTTACTACACTGACTATTCCCTTATCAGAGGTTTTATCTGTTTACCGAATACTGTGAATTATCGTCGTTTTATTTGTTGAGTCAGTTTTTTACCCGTCTTCTGGACTTATCTGTAAAGAGATTTCTCCTGTAGGTCTACCGGTTATCCGTGTGCTTTTCTACAAGTTGTGACGATCAATAATCTCTTTACTTTTAGTTTAGACACCCTCCTCTCCCAACCTACTAAACTCTCTTATCGTAACTTTGTACATATAATGGTATGCACTTTATCTAGCGGTCAGGTCCAAGTTACGTACTCTGACCCGTGAGTCCCGACCATGTGGCCCTGTTGGGACTCCTAACCCTACCCCTCCCTTCATCCTTCCCCATGTGTACATGTGGGTACCGACTAAGTACAGTTCCATACCGTTTTCGGTGATGTTATAACGTTTCATTAATCGGAGGTTAATTTTATTTAATCAAGTAATTTTTTTGATGTTACTCTATTGTAGAGTGTGACCAATCTTACGGATAGTAGTTTTTTAGGTGTTTGTTTATGACCTCTACTACACCTCTCTTCCCTCGGGAGGACGTGACAACCACCCTTACATTTAACCGTGTCGGTGATATCTCTTGTAATACCTACAAGGAATTTTTTGATTATGTCTCGATGGTATACTGGGACGTTAGGGTGAGGACCCGTATATAGGTCTCTTTTTGTACCGGGTTTTCTATGTACGTGGGGTTATAAGTAACGTCGTGACAAATGTTATCTGTACCTTTGTTGGAGTTACAGATAGTTGTCTCCTTACCTATTTCTTTTACACCATGTATATGTGTTACCTTATAATGAGTCAGTAATTCTTCTTACTTTATTACGGTAAACGACGTTGTACGTGTCTGGATCTCTAACAGTGTGACTCACTTCATTCAGTCTCTCTGTTTCTCTTTATAGTATACTATAGGGAATATACACCTTATGTTTTTCTTTACTATGTTTACCTGGATAAGTGTTTTTTCTTTCTCTGAGTATCTTTTTCGAGTACCAACGGTCTCCCCTTCCCTATCAATGTCTGAAACCCTTTCAGTACACGTGTGACGATATAAATTGTACCTATTAGTTGTTTTCGGTTAAAATATCGTGTACCTTGAGACGAGTTATAATATACGGTCGGACATACTCTCCCTCCAAACTCCCTCTTACCTATGTACATATACATACCGACTCAGGGAAGTGAGAAGTAAACTTTAATAGTGTTAGAACAATTGACCGATATGGGGTTATGTTTTACAAAAACGACAATTTTTTATTTTTATTACAAAAATTACGTATTTTACCCATCATGATGGTAAGAAACTTACCTTCGTAGTTATAACACTTTACCGATGTGATGAGTTTCGTTAGATGTCTTAGTTATGTTATAGATAGTTTAATGGTTACCATAAAAAGCGTATTAATCTTGTTTTTTGAACGTTAAACATATTTTGTGTTTTCTGCGGTTTAACGGTTTCATTGATCTCTTTCTTTTTACCTCGACCTCCTTAGTTCAAGGGACTGAATCTGACATGATGTTTCAATATCATTAGTTTTGTCATACCATGTCCGTGTTTTTGTCTTTTATATCCAGTTACGTAGTCCTGTCTTTCGGGGTACTATTTGGGTACATTGATATCAGTGGATTAGATACTTTTTCTCCTTTCTTATATGTTTCCTCTTTTCTGTCAGATAAGTTATTCACCACGACTATTTTGACTTGTTGATACATATTTTCTTATTTAAATCTTGTGAGGGATTGTGGTATGGGGTTTTATTTCAAATTTACTTAGTGTCTGGATTTACATTTCGGTCTGTGATGTTTTGAGAATTTCCTTTTGTATACTTCTTGTGAAAAACAAAATTCCTTTTGACTACTAAATAACCATTAAGTCAAAATATACTATGTTCGGAATTCTCTGTTTTAAAGTGATAGAGTATTCAAAAAATTTTTTAATATTAGGAATATTAAACGATTTAAAATAAGTTATTTGAAAGTGACATTTGATAAATACGATCTATGAAACATAAGGTATAAAATTTAAATAATTACAAAACTTATCTATAATTAGAAAAATGTAATAAATGATTTAGTAACTTAAGATCTCTATAAAGAATATCCCATAAAATACTTATTAATCTTTCTTTTGTTTATGATGAAGAACCAAGGTCAAGTGTACATGAGAAAAGACCTGAGAATAAAATAAAAAAAAAAGTCCCAACAAAAACAGACAAACAAACAAAATTTAAAAATAAAAATGAAATAAAACGAAATGTTATCACATAACCAAAACGGTATGTAACTGTACTTAGTTGGTGCCCACATGTACTCAAGGGTTAGGACTTGGGGGGAGGGTGGAGGGTGAGGTATAGTAGAGACACCTAGTAGGGGCACGTGGTCGGGGTTCGTAGGACATAGGACGTAGTTTGTATCTGACCGCTAAACAAAGAATGGACTATCATATGTACAAAGTTACGGTAAGAGGGTTTAGTAGGGTGGGAACGGGAGAGGGTGTCTCAGATTTTCAGGCAAGATATGTAGACACAGAGAAAACGACAGAGCGTATGTCCCAATAGTACTGGTAGAAAGATTTAAGGTATATATACACAGTCATATGACATAACCACAAAAAGAAAGACCGAATGAAGTGAGACATATTGGCCGAGGTCAAAGTAGGTGGAGTAATCTTGACTAAGTTTCCATAAGAAAAATTACCGACTCCTTATGAGGTAACACATATACATAGTGTCGAAAGAATAGGTAAGTAGACGGCTACCTGTAGATCCAACGAAGGTACAGGACCGATAATATTTGTCACGACGCTACTTGTAACCCCATGTGCACAGAGAAATTTAAGACCAAAGGAGTCACACATACGGGTCGTCACCCTAACGACCCAGTATTCCGTCAAGATAAACGTCAAAAAATCCCTTAGAGGTGTGACAAGAGGTATCACCGACATGATCAAACGTAAGGGTGGTTGTCACATTCTCCCAAGGGAAAAGAGGTGTGGGAGAGGTCTTAAATAACGAACATCTGAAAACCTAGCGACGGTAAGACTGACCACACTTTACCATGGAGTAACACCAAAACTAAACGTAAAGAGACTATTACTCACTACGACTCGTAGAAAAGTACACAAACAATCGGTAGGTATACAGATCACCCATCAGAAAGGGAAGAGGTCCCCTAGAGGGGTTGGGTCCCTAGTTTAGGTCCAGAGAGGGTGACGTCCACCTTAGAAATGGTCGACTCGGTTTTCCCTACGGGTTCTTATGACTTCACCCATCGGATTTGGAAGAGGTCGTCTAGAAGGACTGGGTCCTTAGTTTGGTCCCAGAGGACGTAACGTCCGTCTAAGAAATGGGTGACTCGATAGGCCCTTCAAGTGATTAGTGATTAGTAATCTCTTTATGTTCAGTTTTGATGTTACTCCATAGTGAAGTGTGATCAGTCATACCGATAGTAGTTTTTTAGATGTTTGTTTTGTACGACCTCTCCTACGTAAGGATATAATAACCACCTTCACATTTGACCATGTCGGTGATACCTCTTTTCATACGTCCAAGGAGTTTTTGGATTTTTATCTTGATGATATACTGGGTCGTTAGGATGATGACCCGTATATGATACTCTTTTTGTACTGAGTTTTTCTAAGTACGTCGGGTTCCAAGTAACGTTGTGATAAATGTTATCGGTGCTGTCCCTTCGTTGGATTTACAGGTAGTTGTTCCTTACCTATGTCTTCCACACCATGTATATATGTTCCCTTATAATACGTCGTTATTTTTCCTTGTTTTAACACGGTAATCGTCTCTACACTTATCTGGACCTCTGACAGTATTTCTCATTGTATTCAGTTTTTCTAAAAAAAATTAGTATATTATAGTGAATATACACCTTAGATCTTTTTATCTTTTTTACTTGTATAAACGTTTCATCTTTATGTCTGTGTTTACGTCTCTTGTTTGAATACCTATGGTTCCCCCCTTCACCTCATTTTACCTGACCTCTAACCTGACTGTATACATGTGATGATACATTCTTTATCCCGAAGTGACCACCGAGTCTACCATTTCTTAGGTAGATGTTACGTCCTCTGGGTCCAAACTAGGGACCCAACCCTTCTAGGGAACCTCTTCCTTTACCGTTGGGTGAGGTCATAAGGACAGACCTCTTAGGGTACCTGTCTTCTCGGACCGTCCGATGTCAGGTACCCCAAAGTTTCTCAGTCTGTAGTGAATCGTTGATTGTGATAGGAAAGGTTACATATTTTATCTAATGATTATACTTGAACCCGAAGGGACCATCGAGTCACCATTTCTTAGACGGTCGTTGCGTCCTCTGTGTCCTCTACGCCCAAGTTAGGGACTCAGTCCTTCTAAGGGACCTCCTCTTTTACCATTAGGTAAGGTCATAAGAATGGTCTTTTTAGGGTACCTGTCTCCTCGGACAGTCCGATGTCATGTATCCCAACGTCTCAGTCTGTGCTGACTCGTTGACTCGTCTTACTCATGGATAACATATCATGTCCTTAAAATAAGTGAAGAGACACCGTTGGATTTACCCTTCCTTTAGATTTTTTATCTCCGATATGTATATACATATTGACTAAGTGAAACGACATTTCGTCTTTGATTGTGTTGTAACATATCATTGATATAAGGTGCTTTTTAATTAATTTATTATAAATACGTCTGTATATAAAAGGGAAGACTATTAAATTTTACAGAAGTAATAAATGTGTACTCTTATGATTTTGTCTTTTCTAACTATTTCGTTCGCAATTATTAATTGACCTCTCACCCTCCCTCCGAGGTCTCCCTCCCCTTTATGCATATTTATACAATGTGTCGTCTTTGATTGTGTTGTAACATTTCGTTGATATGAGGTTATTTTTATTTATTTTATTTTTACTTTTCTTTTAATATTTCATCTCTTTGGTCTTAAGATTGTGAGAAGAACTACTACCCTTATATTTTGTTAAACCGTCGTAGATATTTTGAATCTTATTTTCATAGAATACTATGTCGTATATATATGTATATATATATAAGGAGTGTAGTTCTTACTCCTGTATACAGGTGGTTTTTTGTAATTCCGTTTGTGTGTTTACAAGTATCTTTGTGATAAGTATTATCGGGGGTTTTAACTTTGTTGGGTTTTCAGGTAGTTATAATCTTATTTTTTATTTAATACTTTATAGTACTATATAAGTATGTTACCACCTGAAGGGACCACCAAGTCTGCCATTTCACAGACGGATGTTACACTCTCTGGGCCCAAGGTAGGGACCCAACCCTTCTACGAGACCTCTTCCTTTACCGTTGGGTGAGATCATGAGAACGGACCTTTTAGGGTACCTACCTCCTTGGACCATCCGATGTTAGGTACCCCAACGTTTCTCAGCCTGTACTAACTCGCTGAAGTGAGTGTAAGTATGTTACCTCTTAAACAACAACAACAACAACATCAAGTAAACGGTTCAACACAGACTGAGAAACACTGAGTTGTCTGACGTCGTTCGGTCCGAAAGGACAGGAAGTGGTAGAGGTCTTCAAACGGGTTCAAGTACAAGTGACGTAACCACTACAGGAGGTCGGTAGAATAAGAGACTACGGGAGAAGACGGGAGTTAGAAAGGGTCGTAGTCCCTGTTCCCTCTTAATACGTCACTATTTTTTCTTGTTTGATGGTGACGTGTATTTTTGAACTTATATAGAGTGTCTGTTGTTACTTATTTTCCTCGGTATATGGTTTCTGATACATGTGACACTAAGATAAATCTCCTTCGAGTTATTGTCCGTTCCCCGAAGGGTCCACCAAGTCACCATTTCTTAAACGGACGGTTACGTCCTCGGAGTCCTTTACGTCCGATTTAGGGACTCAGTTCTTCAAGGGGAGACCTCCTCCTTTACCGTTGGGTGAGATCAAAAAAACATCCCTATTAAGGTACCTGTCTCCTCGGACCGTCCGATATCAGATACCCCAGAATTTCTCAACCTGTACTGACTCGTATATGTATGTAAATTATTATCCGTTTGTCTTTACGTCTACCGTTTGTCCGTACACTTTTCTACAAGTTATAGTGACTACTACTCTCTTTAATTTTAGTTTTGGTGTTACTCCATAGTGGAGTGTGGTCAGTCTTACCAGTAGTACTTTTTCGGGTTTTTATTATTTACGACGTCTCCTACACCTCTTTTACCTTGGAAACAGGTAACAACTGTCCTTACATTTAACCACGTCGTTGACACCTTTTATCATACCTCGAAAGAGTTTTTTGATTTTTATCTTGTTATACTGGGTAGTTCGTGTGAAGACCCATATATAGTTTCTTTTCAGAGGTGATTAAATTTGCTACGTTCGTGGGGTTATAAGTATGGTCGTAATAAATGTTATCGGTTCTATACCTTCGTTGGATTCACAAATATTTGTCTACTCACCTATTTCTTGTACACCATATATTTACATGTATATATATACATACATATACATATGTGTGTGTGTGTGTGTGTGTTACCTTATAATGAGTCGGTATTTTTCTTAGTTCAAAACGGGAAACGTCGGTGTACCTAGTTGAACGACTCGTAATACGAATCGTTTTATTCAGTCTTTCATTTTCTGTTTATGACGTAATATCCTCTTCCGTTACCGTTGGGTGAGGTCATGAGAACGGACCTTTTAGGGTACTTACCTCCACGAACCATCCGATGTCAGGTACCCCAGTGCTTCTCGGTCTGTGTTGACTTTCTGAAGTGAAAGTGAAAAGTGAAAGTACGTGACCTCTTCCTTTACCGTTGGGTGAGGTCATAAGAACGGACCTCTTAGGGTCCCTACCTCCACGGACCACCCGACGGCAGATACCCCAGCGTGTCTCAGTCTGTGCTGACTACACTGAATCGTCGTCGTCGTCGTCGTCACTTATTATCCTTCTTTCTTCGTCTGAGTGTTTATTGTCTTGTTTGATCTCCAATGGTCACTCTTCTCCCTTTCCGTTACATCCCCATCCCCTAATTCTCTATGTTTCATAGTATATAGGTTATTCGATATTCCTATATCATATGTTATGTGTCGGTTATAGGTATCATTGATATTTACCTCATAATGGATATTTTTATTATTTGTTTATATATTACTATTTATATTCTTATATCGAATTGGAAATCGTCCCACTATCGTAGACTTTTCCCGGTTTTCCCCCCTCCAAACCCCTACGACGACTACGAGATTAAGTCCCACGACCAAAATGTTCGTGTCAACGTAAAGTGAATACTTTTAATTAGTTCGACATATGAACACTAAACACGTGAGGAGATATCCAAATAAAGTGATTTTACCTTTTTTTCTTTTAATTGTTAGACTTAATCAATGGAGTTTTAAGTGGGGTCATTGGTACTCACGAAATAGAGTAGTGAGAATCGACATTATTATGATACAATTGATACTATATTTGATACTACCTATTCTAAACCATAACACCGGAATGATAAAAGAGATAATCGTCTCTTCACTGAGTGACTGTGGTTTTTACGTTTGGATTTCTAGAAACAAAAGAAAACTAAAAATCATGATGATTGAAAGTTCGTCAATAGATAATTAACAGTATTTATATGTGTGTGTGATTTCGGTAGGACAGGATCAACTTACTAAATATTTATACTAAACATTTTCTAAATATTCATAGTACTATATAGACCAACGAAACAAAATTATTGTTACAATTTTATGAAAATTACTTTTGGGAGAAAGAACTTAAAATTATATTTTAAATCAACGGGGTGCTTAGTTGACTTGAGTTCTGTTTTCGTATGTGTGTTATAACCTTTGAAATTTTTGGATTTAAAACTTAATAAAGTACAAGAACGTAATACATGACCCTCCCTGTGTGTAAGTAATACAGTACGTTTGACAATAACATAGACTTGACGAGAAAATATAAATACATTCATATCCATGTTAGTCTTTCTTCGTTACCTTTTAACATAATTTCATTCGTGATAGGTTTACAACTTAAAAGTAATTCATTTATAATTCATAATGAGAACATCTTCTAATTATTCACCCGTTACTGAAAACGACCTTGTAATGTAAAAATGGTTGTATATGTAATAAAAGTTTCAATTTCTTATCCAAATTGTTGGTATTTTCGACGACGAAACCGTAAACCCCAGAAAACGATACTTCTTGAACTAATGCAGGAACATCCTTACATAGTGCACACAGATCACGATGGTTTATTCCTTTATTTCGACATAAATTTAGAATAGTTATGTTGTTTTAAAAAAACAATAAAATAAATAAAAAGTCTAAAATAAAATAAAATGAAATGTTATGACAGAACCAAAACGGTATGTAGTTGTACTTAGATGGTGCCCACATGTGTACAAGGGTTAGGACTTAGGGGGAGGGTGGAGGGCGGGGTTTTATAATTTAGTTCCGATTACAGGGGAGGAGGAAATAAAAATTGGGTTAGACCTAACGACCTTTGTATAATACTTACGAAGGGTATAGTAATCCTTTTCGAACTGCTACAACTCTGCCCCTTGTATGGTTTTCCGTAGATTTCTGATAGTGTGCTTTTACTCCGATTACTCCATTCTTTTCATTGACGTCTGTTTAGTAATCTTAATTTTTCTATGAATAATATCGTGACACTTATACTGGGATGTTTTAGACAGTTCATTTTGACTGTCTTGGAGTTAATCGGTTTTTCTTGGTGTTTACCTAACTAGAATATATCCTTTAAAACTAATGGAACCCTAATTCCACTTTTGACGAAAACAAAATTTTGAACTTGTTGTAGTCAGATTTTACTAATTTCTAGAGTGTTCTCGTGTACTAGTATTAGGACGTACAGTTACTGGTGTGTACAACTTTTTCTCTCTCCTGATTTATACATGACGTTTTGTTATGAGGTAGTTTCAGTAGACAAGATCTAAAAGTTGTTCATAGTCTATGTACAGAAAAAGGAGAAAATTTATCCGAAGGAAGATTGTCACTTAATATCCCCTTTATTAATATACTCTGTATTATCTACTCAAATACAATTGAAAGTTAAAGTGTCAAGAAAATGATTGAGGTAAGTAAATAAGAAAAAAAAAGAAAAAGTCTAAGAAGAAAATAAAAAAAAAATTAAAAATAAAAATGAAATAAAATGAAATGTTATGACATAACCAAAACGGTATGTAACTGTACTTAGGTGTTGCCCACATGTACGTAAGGGTTTGTACTTGGGGGGAGGGTGGAGGGAGGGGTATTGTAGAGAGACCCAGTAGGGGTACGTGGTTGGGGTTCGTACGATATAGGACGTAACCTGTATCTTACCGCTAAGCAAAGAATGTACTATCATGTGTACAAAGTTACGGTAAGAGGGTTTAGTAGGGTGGGAGAGGGAGAGGATTCGTAAATGACACACGGGTGTTTCATACTCTGTAATAAACTACCAACTCCTATGTTTGAGTTCTGTACCAAGGAAAAAAAAAAAAATTAAATAAAAGTTGACCTCCTATTGACGAAATGTTATAACACAATCAAAGACAGTATGTAATTGTACTTGGTCGGTATCCATATGTTTACATGGGAGAAAAAAAATTGGAGGGAGGGTGGAGGGTGGGGTAGGGTGGGTAGATCTAACAGTCTCTCGTGGTCCAAACTCGAGGGACACAGTATCTCGTTTAAGAGTAATCGATAGACAAAATGTATACCATTACATATACAACGTTACAATGAGAAAGTTAGGTAGAGAGGGAGAGGAAGGTGGTAACACAGGTGTTCAGACAAAAGATACAGACACAGAAGTAACGACGGGACGTTTAGTCAAGTAGTCATGGTAGATAAATCTAAGGTGTATATACACAATTATATGTTATAAATAAAACGACTGAATGAAGTGAGACATATTATCAGAGATCTAAGTGGGTGGAGTAATCTTGACAGAGTTGACACAGGGAAAAATACCGACTCATTATAAGGTAACATATATACATGATGTCGAAGAAATAGGTAAGTAGACAGTCACCTGTAGATCCAACGAAGGAACAAGACCTTTAAAATTTATCACGACGTCACTTGTAACCCCATGTACACAGAAAAAGTTAATATCAAAGGAGTCTCATATACTGGTCCTCATCCCGACAATCTAGTATACAATAAAAATAAGGATCAAAAAATTCCTTAGAGGTATGACAAGAGGTATCTTTCACTTTCACTTGAGTGAGTCGGTACAGACTGAGAAACACTGCGGTACCTCACATCGGATGGTCGGAGGAGGTAGGTACCCTAGAAGGTCTGTTCTTATGACCTCACCCAACGGTAAAGGAAGAGGTCCTCTAGAAGGACTGGGTGCCTACCTTGGACGTAGAGGACGTAACATCCGTCTGTAAAATGGTAGACTCGGTGGTCTCTTCAGATATCACCGATATGATTAAATGTAAGGTTGGTTGTTACGTTCTTCCAAGGGAAAAGAGGTGTGGGAGAGGTAGTAAATAAACAGACATCTGAAAAAAAAATTTACTACCGGTAAGACTGACTACACTCCACTATATAGTAACATCAAAACTAAACGTAAAGAGATTATTACTCTCCGCGACTCGTAGAAAAGTACACAAATAATCAGTAGACATATATAAGAACAGGACCTGTATTCCAGGTCACCCTTTCAGTTTGCTCATTTTTGTCGATAACTTGTCGAATCATTCACGAAATATCCTTATACCTGTAACAATAAAGTTGTCTCTTCTCCGAGTAGATTTAGACTGACTCGTCTCCGTGACGGTCTCTTCTATACTTGATGTACTTATGTACTGAATTCACTTCTCCCTGTTGATTTGTCTTCTTGAAGCACGGATTTTTCCACTTTGTCGTATTTCATGTACTTCAAGTTAGTTCCAACCATCGTCCTTTACCACCTTTCCTCTGTTCTGTCCTTCGATTTGGTTTCTCAATTTTAAAATGGGGGTTTCCTGTTTCAATTGTCAATATTGGTACAACTATCATATATAAGAACTATACTACACTACTTTTACCGTGAAATAGAGAAACCAGAAGGAGGGTCATTGAATATTGGGTTTGAATAGTACTCTTTTTGTAATCTACTTAGAGTAATTCTCTAAAAACGACCCTTTTGACCAGTTGGTGAACACTTTCTTACTTTGATTTTGCGAAAGATTGTGGTATGTGTTATTATTTGAGTTTTACCTAATTATTTGAATTCTGGTCTTTGATATGTTGAGGATCTCCTTTTGTATCCGTTTTGTGAGAGACTGTATTTAGTGTCGTCCTAGGAGATACTGGTGGAAGGTCTCATTACCCCCTTTTTCGTTTTTATTTGTTCACACTGGATTTATTTGAATTTTCGGAAACGTGTTACTTCCTTTGATATTCGTTGCACTTTTATGTCGGAAGTCTTACCCTCTTTCATTATCGTTTACTTCGTTTACTGTTTCTTAATTCGAGTTTTTGTATGTTTGTCGAAGACGTCGAGTTAAGGTCTTTTATTTGCTGGGTTAGTTTTTTACCCGGTTTCTTGATTTGTCTGTAGAGAGGTTTCTTCTGTATGTCTACCGATTGTTTGTGTACTTTTCCACGAGTTGTAGTGAGTAATAGTCTCTTTAAGTTTAGTTTTGGTGTTACTCCATGGTAGAATGTGGTCAGTCTTGCCGACCATAGTTTTTCAGATGTTTGTTATTTACGACCTCTCCCACACCTCTTTTTCCTTGGGAGAATGTGACAACCACCCTTACGTTTGATCATGTCGGTGATACCTCTTGTCACACCTCTAAGGAATTTTTGACCTTTATCTTGACGGTATGTTGGGTCGTTAGGGTGACGACCCGGATGTGTTGCTCCTTTGGTGTTGACTTCCTTTGTGCACATGGAGTTACAAGTGGTGTCGTAACAAATGTTATCGGTCCTGTACCTTCGTTGCATCTACGGGTAGTCGTCTATTTACCTATTCTTTCGACACCATCTATATGTGTTATCTTATAATGAGTCGGTAATTTTTCTTCCGTAAACTTAGTCAAGATTACTCCACCTACTTTGACCTCGGATAATATGTCTCACTTTTTTCAGTCTTCCTTTTTGTTATGTCGTATAATTACGTATATGTATCTTAAATCTTTCTACTATTGTTACTGGGATATACGTTCTGTCGTTTTCTGTGTATCTACATTTCTTATCAGAGAACCTGAGACCCTCTTCCGTTCCCACCCTACTAAACTCTCCCATGGCGACTTTGAACATATGCTAGTATACACTTCCCCTAGCGGTCAGGTCCAAACTACGTACTCTGTCCCACGAGTCCATCCAACCACGTGACCTTACTGGGACCCCCTACCCTACCCCACCCTCCACCCTCCCCACAGTTCTACCCCTTGTGTACATGTGGGTACCGACTAAGTACATTTACATACCGTTTTTGGTCGTATTATAACATTTCATTAATCGGAGGTTAATTTTATTATTTTTATTTTATTTCATATTTATAACCAAGTAATAAAATTATTTACATAGAATGATTACAGGTTTTTCCCTCTACTCCATGCCCCATCTTTTCCATACATTACATTTTCATCGAGTCAACACAGGTTGAGAAACACTAGGGTACCTGACATCGGGTGGTCCGAGGAGACAGGTACCTTAAGAGGTCCGTTTTTATGACCTCACCCAACGGTAAACGAAGAGATCCCCGAGAAGGGTTGGGTCCTTAACCTGGGTGTAGAGGGAGTGATCGTCCATCTAAGAAATTGCGACTCGGTGGACCTTCGGGATATTCTCCATACCCCAAATTGAGAGACATAATAGATGAGTGAAAAAAAGTTTTTATTTTTTGACAAGATTTTTTATTTTATATAAAAATTTTCCCCTCAAGTCAAGTCAAGTCAAGTCAGCGAGTCAGTACAGGCTGAGAAATTTTAAACCATCGCAGGATGTACACGAGTCCTTTACACCTCATGAAGTCCAATTAAACATCCGTCTCAAGTACAACGTTTTATTATTATCGATCTTAGTCTCTTTATTCAGGGTAACACAACCTGTTCGGACTTTAAAGAGTGTTGTGTAATTTAATATGATTCGAAAGAACTGATCCAGTGGTGAGTAAGACAAAAGTGTACAGTAACGGGTGCCCCAAGTTTACTATGTTAAACACGGTGAAATTTTTAAGAAGGAGTAGGTTTCAAATACAGGAGATTCAAGAAGAGGGACTTTTTATATAAGGGTTTACTCAGTTTACGTCTCTACAAATAGATATAGAACTTAGTGTTTATGGATGTGCCTTTAGCTGAGTGATAAAAGGATATTACGTAAGGGAGATTACAGGAGGAGAACGAATGGAATTCAAGAGACTCTCCGTGTTGGGAAATAAAGGGATCCAAATAGGAATGATGAAATAGGGTGGGATCTCCTGTCTTAAATGAGGTCTCCCCCTTTTTGACACGAACGAGGAAAGATTGATACTTATAAGTAGTCAATTTTATTAAACCCCCGACCTCAGAAACCGTAGGACAAAATCATGGACGATTCCGTTACCGTGGGGTGAGGTCGTGAGAACGGACCTTTTAGGGTACCTGTCCCCTCGGACCACCCGGCGTCAGGTACCCCAGCGATTCTCAGCCTGTGCTGACTCACTGAATTGAAAGTGAAAAGTGAAAGTACGTAACCTCTTCCTTTACCGTTGAGCGAGGTCACAAGAACGGACCTCTTAGGTCCCTACCCCCTCGGAGTACCCGACGGTAGATTCCCCGACGTGTCTCAGCCTGTACTGACTTCGCTGAATCGTCATCATCGTCGTCGTCTTAAAACGTGGTGTCGAGACCTAAGTACCGGGAGTAAATCGGTAGTACCATAAGTTTTGCGACCGAAATTTATAGACGGTGTGTCTATACTCATTGTTTTTCTCTGTCTCATATCAGTTACACTGAAGTTTCTTCTCGTTATTTGGTAAGACGAACGAAGGGAAGTACAAGAAATTAATTAAAGTAAATTAAAATTGATGAGTCTTGTTAAAGTGGTCGGTAATCGGACCTTACTTTGGAATGTTTCCTACTAACAACAATAGTTCTACCCAGAGTTGAGAGGTAGGGGGAGAAAAATTATTCAAAACCCCGTTTATTCGTTGAAACATCGGGTCTGAACAAAAAAGTTACCTCTTTTGAACACTTCGTTTTCCATCTGTATAAAGTCTAGATCCAGACTTTAAAAGTTTGATTATAGGAGACTCTTTTTAAAACACAGTATAAAATATTTAGGTCTTGTTGAAATACGTTTTTTATTATTGTCCTCCTTTTAAAGAAGCCATTTAAGATTTCGATCTATTGGGGGTCAATCTTAGACTTTACTTTTATAGAGTCGATGATTAATGGTCTCAGTACTTATAGTCGATTAATTTCTACCTCTTGTGTGCATGTGGTAACAGACTAAGTACAGTTACATACCTTTTTTGGTGATGTTATAAAATTTCGTTAATCGGGATCCAATTTTAATTATTTTAAAAATTTTTTCTTAAAAAACTTTCTTGTGATCGGAGAATTGTACCATTATCCCCTCCTAATTATAAAACGTTATAACTTGAACTTGTTATTTTCATCAACAACTTTCAATATAGGTCTTACTATATAGATTCAAGTGATGTGAAGACCTACGTCCGTTAATCGTATAACCTTTATATTTAATCGACAGTAAAATCTCACAAGTATCTAAAAAGTTCTCTCAATTATGTTTTAAGTGTTAAAATAACGTCTTTATAATTCCGGTCTCGAGTGATCCTTCACTTCTCATAGAGACTGAAACAATTGTTTCTTGTGAAGGTAAGGGACAGTCATGACAGTTGAGAATTGGTCAGTAAATCTTGGAGTTACTTCCGAGGACGGTGTACGTCCTTGATTTGAGAGGTTCCCCATCCGTGTACCTCGACCCGCAATATAAGTTAAGTCAAGTCAGCGAGTCAGCACAGGCTGAGAAACGTTGGGGTACTTAGCGTCGTGCGGTCCGGAGGGACAGGTAGTGGTTGAGGGCCTCAAGTGAGTTTGAGTACAGGTGACTCAGGCACTACGGTAGGTTGGTAGAGTAAGAGACAGCAGGGGAAAAGGAGGACGGGGGTTAGGGAGAGTCGTAGTCTCAGAAAAGGTTACTCAGTTGAGAAGCGTACTCCACCGGTTTCATGACCTCAAAGTCAAAATCTTAGTAAGGAAGGTTTCTTGTGGGTCCCGACTCGAGGAAATCTTACCTGACCAACCTAGAGGAACGTCAGGTTCCCTGAGAGTTCTCAGAAGAGGTTGTGGTGCAAAGTTTTCGTGGTTTAGAAGCCGCGAGTAGAAAGAAGTATCAGGTTGAGAGTGTAGGTGTGTACTGGTTGCCTCTTTGTTATCGGAACTGATTTACCTGGAAACTACCGTTTCATTACAGAGACGAAAAGTTATACGATAGATCCAACCAGTATTGAAAGGAAAATTCCTCCTTCGCAGAAAATTAAAGTACCGACGTCAGTGGTAGACGTCACTAAAACTTCGGGGGTTTCTATTTCAGACTGTGACAAAGATGACAAAGGGGTAGATAAAGGGTACTTCACTACCGTGGTCTACGGTACTAGAAGCAAAAGAGTTACAACTGGAAATTCGGTTGAAAAAGTGAGAGGAGAAAGTGAAAGTAGTTCTCCGAAAAATCAAGGAGAAGTGAAAGACGGTATTCCCACCCCAGTAGACGTATAGACTCCAATAACTAAAAAGAGGTCCGTTAGAACTAAGGTCGAACACAAAGAAGGTCAGGTCGCAAAGAGTACTACATAAGACGTATATTCAATTTATTCATCCCACTGTCATATGTCGGAACTACATGAAGAAAAGGATAAACCTTGGTCAGACAACAAGGTACAGGTCAAGACAACGAAGGACTGGACGTGTATCCAAAGAGTTCTCCGTCCAGTCCACCAGACCATAAGGGTAGAGAAAGTCTTAAAAGGTGTCAAATAACGTTAGGTGTGTCATTTTCTGAAACCGTATCAGTTATTTCGTCTTTATCTTCAAAGAGACCTTGAGAGAACGAAAAAGGTACTAGGTCACCTACAACCGTTAAACCAGAGACCAAGGAGACGGAAAAGATTTTCGTCGAACTTGTAGACCTTCGAGTGCCAAGTGCATAACGACTTCGGACCGAACCTCTTAAACTCGTAATGAAATGATTGTACACTCTACTCACGTTAACACGCCATCAAACTCGTAAGAAACCGTAACGGAAAGAAACCCTAACCTTACTTTTGACGGGAAAAGGTCAGGACACCGGCGACGACTCAAAAGGTTTAAACGACCATATAACTCACGTCGTGAAAGTGTCGTAGTAGAAAGTCCTAAACTTTATCGAGTTGACCTTAAGGTAGTGGATGTGATCGAAACGAGTATCACTACGAAAGATACCGGGTGAACTGAAGAGTAAGGTCCTACAGACCGACAATATAATCTTTGTTGTTTCGGGGAAATAACTCATTTCACATAATAAACACTGCGGTTATGGTCCCCTTGAGAAAATCCAAAAGAACTTTAGATGTATAAAAGGATAAGAATTTGACATATTTTACCCACGTATAATTTAGTAATAAAATCCTCATACTAATTGTCTTACGACTTAATCAACTTTTCTTTTAAGTCAAGAGTCGTAAACTCTTTTCGGAAAAGAGAATATTTACAAAATAAGTAATATAAACGTTTAAAGTGGAGTGTTATTCTACCATTCTTTTTTTATGACTAAAGTCTTTTTCGGAACAGTATAGTGGACTGAAAATTTCATTAATTACAGGTAAAGTTTACCTTTTTATTCTTACAAATTATTGGAATAAGACTTTCTAGACCCATTGAACCCAGTAGAGGATTATAAACATGTTAATTCACACCTTCTACCACCAAACACTAATTATTCAATGTCTTATGTGTACGTAGTCACAATTGGTAGTCTATACATACCTCATACAAATAGTCCGTTCTCTATCACTCGTGTGATCGTTTATGTCTGTGTTCTTAGTTTATGTAAGGGTACTATGAAGAGTTCCGAAAATAAGAAATTTTCTCTACTCATGTTGAAATGGTTTTTTACGTGTACAAGAAATTTTTGAAGAATTTCAACTTGAGTAGAGATCTATTTACATGTATGAAGTCGGGTAAAAGTCAAGGATTCACTTTTTTTATTATTATTATTTAAATCTTTGAGTGTAATAAAGATTTACTGTTAAAAGGAAGAATACCCTTTCCCGTTTCTCGTCTAGTTATCGGGTTCTGTTTTGTCTTTGATGTAAGGTTTATATCTCTTTTCTAACTACCTCTTTAGATACTTTGATCTTAAAGTTTCTCTTGGGAAAAACTATTTACTACTTTGTGGAAAGGTACAATGGTTTTGTATGTTCGATGTGTCGTTATGTGGTTCCGGGATGAAGAGTCCCTACCAGTCGTAGATCTTTACTCTTGTAGTCAGATCGTAAGTTACGTAACCTTACACACGTGTTCTCTTCTATTTATCGATGTTGGGGTTGTCACTCTACTTGTCTTTTTCCAATAAAGAGGAATTTCGAGTTCAGATAGAAAAGGAACCCGTCCCTGTGTTTGACACTACCGGGAAAGACAAACTTAGAAGGGAACTTTTGTCTTCAACAGTCCTACTAGATACGAGACTGTCACTCGAGGAGTAATATTTCTGTAGAGGGTTAAGATAAAAGACCATATTCTTTTTCCCGAAACAAAATAAATCCCGGTTTATTTTCTATCTTTTTTTCTACATGAAATGACATGTGTATTTTTATTATATGTAAATGAATGTATTATATGTATTGATACATTCCAATTAATAAGAGTAGTTTTAAGTCTTATATGAACGTAAGTCCTTCCCCTTAAGAAGTACCGATTACAGTAGTACGATTACATCCTCTAAATTGTTTTTCCCATGGTCCGATATTAAAAATTTCCGTTGTTGTCTTTGATTTTAAATCTCCATTCTTTCTCTTGTAAAAAGACTCCAAACTACATTTTCCTTCGTTTCAAGAGATAATTCCTGCAATGGAATATGTAATTTTTATACTTCAAGTTTTTACACTAATATGAAGTCAAGGAATGGAACCTGTCCTATTGACCGATATCTCATTTCCGGTCACTGATTTATAGTGAATGTATAATAAATAACAAGAGTAACAAATGTTTCGTTATTCGATAATTAAGTAGGTATTCAATACTATATTGATAAGTTATAATACGAAACAAAAAACTTATGAGGGGTGAAGCATTCGTCCTCAATATCGATAGACCATCACATTAAAAACTCCGTCCAAGTGTAACGTAGTATTGTGTTTCAGACATGAGAGAAAGGATTTGTAAGTTGTAAAAAGGGAAGGGGGTGTGTATAGGGAAAAATGTTCCCTAATGTTAAATTCCATAAACGAAGAAAGAACTAGTAAAAATTGACACCCGATTATTTATTAACCTGAGGGAAGTATATCCTCGTAACGTTAAAAGGAACAAAGTACAGTACGGAAGTCAGAAAAGAGAGGGAAGGGTACGAGAGGACCAACCATCGGTAAGAGTAACTAGGTTAAGACAACCAATTCATCGGACGAAACACAGGGTGAGGGTCCACGACGTAAGAGAAGAAATACGAAGGAAAATCGTGGGAACCCATTTTAGTACTTTAATTCAGACGGAAAACCCTGAGAACTTTATGGTAAAATGACATTCGAAGAGGATGGATCATGGATGGTCAAGGTCATAGAAAGGCAATAGGGACTAATGGAAATCCGTCAGTAGGTTATTTACTGGGGTACGGGGTCTCGAGAGAAAGAGATCGACTGTATACAAACAATGGGTTGAGGGTTCCTTTAGGTGAGAAATGGTTGGCTATTGAAATAGGGAAAGAACGTGACAACCGAGAACCCAGTAAACAAGTACAAGAGGACAATTCGATATTATCTACAACAGGTAGGACATGAAGGTCTTACCATAAGATTTATCTGATATACGTCTAATAAAATACGTTGTGTCAAGTAGTTGATCTTGACTGGATTATGAGGCCAGACAGTATTAAACTTCGTTTTTAAAGATCTCCGGGTTGAATAGGACGATTATTAACTCTCTTGACTCTCTAAGGATAAGAATATACAATTAGGTTAATTTAACAATAGAATCTTTCAAATTGACTATACCTGACTTAATACGAGGGGTTAAAAACAACTTTGGGATTTGGGGTTACAATGACATAAACCTATATACCGAAAACGTCTCCATTAATTCCAATTTGTCCCAGTATTCTCATATGAAGGTTAGGTCATACTGACCACAGAGATATTTTTCTTCTCTGTAGTCTCTAAAGAGGGAAATCGTGACACGTATGTGTCTCCTTTTCGATAGTCTCCTGTCTCCCTCTTTTGTTTGTGACGTTCGGTTCGTCTCTCCGGAGATCTCTTTGGTTTGAACGACTGTGGAACTAGAACTTACAGGTCGGAGGTTTTGACATTCCTTTATTTAAAGACAAGAAATCAAGTAGGTCAGACAACGTAAAAACAATACCGTCGAACCCATCTGTATGTAGACTGAAATGTCTGAATTCATAAAGAGATCAAACGATAAATACAATTATTTGTGAACAAAATTTACACTGATATTTACGTGGTTGATAACCTACCGTGTCTAGTATTCAAAGGGAGCTCCTTTTTCTTGATCTTGAGTGATGTAAGGATATAAGAGTAAATTGAAAAATAAAATTACATTACAGTAAGATACAGGATTGAACCAGGTGTTTAAGATAATATATTCTAAATTACGATACAATTTTATCTATTGGTTATATTATAACATTTCATTAATTGGAGGTTAATTTTATTTATATAAAAAAAATTTTTTCTATTGGTAAAAGTGATAAGTACAAAGTTGAATGGTTTATAAAAATGAATTTTCATCAAAACAATGTTCGGTAAGACGTGATTTGTTATATTATATTTTTTACTAATGTACTTTCAAGGGAACGATTCAACAACGATTCAGAGAAGTCAGCACAGGCTGGGGTATCTGTCGTCGAGTGGTCCGAGACGACAGGGACCTTAAGAGGTCCGTTCTTGTGACCTCACCTAACGGTATTCCCCAGTATTTAAGAAAAGAGTCGTTAACAATGTCCTCTTTAGATAAAGTATACTTCACAGGGTATAGTTTTTATTACGTCTTTGGGTTTATAATATTAGAACTACGAAGTTGAATGTAAGACTCAAACATGTTTACAATACAATCTTTTGACTGTAATTCATCAAGTAGTATCACGGTCAAAAATGATTTTATATTTCTACTTAGTATGTAGAATAAAGATAGTTACACATAAACAGTCTGTGAGTTTGATAAAAGGGTTCAAGAAAGTCCTATAGTTTATTCTTTAGTCTTGTCCAGTTAGATCACACATAAAGAAATTTATAGGATGATAGTGTAAAGATCATTAATGTTGGGTCTCTATTCTTAAGCCCAAAACACATTAACCCTTTGATAAAGTGAAATTTGTCAAAAAAAATTATTTTAATTTTAAAATTGGTTATACCTTATGTGTATTATACAATAAAAATTAAAAACTCTAAATGAGTTTAGAGTCTTAAGTATGTTGTACGTCTAGGATTACCTTTCAGTGTTTTTCTCAATTTCTCCTCTCTACCATATTCGGGAGTACTTGAAATTCAAAGTGTTCATTTGACAGGAGGTTTCTTAAAACGAAATAAGAAAAAATCTAAAGTACATTAATATATAAAGTCAAAATGATAGTTGATAGTGTGAAATCGTGTTTCCCATCAGTCTTTCATAATTGGTACGTACTCCTTCATTAAACTTTTTTTTATGTATATCCTTAAGGGGATGTATACTTACTTAAGACAAAGTTCTCAGGTAAAGATTCAGGTTAAACAAACATTCAGGTTATTTTAATCGGATGCATGGTTGACAGATATATCATGACGTGGTATTATCTAAATATTATGAAAAGTGTGTTTACTATGTATTCTTTGTTTGTGTTTTTTATTTCTTTTGTAAAAAATAGAATGTCATGACATTTTCATGTCATCATATTATGTTGTCGACCGTATGTCCCCGACCGTAGTTTACTTGTCTTTCTTCTCGATCGATGGCTGATTTCCTCCCTCTCTTCCACCTTCTACCATCCTGACTTTCTGACAGTCGTTATCCTCTGCCTCCCGTTCCAAGTTAAAGTGAGTGTAGACTCTGACTACCTTGTGTGTACGTGTAGAAACTTTCAAGTGTTGAACTTCCAAGTATACATCTCCTGAATACATGTACGTGTACGTATTGACTTAGTGAAATGACATTGATTATGTTGTACCAATTAGTTGATGTGAGGTCTCGTCTTAAAATCAGAGTGATCCTGTCAAAAGACGACATTAGTTAAAATCTTTTTAGTTATTTACCTTTTATAAAAAGTTGTTAACTTCTTTTTAACTGTCATTGAATTGTCAATAAAACTCCTTTTGTACATATATTATTAGTGATTTCTTTTGTGTTTATTAATCGTATCGTTCTGTTTATAATTAATTATTTGAGAATTATGTTTTATTTTAGATTAAAACTTCTGATTTTACAAAAACTACATATTATTTAAGTATATAAGAAGGACACAATAAAAATAAATATGTGATAGGATCGACATTATATGTCGTACTATAAGTACGGAAGGGGAGTATAATAGACCCGTCAGTGGATCATATTTTTCTCTGTCTCTGTTTTTATGTTCCTCTAACTCCTCTATGTGGTAATATAGGAATTAGATTCGTCAGGATCGACCTTCGGGTTGTACATTATCTTGATGAGATTAATTACACGAAAATATTGGTAGTCTGGGGTAGAGTGAGGTGTCGGAGACTCCACTGAGACGTACTATAACCTTAAGGTTCTTGGTGTCACCCTTTTCGTGACCTAGACAAGTGGAAACCTATACATTGGACCCTCAAAAATTCTATGACATAAATAATAGACATAAGTGAGACAAATGTTTAAGATTGATAAAACAAAGAAAACGTAAGATGTACTAGAAAGGAAGAAGTAGATGGACTAAATGAGATATTACATTAATTATAAATTCAAAAATAAAGGAAAAGATTTGATGATCATAAAGAAAGATTTTTAGTCAAAATGTACATCATTCTGAGAGTTATAAAAAGATAAAAACACCAAAAATATAATAGACAGTAAGAGTTCTTGTCCGGGTATAACTTTACGGTCTAAACTAATAACTGAACTGATTGTAAAATACGTAAAACGTACTTACGATGATACGAGGAACATTATGATCATGTGATAAGTTTAATTATCAATAAAATAAGATAGTCATGAATAGTGACAGAGTCTAACGGTATCATTTATAAATCTACACTACTCACTGTAAAAGAAATGAAAATAATAATTGTTACTTAAATATCGAATGTGTAATTAATAGATTTTTTAAAGTGAATGACTTCAAGACTACATATTGACAAAAGAATAATACGATTCTCATCTTCTCGTCTTACCCCGTCTCACCGAAAGTTTAGTTGAATAAAAAAAAATTATCCTACAAACCACAAAAAAAGTTACAAATAAAATGTTAATAGACTGTAAATAACAAAAATAGTTCGAAAAAAAGTTGTAAATTCAGATTTCAGTTCAATGTTAAAAGAAACACGTTCTAAATATTCACTGTGTCAGTGGAATAATAAGATATAAGATATACCGACAGGTCAACCGTCTTGTTACATACTTTTGTTTCTTATTATTGTACGATGTGTAAGATTTTTATCTTGGTTGTTGTATTGACTAATTGTACCGTAAATTCAATGACACAAATAAGGTAAGAATGGAAAGGGTCAGAAATATAGGGAAAATACAAAGAAAATAATAATATAATTTCATTTTAAATCATAAAGTTATAGTATAATTTATTTCTTCATGGACGTATTAATAATATCAGGACAATAAAAAGTTACAAATACTGATAACGATAAGTAAAAACGATAGATGGTTCTTGTGTTCTTGGATCGGGAACACGGATGTAGGAGTGGTTGGAGAAGAGTCCGATGAGTCGATTAATCGTTCCCCACCCACAAGTCTTGGCTTCACGGTGTTGGAGGTTATTTACATTGGGGTTAGTTTCTATTGAGCTACTGTCCGTTTGTCCCTAACTAACTTCCTTTTAAAGAAATATTGTGGTATTGTAAAACATTAAAAAGAATTGTGTACGTAGGTGATGGATAACTTTTTCTTAGAGTTAAAATGTCTTCAGATAAATATAAGACGTTGCATCACGTAGGTGACAAACGTACTTTGATCTATACTGACTTTATGAAGTTTTAACAGAATGTATCAAAAATTTTATTATGTATAAGTCAGAATGGTAATAACAAAACGAAACGTTTCAGAAGGGTTCTTATGGATTGTTTGAAGTCAGACAAGACCCATATATAATACTTCTTAAGAATTTACCATCTTAAAGACTCTAACTTGAGTACAAAATGAATCTAGGTCTAAATGTTCTAAGATCTCTACACTAGGTTAAACAGTTGATAAACGGAAGGTTTCCCATTGAATAAAGGGTTTTACACGTCTCTTTTTTTATTTCACCCTTTTCTTTATAGGGGTTATTCTTCCTTTATCAATTAATATCCCTTATGACACCTGATATCGGTTCTTACTCTGTCTCTCTCCTTTTTCTCTTTCCTTTGATAGAATAAGGGATGTGGAATACGTTGTAGGACTGTAGTATTTTAAAAAGAAGTATTAAATCACAGTTGGAACAAAAAGTCTTACAATTAAATGACGTCGGTACTTTAATATTCTACGAATGAGGAACCTTCCTTTCGATACTGTTTGGATCTGTCGTATAATTTTTCGTTTCTGTAGTGAAACGGCTGTTACCAGGTGTATTAGTTATATGTACATACCTACACTGTCAACCTGGTATTTCTTTCGACTCACGATTTCTTAACGACGAAAACTTGACACCACAATTTCTTCTGAGAACTCTCAGGGAACCTGAACTTCCTCTAGTTTAGTCAGTTAGGATTTCCTTTAGTTGGGACTTATAAGTAACCTTTCTGACTACGACTTCGACTTCGAGGTTATAAAGTCGATGGACTACGTTTCTCGGTTGAGTGACCTTTTCTTGGACTACGACCTTTTCTGACTTCCGTGTTCCTCTTCCTCTGTTGTGTCCTACTCTACCAATCTACCGTAGTGACTGAATTACCTGAACTGAAACTCGTTCGAGGCCCTCTATAACTTCCTGTCTCTTCGGACCACACGACGTCAGCTACCTCAGTGTTTCTCAACCTGTGTTGAATCATTGACTTGTTGTTTATTAGCTTATTTTATTTAAAACAAAAGATATGTTCTTCAAATCCAAAGAGAGCAAGATAGAAAATGTACTATGTTTACGATTTACTGCCACTTTAAGAGATTTGTCTATTTCTCTACATTCTTTTAAGTCAAGTTGGTATTCAAGGAAGTGACACTTGGGTTTCTGAGACTTTTGATACTTTCGACGATTAAAAGTAATAGGACTTAGAATTTGTCTGTTCTGCATTTTAGGGTATTTTTACAACTACATACCGTTTTGGTTATGTTATAACATTTCATTAATTGGAGGTTAATTTTATTTATTTAAATATATAAAAATTTTTCTGTTTTTTTTCTTTTTTTAAAGATTTAAGTTATTTAGAATTGATACGGTAACCTCCTTACCACGGAGGTTTTCTTTTAGTCCTATTTATTTCCAAATGAAGGTTTGTATACACTACATGTGTAGTTCAAAAAATTTTCTCAGATATTTTTCTCTGGTTCGACTATCCCTTCTTTAATTCTTTTAATAAGGTTTCTTCGGTTTTATTCTTTCTTACGGGTCTTTGGTAATTTACGGGTTGAGACGACTCTCCAATTCCTTTTATTCCTTATAAAACTCTCAAGAAAGAAGATGAACAATTTTTGTTCTTTATGTTTGTTTTTGTAAATAGAAAATTCCTACTCCTTGTCATCATATGACAAACATCGAACGTATTTCTTTTTAAATATTATTTGACTTATCTTTGTCTCCTCCTAGATTATGATTGTGTCTTTCGAGAAACCTAAAGTAATGTGAACATTATATATACATGTAAGTACCTTCATTTCTATTGATATGAATTTATTAGTATATATCTATTTTGTGAAATTCTGTCATAAAATTAAGTTAGTCGTAAAAATGATTCATAGAATACGTACGTGACATCTGTAGAGACTGAATATGTACGAATGAACCGATCTCCATTTCAGTTCACTGAACTAAGAGGTCAAAGTAGTAAGAAGATGTTGTAGTTTGTATTCTATAATTAGACATTCGGTGTTCGGGTACTCACTAGTAACTTCGACATCTTACTTTTGGGTTTCCGGTTTATTCAAAAATATCCTACAAGTCAGTGAGTCAGTACACACTGACAACGTGGAGAAACGTTCGGGTACCTGACCTCGTGAAGTCCGAAGGGACAGGAAATGGTAGAGAGTCTCGAACAAGTTTGAGGGCAGGTAACTCAGTCACTACGGTAGGTTGGTAGGACAGGCGACAACAGGGGAAGAGGACGGAAGTCAGAAAGGGTCGTAGTCACAGAAAAGGTTACTCATTCGAGAAACGTAGTTCACCGGTTACATAACGTCGAAGTCGGAGTCGTAGTCAGGGAGGTTACTCATAAGTCCTGATAACAGGAAATCCTAACTGACCAAACTAGAGGAACGTCAGGTTCCCTGAGAGTTTTCAGAAGAGGTTGTGGTGTCAAGTTTTCGTAATTAAGAAACTACGTGTCGAAAGGAATGCCAGGTTGAGAGTGTAGGTGTGAACTGATGAATGTCCATCCTCTATTAGTTATACCTTTCCTGACTTATTAATCGAATCCTCAAGTTTAAATTACGATTTCCGTTGATCTTTCAGTGATTTTTAAGTGATTTATAAGGTTTCTTTTATTGTCATAAGGTATTTTAAAATTTTTAATAGTAAGACCTTTATTATACTTCCTATTTGGTCTTTTTCTCCGACTTTTCCGGTTCTTCGAGAAAGTTGCAATCTCAAAAACTCACAATCACAACGGACCTTTATCTTTCGTCCTTTCCTCTCTTTTCTCCACTTACCCCAGTTTTCAGTCCTTTCACACTCACCCTTAGTATTTAAAAATTTACTTTAGTTCTCTACGATATGTGTTGATACTTTTTATATATGTAATAATGTAAATATTAGTTATAATTGTCTCCTTTAATACTTATCTCCTTTATCTACTTTTAAGATTTCAAGTCAAACCCTATATACTTCATCCTATGCTATCTTCCGTCTATCTTAAAATTCTGTCTTTTGTCTTCGACAACAAAGACCTTAAACGTCCAGTAAAGATTTCTCCATTGTCAATTTGAGTGTTTGAGAAGTTTCTTCACTTAAGTCTTCATCTTTTTGTCTCTTGTGTCCTCTCTTAAAACAATAAGTAATCCGTACTTAATACAATAAGTAATCCAATGCTACTTCTCACTACTTTGTCCGGTTTCTTTTGGTCTTTTAATTTAACAGTGTCTTCCGTTCCTTCTTTCTTAAGGTTAGAAATGTTTCCGTCGTTTTTCTTGTTCATTTTACTCTGTCTTTTTCTAATGAACTCCAAATATAAAAAAGTGATTATACATGTAAAAGACTAAATATTACTTTCTATTCGGTATGATTTTCTTGACTGTAGTGATTCTTTTTATTTTATGTACTAATCTTATATTAGGGGTTTTACCACTGAGTTTTTACAATATTCGTTTTCGTGATACTCACCCTTTATAAATATAGATTTATTGATTAAATTTATATATTTAAGACTAAATAAGTAATATATAGTGTTGTATCTGTGTTAAGTATCCGTTCACAGATGAGGTGGAAATAAGGAAACAGATAGTCATCGGAGAATTCACCTCTTCCGTTACCGTGGGGTGAGGTCATGAGAACGGACCGTTTAGGGTACCTACCTCCTCGGACCATCCGACGTCAGGTACCCCAGCGATCCTCAGCCTGTGCTGACTCGCTGAAGTGAAAGTGAAAAGTGAAACTACGTGACCTCTTCCTTTACCGTCGGGTGAGGTCACAAGAACGGATCTCTTAGGGTCCCTGACGCCTCGGACCACCTGACGGCAGATATCCCAGCGTGCCTCAGTCTGCGCTGACCTCGCTGAATCGTCGTCGTCGTCGTCGTCGTCGTCGTCGTCGTCGTCGGAGAATTCATACAAGTAAGGAAATGACCTAGTTGGAAGGTTTTCATAAATTAAGACCAAAGAATCAGATTGGTATCATTTACCTTAAATTCACTAAATGAAGATAAAAAAAAAACAACCTCAAACCGGTACCTGTGATTATCTTACAACAGTCCTCTAACGTGACTTCTTTCTCGAACACATTCAAATTAGTGTAGGTAACTAAATAAAAACGAAAATAAAGAAAACGGACTCCTATGTCTAATTTTTTTTTGAAACAATGTTACATATAGTTTCTCACAAGACGGATACAAGAGAAGATCCTCAAAATACCAAAATCCAAATACCAAAATACCAATACCCAGAATGTAAATCCAGAAATTAGGTAAAACTCAAAGATAAATATATACCATGTATCTTTACAATCCCACAAAGATACCATGTATCTTTCTCTGTGCACATGGGGTTACAAGTAACGTCGTGACAAATATTATCGGTCCTGTACCTTCGTTGGATCTACAGGTAGTCGTCTATTTACCTATTCTTTCGACACCATGTATATGTGTTACCTCATAATGAGTCGGTAATTTTCCTTACGTAAACTTAGCCAAGATTACTCCACTTACTTTGACCTCGGCTAATATGTCTCACTTCATTCGGTCTTTCTTTTTGTGGTTATGTCATATGATTACGTCTATATACCTTAAATCTTTCTACCATTGCTATTGGGACATAGACTCTGTCGTTTTCTCTGTGTCTACATATCTTGTCAGAAAACCTGAGACACCCTCTCCCTCGCCCACCCTACTAAACCCTCTTACCGTAACTTTGTACATATTATAGTATATACTTTACTTAGTGGTCAGGTCTAAGCTACGTCCTATGTCCTACGAACCCCGACCACGTGACCCTATTGGGTCTCCCTACCATACTCCTCCTTCCTCCCTCCCCCAAGTTCTACCCCTTGTACACATATGGACACCACCTAAGTACAACTACATACCGTTTTGGTTATGTTATGACATTTCATTAATTGGAGGTTAATTTTATTTATTTAAATATAAAATTTTTTTTAGAATTACTGGATCTATTGGCGATACCACACCAATGAGTAGCTCTGGTCTTTAGGTCCTCACACTTCAGTTCAACCGGAATCCTTCGTAATGATCCTTGTCTCGATCACTTGATAACCTTGAGGTCGACTCGATAAATTTTAGGATTTTCTACTACGACAATTTCACGATGTGATACAATCGTTTAAACCTTTTGAATCGTCACCGGTATCCTAACCTTTTTCAGTCAAGAGTAAGGTTAGGGTTTTTTCCTTTTACAGTTTCTTCCAAGGTTGATGGTCTAATGACGTGAGTAAAGTGTAAGATCGTTCCATTACGAGTTTTAGGAAGTTCAATCCGAAGTCGTCATGTACTTGACTCTTGAAGGTCTACATGTCGACCCAAATCTTTTCAGTCTCCTTGGTCTCAGTTTAAAAGTGGTAGGTAACCTAGTATCTCTTTCGTTCCCTTAAGGTCTTTTTGTAGATGAAGATGCGATTTCTGAAACTGACACACCTAGTGTTACTTGATACCTTTTAAGAAATTTTTTGTCCTTATGGTCTGGTGGAATGGACGGAGGACTCTTTGGACGTACGTCCAGTTCTTCTTTGTCAGTCTTGACGTGTACCTTATTACCTGACCAAGTTTTGACCCTTTCCTCATGTTGTTCCGACATATAACAGTGGGATAAATAAATTGAATATGTGTCTCATATAGTACCCTTTACGGTCCGACCTATTTAGTGTTCGACTTTAGTTCTAACGACCCTCTTTATATTTGTTGGAGTGTATACTTCTACTACGGTGAGATTACCATCTTTTAATTCTCCTTGATTTCTCGGAGAACTAGTACCACTTTGTCCTCTCACTTTTTCGACCAAATTTTGAGTGACAAGTCTTTTGATTCTAGTACAGTAGTCAGGGTAGTGAAGTACCGTTTATCTTTCCTTTTTTCATCTTCGTCACTGTCTAAAATAAAAGAACCCGAGGTTTTAGTGACACCTACCACTGACGTCGGTACTTTAAAAAATTTCTGAGAACGAGGAACCTTCCTTTCGATACTGTTTGGATCTGTACCATGAACGTTTGTTTCTATAGTGAAACGACTGTTTCCAAGATATCAGTTTCGATACCAAAAAGTACACACTTACACTGTCAACCTGGTATTTCTTTCGACTCTTGACTTCTTAACTACGAAAGCTTAACACCACAACCTCTTCCGAGAAATCTCAAGAAACCTTTCGTTTCCATAGTTTGGTCAGGTAGTAGTTCTTTTAGTTGAGACTTATAAGTGACCTTCCTGACGACGACTTCGACCTCGAGGTTATGAAACAGGTGGACTACGCTTCTTGATTGAGTAACCTTTTCTGGTGACTCCGATCCTTTCTAACTTTCGTTGTCCTCTTCTTCCTTCCTCTCCTACTATACCAATTTATCGTTATAGTTGAGTTTACTATACTTAAACTCGTTTGAGACCCTCTGACACTTCCTGTTTCCTCTAAGTGTACGACGTCGGGTACCCCAGTGTTTCTCAGTATATGTCGAATCACTGACTTGTTGTTGTTTCTAAGGTGTCTACTCTGTAAGGTGTACGGTGTTGATTTTGAACCTTGTCGGTTTATTTATTTATGTATTTTTCTTTATAATTTTTATAAGTTCGGTTCGACCAAACTATTTAGTTTTTTTAGTATCAAAGTACTCATACATGTAACCACTGCTACCAAATCAGTGACTCAGTACAGAATCACTGATTTGATAGAACACTGGGGTACCAGTGTTCAGGTAGTAGGAGGAGACAGGTACCCTAAAGGGTCCGTTCTTATGACCTCATCCAACGGCAAAAGAAGAGGTCACCTAGAAGGACTGGGCCCCTAACTCAGGTTCATAGGACTTGACGATTGAGTCGACCGTTTTTCCGACGCACGTTACGTCCTCTGGGATCAAGATAAGGAACCAGTCCTTCTAGGGGACCTCTTCCATATCCGATAGGTGAGGTCGTAAGGACCTGAAGGACCACCGAGTCTACCATTTCTGCCTCTTCCGTTACCGTGGGGTGAGGTCATAAGAACGGACCTTTTAGGGTACCTACCTCCTCAGACCTTCCGACGTCAGGTACCCCAGCGACTCCCAGCCTGTGCTGACTCGTTGAAGTGAAAGTGAAAAGTGAAAGTACGTAACCTCTTCCTTTACCGTTGGGTGAGGTCACAAGAACGGACCTCTTAGGGTCCCTGCCCCCTCGGACCACCCGACGGTAGATACCCCAGTGTGTCTCAGTCTGTGTTGACTTCATTGAATCGTCGTCGTCGTCTACCATTTCTTAAACGGACGTTACACCCTCAGGACCCAAGCTAGCGACCCAACCCTTCTGGGGGACCTCCTCTCGTACCGTTGGGTGAGGTCATAAGAACGGACCTCTTAGGGGTACCTGTCTCCTCGGACCGCCCGATGTCAGGTGTCACAACGACTCAGCCTGTGCTGACTCACTGTTTCGTGTGTCGTGAGGACGTGACGTCCGTCTAAGAAATGTCTGACTCGGTAGTCTCTTCGAGTATACATGTAATCCATATGTAATACTATTGTGTTGACCCCCACGATAAATTCGAATTTAAGTAAGATTTTATAAGAGTAAAGGGAAATGGGTGTTTTAATAGGGTAGATTTTATAAGTCCTATAATCAATTACTTTAAGTGATATTTATTTTATTATTCAACAACTAGATGTGTACGTTTTTTTACCTCTGTATGTTTGGAGTCAAATAAATGTGTGTTTCTAAAAGTTATAAGATCTGAAATATTATTAAAAAACTCTTTTGTAATGTTGGAACTGTTTCTTTAACGTCACGGTGACGGACAATCCGGAGTCTTTATTTTCACTTTACTCTTTATTTATGTCATTCTATACTTCAGACGTTGTCTTTTACTCCACTGTCAGAGAGTCGACTGAACTAGGAACTGAAAGAGGGTTTGTTTGATATGTATTTATGGTAAGTTACGTTCGGTCTAGAGAAGATTCTTGGAAACTCTATGTCCACAAAAGGACGAAATCATTGAAAAATTTATCGAATGTTTGTTAATTGACATAAATATTTGACCTGTCCCAGTTACAAAGAACGTTAGTCGAGGTTGTTGATTTCAATCACTCAAACAGTGTGTTATGATGTCTTAGCGAAGACATTTGACGACCAACTTGATATTTCATTTTGTCCATACACTACTAAACTTCTAGTATCAAAATTTATATATGAAATCTACTTTTGGGTTTCCACTATGTAATAAAAGTTACATAACTTAAAAGTATGAGTTGAGGTAAAATGGTCTTATTTTCCGTATGTTTATCGTGTTTTTTAAGGTTTTAAATAGTTAATTAAACTCCATTTAAGACATTGAAATTCCTTCCCTCAATTATGTTACTTATGTTTACCAGTAACGTCAAAACTAGAAGGAAAGAAATTAAAATTATAAGACTTAGTAAGTATTTGTGTTTTTTTTTTTCGGACGACCAGTAGTTCTCTTGATACAGTCTCGGTTTTGGAGGGGAGACTGAAGATTAAGTTCAATATGATTAATCGATAGTAAATTACTTCATTGATACGATCCGTAGGGTACCAAGGTAGGTTTAGTCGGAGTTATTAAATAACTCCGTGTGATCATTTACGGTTGTAGATAAGTGTCTTAATTCCGAATGAATTTTCCTTTTTCTGTTTTTATATAGACTCCTTTTTAATCGTTATTAAATATTCGTCGTTTATTAGTCTTGACGTTTGAAAAGTACACATTTTTTTTAAATCAAAGGTGCGGTTGTTACATAGAGTTTACTGAAGTGACACAAGAGTCATGTCTATTTTATGAAAAACAAACTAATAAAGAAAATTTTCGTGGAAAAAAACCTTAAGTGTACTTTTCTTTTCGGGGTTCCAGTTGGCAGTTATTGTCTTGTTTGGGAGTCATTTAGTGTCACGAAGTGTTTATTTAAGGAGTAGTCATTAATTTTGGTCAGGAGAGACCGGGACACAATAGTCGAGTAGTTTAAGTAACGAGTAGATCTTATTGTCTAGGTGTAGACGTCAGTAATGTCGTGCGGTCTATTTAGTTAGGGGAGTTACTACGAAACTCGGTAGAGACGAGGGAAAATTGGTCGGGCTATAAATAAAGGGGGACTGTGAAGACTGTAAGATAAATGACATCCGTTTACCTTCAGTATGCCGTGGAACATTACCGAAATGGTTTAGGGTAACACCCCTTATAGAATCTTCTGACTACCAACGTTATTTGTTCCAAAATACCATATTCACACTCGAAGGTTGAAAAAGGGGGATCTTAAACTGAAGACGACACTTCCAAATAATATGAACTAACGTCTACCTTCTGATCATTGGTAAATCTCGAAACAATTGATTTGCAGTCGTTTTTTTTTTTGAAAACTCAACTACAGTCACAAAGAACAGGGAGAAAATTTTAAAAAGAAAATTAAAGTAAGAGACAGTTTCCTTAGAACTTGTCTTTAAACGTCTCGGTTTCAGGTGTCAGATTGTTGTTATTTCGATGTTGATTAAGTAAGGAAATGAAAACCCCTAAAAAAATTTTTTAATTTGATAGTGTTCTAATTTTCAATAAAAATTTAATAAATAAGAATTTTCCTATATTAGTGCGTCTTTTTAATATGTGTAGGATTTTCGTTTGTAGGTACGTAAATTATGTTTGATCGAAAAAATAATTTTATATATAACACATTTGTAACATATTATCGTTAAGTTCCTTTTATGTCTATCATCAGTACGAAAACTTGTTTCACCTGTAAAAATCTCTCGGGGGAAAAATTAGAAGTGTTTACTCAGTTATGAAATTTCCTTTTTATTTTGATCTTTAACATGGGTAACACAATAAGATCAGTCGGTCTGTTTAGACCCCATCGAGACGTGTTTGGTAAGAAGTGACTCGACGTGATGGAAAGAACCGTCGTGTCTCGAGTTTCTCTAAACGTAATTTAATTATAGTGTTACAATGACATCGAGTGAGAACCGTATACAATTTCAATAAAGAATACGGTGTTATTATAAACTTTCTTTGTGACATTCAAATAAAAGACAAGGAAAGAAAAGAAGTGGTCGTTTTTCGATTTCGTGTGTCATCCAACATTTACGTCTATAGTGGAAGACTCGTAACTAAATTTTAATGTCTTACATCACAAATAAATAGAAATTACTGTTAAGATATAAATAGCGAGATAAGAAGACCACACGATTAAGTTGACGAGGGTCTCCGGTTTCAAACTTATATAACCTAAAAGTTTATTAGTAGATTTCGTTCCTCAACTCAATGACCCGGTACTATGTGTTCACCATCCTATGATGGGGAGAGGGTATTGGAAGGACGATTGGTGTAGTTCATCCCTTTCTTTTTATGTCTAAGATTCCACTTTGAAAATCCTTCGGACACAATAGACGTGACTTTACCTTTAATACGTACCCAAAAGAATCCTGAGGTTCCTCATGTTTGTTATTCCTATAAGACTCGTTCTATTTAGACGAATGTTCTTTCTATCTCATTTAGTGTGTTTCAGCAGACAAACTTTTTATTTTACAAAATAAAGACGGGAGTGAATTGTGACGTGTGTCGTTGTTGGAGTTTTTAGGGTTAAAAACAACTAGGAGATTTAATTTCTTTAAATTAGGTTCTGTTATTTAAGTCGAACTCTCTAACACACACAGATACCACCCGATCTATCCTAGTGATTCGAGTAGTAAAGAGAAATGTGTGTACTACTTTTCACAATAAATAAGTTCCCAACTATCCCCTGGAAAGTAGTGTCTATAAGAAGTTAGAACTAACAGATTATTCCGATTGGTTTTCTTTGAGGGAACGAAAATACTTGACGATAGAATGGATATCTTACTACTGTCTTTGAGTATCTTTGTGTCTTGATTTACTTCAGAATTTCTATTGTCTACTCTTTTGACTCTACGTTTCCTCGATTCGATTAAACGGGTTTCAGTGTGTCGATCTATTATGTACTTTTAACCTTTGATTCTCGGTCGTGGAGTTCGAAGTGAGGACACTTTATTATCTGTACTAGTAATTATTGAAGTTGACCCGTACGAAACAACCCGGGACAGTTGTAAGACGAAAGAACGTACATGGACTTCTTGTCGTCCTGAGTCGACTTCTTTGAACACTGGATATGGAGATTCAGAAGGTTTTCGTGTCTATCCCTTCGTGGTGAAAACTTGAAGGTCGTGATTCGGGTTAAGGACGGTGTATCATCCATAAGTTATTTATAAACATGTTACTCACTTTATTTTTTATAAAGTTGAATTCAGTTCTTATGTTTTAAGGAGATAGTCCAGGTACTCATTCCCATCCCTTTTGTCTTCTTTCTGTATACTTTTTAAAAGATTGATGTATGATCTCTCTTCTAAAATAGAGAGAATAAATACGTACGACCCTCTTTATAATTATTGGAGTCTATACGTCTACTGTGGTAGAAATACTGTCTTTCACTTCTTCTTGGTTTCTCGACGAACTACTTTCAGTTTCTCTTCTCACTTTTTCAACCGGATTTCGAGTTATAAGTCTTTTGTTTCTAGTACCATAGACCAGGGTAGTGAAGTACCGTTTATCTACCCCTTTGTCACCTTTGTCACCGACTGAAATAAAAAGACCCGAGGTTTTAGTGACGTCTACCACTGACGTCGGTACTTTTAATTTTCTGCGAATGAAGAACCTTCCTTTCAATACTGGTTGGATCTGTCGTATAATTTTTCCTCTCTATAATGAAACCGTTGTTTCCGGGTAGATCAGTTCCGTTACCAAAAAGGTCATCAGTACATACCTACACTCTCAACCTGACACTTCTTTCGACTCGCGTCTTCTTAACTACAAAAACTTGACACCACAACCTCTTCTGAGAACTCTCAGGGAACCTGATGTTCCTCTAGGTTGGTCAGGTAGGATTTCCTCTAGTCAAGACACACAAGTAACCTTCCTGACTACAAATTCGACTTTGAGGTTAGAAACCGGTGGACTACGTTTCTCGACTGAGTAAACTTTTCTGGGACTACGACCCTTTCCAACTCCCGTCCACCTCTTCCCTTACTGTCTCCTACTCTACCAACCTACCGTAGTGGTTGAGTTACCTGTACCCAAACCCATCTGAGACCGTCAACCACTACCTATCCCTCCGGACCGTACGACACCAAGTACCCCAACGTTTCTCAGCCTGTGTTGACTTACTGACTCGTTGACTTGACTTGACTACGATTGTGACAGGTGTTTCTACGGTCACTTTTATTTTGTACTATCATTGCCAATACCCGGAAATATAAACTCTTAGAGTTTTTTCCTTTCAATTCGAAGTATTGTAGGACATACCACATCAATTTATAATAATAGGTGTAAAATGTCTTGTATTTAAGTCCTTGTTCTCCATACTTCAACCTACAAGTGTCAGTTTATCCTTCAAATACTGTTTTAACTGTTACATTAGGTACTTGGGACTAGAAGTAACGAATTGTTTGGTTGACATGGTCGATATTACCGATACACTAATATGATTTTTCGAGTTCAAAAAATATTAAGAAAAGGACGATCCTCAAGTTTCAGGACATTTTTGTGTAACACACGGGTTGTCAAAACATTTATGGTTAGATGTCTACCTGTTTCTTTTCATTGGGGTCAGGGTTTTTGTATGATTCCATGGAGATTTAAAATTGTTTCAATAATAACAAACACTAGTCCTTTGTAACAATATAAGTCTGGAACATAATCCTTGATACCCGAAGGGTCCATCGAGTCACCCTCTCTTGGACGGACGGTTACGTCCTCTGTTGTCAAACTAGGGACCTAGTCCTTCTGGGGGACCTCTTCCTTTACGGTTGGGTGAGGTTATAAAAACGGACCTCTTAGGGTACCTGTCTCCTCAGACCACCCAAGTCAGGTACCACAACGTTGATCAGTCTGTGTTGAATCTTTGATTTGTCGTCGTCGTCGTAATCCTTGACATCAAAAAGATTAACAATTAATATACTTAAAACTTATCGTTTTATAGTAATGGATTGACATAAGACTATATAAAAAATTTTAATATAGTAACGACGACGAGGACGATTCAGCGAAGTCAGTACAGGTTGATCAACGATGGGGTATCTGTCGTCGGGTGGTCCAATGGTGTAGGGACCCTAAGAGGTCCGTTCTTATGTCGTCACCCAACGGTAAAGGAAGAGGTTTCTTACTTTCACTTTTCACTTTCACTTCAGCGAGTCAGTACAGGCTGAGAATCACTGGAGTACCTGACGTCGGAAGGTCTGAGGAGGTAGGTACCCTAAAAGTGGGGTGTCGTTTTCATGACACCTCCTGTTCGACTTTGTGAATTGAACGATCCTACTCAATGCAAAAAGACAAGCATAAAAAAAGTAGTTGAGTTTAGTTTATACGATTCAATATCCCCAAAGAAGGTTCGTTACTTTTACTTTTAATAAGTTTTCATTTTATCCCTGAAGGGACCACCAGGTCATCAACTCTGAAGTGGTAGGTTACGTCTCCCACGTGCAAACTAGGGACCAACCCCTCGATTCTAGAATGTATGGAACACCGGTTTTTTTAGTTTTATATTTTGTCTTTGTTATAACATTGTTTAAGTTATTTCTGAAAAAGATTACCAGGTATATTTTTTTCAAAAATTTTTTACTTTTTATCCACTTAAATGAAAGTTTTTCATTTTATTTTATATCAACTATATTCATAGTGTCATAACCTTTACAAATACAGGTTTAAAAATGGAGTTTTAATGAATACTGTACTGGTCCGTAAAAAGAAGGAAAAATCCCACACATTACGACCCGACCTTCTTCGTGTTCGACCTTAGTTCTAATGGTCCTCCTTATAGTTATTGGAGTCTATACGTCTACTGTGGTGGGAATACCGTCTTTCACTTCTCCTCGATTTGTCGGAGCTTCTTTTACTTTCTCCTCTCACTTTTTCAACCGAATTTCGAGTTGTAATCTTTTCCTTCTGGTACCGTAGACCAGGGTAGTGAGGTACCGTTTATCTACCCCTTTGTCACCTTTGTCACAGTCTGAAATAAAAAGACCCGAGGTTTTAGTGACGTCTACCACTTACGTCGGTACTTTAATTTTCTGCGAAGGAGGAACTTTCCGTTCAATACTGGTTGGATCTATCGTATAAGTTTTCGTCTCTGTAATGAAACGGTTGATTCCAGGCAGATCAGTTCCGATACCAAAAAGGTCACCAGTACATACCTACACTCTCAACCTGACACCTCTTACGACTCGCGACTTTTAAACTACGAAAACTTGACACCACAACCTCTTCTGAGAACTCTCAGGGAACCTAATGTTCCTCTAGGTTGGTCAGGTAAGACTTCCTCTAGTCGGGACCCACAAGAAACCTTCCTTACTACGATTTCGACTTTGAGGTCATGAAACCGGTGGAGTACTCTTCTCAACTGAGTAACCTTTTCTGAGACTTCGACTCTTCCTAACCCCCGTCCTCCTTTTCACCTGCTGTCTCCAACTCTACCGACCTACCGTAGTGGTTGAGTTACCTGCACTCAAACTTACTTGAGGTCCTCAACCACTACCTGTCCCTCCGGACCGCACGACGTTAAGTACCCCAGTGTTTCTCAGTCTGTGTTGACTCGTTGTCTGTGTGTTGGAAGTGCAAACTGATTTGGTAAAATGAAGGAATAAGGAATTAGTGAAGTACGCATTTTGTGTCAAACATTCTCACTGAAAGGGTGAGATTTGGTGACTTATAAACCACTGTTTACATACAAATTCTTCTAGATGACATCTGACACTGCAAGAGATTTCAAACTCTTAGTGACCAAATGTTGCAATAGTTCACTGTAAGTAACTAAAGTCAGCGAGTCAGTACAGGCTGAGAAACACTGGGGTGCTTGGTGTCGTGTGGTACAAAGGGACAGGTAGTGGTTAAGGACCTCGAATTAGTTTGGGTACAGGTAACTAAGTCACTACGGTAGGTTGGTAGAGTAGGAGACAGTAAGGGACGAGGAGGAAGGGAGTTAGGAAGGGTCGTAGTCCCAGAAACGTTTACTAAGTCAAGACGTGTAGTCCACCGGTTTTATAACCTCTAAGTCGAGGTCGTAGTCAGGTAGTAACTTATAAGTCCTGACTAAAGGAAATCCTAACTAACCAACCTAGAGGAACGTCAGGTTCCCTGAGAGTTCTCAGAAGTGGTTGTGGTGTCAAGTTTTCGTAATTAAGAAACCACGAGTCGAAAGAAATACCAGGTTAAGTGTAGGTATGTACTGATGACCTTTTTGGTATCGAAACTGGTATACCTGGAAACCGTTTCATTATAGAGACGAAAAATTATACGACAGATCTAAACAATATCGGAAAGAAGTTTCCTCGTTCACAGAAAATTAAAGTATCGACGTTAGTGTTAGACGTCACTTAAACCTCGGGGTTTTTTGTTTCAGGCAGTGACAAAGGTAACAAAGGGGGTAAATAAAAGGTACTTCACTACCCTGGTCTTCGGTACTAGAATCAAAAGACGTATAACTCTAAATTCGGTTGAAAAAGTCAGAGGAGAAAGTGAAAGTAGTTCTCCGAGAAATCTAGAAGAAGCGTAAGACGGTATTCCCACCACAGTAGACGTATAGACTCCAATAACTATAAAGAGGACCTTTAGAACTAAGGTCGAACACGAAGTAGGTCGGTTCGTAAACTGTACTACATGAGACATATATACAATTTATTCGTCTCACTGTTATATGTCGGAACTACATGAGTAAAGGACTAAAACTTGGTCAGACCACAGGTACATGTCAAGATTGACAATGAAGAACTGGACGTATGTCTAAAGAGTCCTCTGTCTATTCTGACAGACCATAAGGGTAGAGAAAGTCTTAAAAGGTGTCAAACAACACTAGGTGTGTTTCCGAAACCGTATCAGTAATTTTGTCTTCATCTACAAAAAGACCTTGAGAGTACGAAAAAGATAATAGGTTGTCTACAACCGTTAAACTGTAGACTAAGGAGAGGGAAAAGATTTTGGTCAAACTTGGAGACTTTCAAGTGTCAAGTGTATGACAACTTCTCACCGAACTTCTTAAAACGTAGTGAAACGATCGGACACTCTACTCACGTTAACACGTCATCAAACTTGTAAGAAACCGTAACGGAAAGAAACCCTAACCTTACTTTTGATTGGAAAAGGTCAGGACACCGGTGACGACTCAAAAGGTTTACACGACCGTATAACTTACGTCGTGAAGGTATCGTAGTGGAAAATCCTAAACTTTATCGAGGTGACCGTAAGGTAGTGGAGGTGATCGAAACAAGTATCACTACGAAAGATTCCGGGTGATTGAAGTGTAAAGTCCTACAGACCTAGATCTACTCACTAGTGTGGTAGTACCAATAGACCCAGTACTTCTAGAAAAAAACATATCGAGAAGACACATAATAACGGTGGAGAAGAATTCTAGAAGACGAAGACAATCTAGATATGGTAAAAACAGGAAATAACACGGGTAGAAACGTACTTTGTTACAAGAAACTATAGAGATTGAAAGAACTTCTCTAGAGATCACAAAGGGTAAGATAATAAAAGACGATAAAGAAACGTCACTAGTGACTCATTCCGAAAGAATAAAGAGGGAAGATAAGAACCTTGAGACGTAAGTTTACCCACATAGAAAGGAAAAGAGGAAATGCAAAGTGCAAAGAAGAAAAGTGTAGATAAACATTCCGGAGGAGTCTGTCGGTAAAACGGAAAAACGTACAGAAAAAGAAATCCTACCAAAAGTAGTGACAAAGAACAGTTACAGTACTTGGAGACAGGTGTCAAGAAATCCGCGAGACAGATAGACTAGATTAGGGAACTTAGATAAGTAGTGAAGATGGCATATTAGTATTCCCTAAACTAAATCCAGTATGGACTTTCTAGGTCACCAAAAAGGGATGAAAGAAGTTAAAGTCAGACTTAAACCGTTATTCCTCAAGTACTAGACTCGGTGTCAGTCGAGGACCAGAACAAAAACGACTGAGATATTCACGAAGAGGTAGAAACCGACGTTTCTTATATTAGTTAGACTAAAACCATAACTGCTAGACCACTACAGGTTCTGAGACCACGTCTCAGAAGAGAACATAACAACCTTCTCTCACAAACGATACTGGTCAAGTAAGACAACCGTTTTCAGACAATCGGAAACGGGACGAAGTAAAACATGAGGTTCCCGTTTAAACGGACAATGAGGTTCACAGAGAACTGAACGATGAAAACGTAAGGTCAGGGGATATTACTTTTGCTGTACAAAAAACCCACAATCAAGATCTTCCAGAATATCCAGAAGTATCTTGGTCAGTTGAAGTCGAAGAAGTCGTAATGACCGGTCCCTTATCTGTACCTAATGATACTATAACTCACCAAACGGAACCTTTTTTTTGTCTCTAGTGAGACAGCAAAAACTCTGACGTAGGTTTATGACGTAAAGTCTGAGGAAACAACTGATATTCCCGATGAGGTAAAAAAGTTTCCCTAAGAACGGGTGGCATTAGTTATATTACCAGTAGACTCAATTTAAGTGGGTAAGATCAGGTAAAATCAAACGACTAAGGATTTTACAGTCACAAGTAGAACGGTAGAGGATAAACTGGTGAAGGTCCCAGGATACGTTATAACTAGAAATTTCGTAGTCTGGAACGAAGATAGTGGTCAGTGTAGGTGTTGACCTACAACAAAAGTCAAACCGAGTTAGAGCAGTAAGAAAGACCTCAAAAAGGTGACTAGAGGACATCGTATAACCCGTGGACGACTGCATGTCTCAAGTAGAAAGTCACAGTATAGAAAAACGGAAAAGTACGACAAATACCCTAAGAGTTCCGTTCTTATGACTTCACCAAACGGTAAGGGAAGAGGTCACTTGGTGCAAAACAGTCTAGAGAGGTGATACTGTACAGGCGAACCCACCGGGATGTACCGTACCGAGTATCAAAGTAACTCAATCTGTTCCGACACCAGGTACACTAGTCAAACCAATCAAGAGACACTAACACCAAAAGTAAGAGAGACGGGAGACTACCTATTCCTATTCACCGAATACCTTCGAAGTACTACCCTCTCTAACTGACACCCCCTTCGATCCAGGACAAGACTACCTGTCCGGGTACAAGTTATTTAGAAATTAGGTTAAAAGAGAACTACCCACACCGACACAAGGGAGGGACAACAAACTGGACTCCGGTTTGATACCGTCTCCATTACTTTTATTACCCCTGGAGGAAGTCTTCCAGGGTACGTGTGTGACGGGGGTTGGGACGTAGTCAGGTGACAGTTGGATGTGGAGGTGGTCTCTGAGGACCTGTGAGTGTCCTTTCAGATCCAGTCAGAGAACACCCCAGTGAAGAGGAAAGAGGACCCAGGACCACCCTTGTTCCAAGACAAACACGAGAGACTCTTAGACAAAGGGGTCAGGACACATTCAAGACCTTCGAGACACCACCCCACTTACTGTAATGGTCAAAAGTTTACTTAATGTTATTTCTAATATTCCCCTAATGGGTTATAACGTGGATTCAAAGGGAACATTTTATACTTTTGTTTGTAGGGTTCAATATTTTCTCGTAATTGGAAAGTCCGGTGACCAGGTAAATCACAGACCCGTCACGAGATCCAATCTTTTGACGATATCCCCATCCAGGTTCCTGTCTGAGAGATTGTCATTTGACACTCCTTTTGTTCTGTGAAATATAAGTTACTCCGTATTACCTATCAATATTAATAAAGGTAAAATATTTACTCATAAATGGGAACGATTTATTGAGACGGTACCGATGTGCAACTATTCAAGATCTTGGTACTGAACTTGAGTCCGGAGGACTGAGAACAGATCGAAGAACACAGAAAGATAATATATTACTACAGGAGGGCCATTCAACTTCCGTAAAAAACATAAAAGTAAAAGTCTTCTGTACATGTTTAGTCAGATGTAAAATGCTTACGTAATACATAGAATGGTTCTCATAAGTAACTCTGTTCGCTACGTTCTCCCTTTCGTGATTTGTCTAAGTCTGTTTGGTAGTGAACCAGGGTTCCTAAGGGTCACTTCAAAAGAAATCGTACACGGTTGTCTTGTGATTGCTCCTCTCTTAAACTTTTCGTTCATTTGGATCAAAGAAGGAAAACCTTGTATAGGGTCACTTTTATTGAATTCTTTTTTCAATGTACGTATATGGTTCCTTACGTTTAAGTATACAATACGACTGATTTGTTTTACTATTTCTCCCATACCAAAATGGTCCCTGTCTAAGGATCGTTCCCTAACCAGTCAAACCGAAAGTTGTGTGTATCCTGCCTAATATGATCAGAAAAATAGTAAATAAGTGTCATCTTAAGTCCGGTCAAAAGAAAAGGGAGGGATACTTTACTCCCTTTTGAGATAAGAAGTATCCCATAATACTTCTAAGTCGTTTTCTTATTTACGTTGTCGTGAAACATTTCGTATTGTCGATAACTAAACCTCATCCGTCGTCCAATTCTCGAATGTTTAGGTGATATCTGAAAACTTGTACTTCTTCGTTTATGATCGATAGAACCTTTAAAGGTGTTACGGAATAAGTATACCTTGTAATATATACGTTTAACCGTAAATAAGAAAAAACGTAAACAAAGGAAATGAGTTTTTTGGATAAATAACTTAATTCAACAATTAACTTATTTTATGAGATTTTTTACTTTTATATAAATAAGGGGTCTCCATAGTAAGATCGTGGAAAATTTCGTAAAATTGAATGAAAATTCATAGGTTCCCGATCTTATGTTTCAAGACAAAAATATTCATTTTCGTATGTAGTCTATACCTGACGGAAGAAATAATTGTTCCTCAATTTATTTTTAATACAATATTATGTACAGTACATATGGATGTGTTTTCGGAACAAAAAATAGTTCCAGTCGATTTATCCTGAAGGAAAGTTCATATTAGTCGGGATGGATAGAGGTCCAAATGTAGGTGTCTAAGTTGATTGACTCTTACTTTTTATAAACTTTTTTTTTAGGTCTATTAAACTTTTCGTTTTGAACTTAAACGGTGTGAGACTATCGATAGGTGTACTGTAAATGTGACATAAATGTTTATAAATGTATTTGAAGTATAACATAGTTCATAATGTTCATTAGATCTCTAATAAATTTCATACACCTCCTACACACATCCAATCTGAACTTGTTGGAGTCTTAAACTCATAGATACCACCCTCACATGATGAGGGAGTTCCTATGACTCCCTACTGACATGAAGAGAAAATCTATTTTAGGAAGGAGATGACGTCACAGTAAAGGGGTTAAATTAGACCTAATGTTTGCTAAAAGTTCGAGGTAGACAATTTTTTTTTTTTAACGGACTCCTCGAACTATTTTTATGTATAAGGACCCAGAGTAACTTTTTGACTTTAGCCTTTACTCCCTCTTTACAAATAAATCGAGAAACCGGGTAAAAAATTAACCCAGTAAATAAAAAGACCTTAACTCGACCTCTTCAACGAACATATAAAAACTCTAATCAACAAACAGTCAACGAAGCAAACGATAATAAAAGAGGGTAAGACTTCCGACAGAAAAGTAGAACGAATACCAAAGGAAACAACACGTGTTCGAATATTAAAATTAATCTTGGGTAAACAAATAAAAACGAAAATAAAGGTCATAAGACCCTCCACCTAGTATCTCCTAGGACGACACTAAATACAGCCTTCACAAAACGGATACAAGAGGAGATCCTCAAAATGTCAAAGACCAGAATTCAAATCTAGAACTTAGGTATCTGTAAAGAGGTTTCTTCTGTATGTCTACCGATTGTTTGTGTACTTTTCTACGAGTTGTAGTGAGTAATAGTTTCTTTACGTTAGTTCTGGTGTTACTCCATGGTAAAGTGTGGTCAGTTTTACCGACGATAGGTTTTCAGATGTTCGTTATTTACGTCCTCTCCCACACCTCTTTTCCCTTGGTAGAATGTGACAACCACCCTTACGTTTGATCATGTCGGTGATACCTCTTGTCGCTCCTCTCAGGAATTTTTTGACCTTTATCTTAACGAAGACTCGGTCGTTAGGGTGACAACCGGTATGTGTGGCTCCTTTGGTCTTAACTTTCTCTGTGCACATGGGGTTACAAGAAGCGTCGTGTCAAATATTATCGGTCCTGTACCTTTGTTGGATCTACAGGTAGTCGTCTGCTTACCTATTCTTTCGACACCATGTATATGTGTTACCTCATAATGAGCCGGTAATTTTTCTTATGTAAACTAGTCAAGATTACTCCACCTACTTTGACCTCGGCTAATATGTCTCACTTCATTCGGTCTTTCTTTTTGTGGTTATGTCATATGACTGTGTATATATACCTTAAATCTTTCTACCGTTACTATTGGGACATACGCTCTGTCATTTTCTCCGTGTCTACATATTTTGTCTAAAAACCTGAGACACCCTCTCCCTCTCCCACCCTACTAAACCCTCTTACTGTAACTTTGTACATATGATAGTACATTCTTTGCTTAGCGGTCAGATCCAAGATATGTCCTATGTGCTACGAACTCCGACCACGTGACCCTACTGGGTCTCTCTACTATACCCCTCCCACCACCCTCCCCCCAAGTCCCAACCCTTGAGTACATGTGGACACCGCCTGAGTACAATTACATACCGTTTTGGTTATGTCATTATTACATTTCATTTTTTATTATTATTATTATTTAAAAAAAAATTTTTTTTTCTTTAGTCCCTCTAAGGACTGTGATTCTAGATGAACGAGAAATGTCGTAGTCTAGAACGAAGATAGAGATTAGTGTAGGTGTTGACCCATATCAAAAACGAAACCGAGGTAGGGAAGGAAGAAAGACCACAATAGAGAGGTGACTAGAGGTCATCGTATAACCCGTGGATTACTGGACCCTTCAAGGAGAAAACGATAGGATGGTAAAACGGAAAAGTATGACAAGTACCCCAAGAGTTCTGTTCTTATGACTTCATCGAACGGTAAGGGAAGAGGTCACCTGCTGTAAGACAGTCTGTAGAGGTGGTACTAGGTGTATAGAACCCAACGGGGCGTCCGTATCGAACCAAAGTAACTCAATCTGTTCCGACACCAGAATTACACTAATCTAACTAACTCTAATCCCCGTCGGTCCTCTTCGGTGGGCTTCGGGCTCCGGTCCCTGTCACTGAACTAATCGGTGGGGCTCGGGGTCCGGTCCCCGCCGTCGACCCTCCTCGGTGGGTCCCTCCCGGATCTCCTCGATAGGGTACAACTTCCAGTCCTTGCCACCGTTATTCTTCTATGGGGAACAGGTTCCATTCCTTGTCACCGACACGAAACGACCTCGTCGGCTCTTCTCTATGGGGTACGGTTCCATTCTCTTTGGGTTCATTCTACCTTTCACAACGTTTTCCCGTAGTCTCCTGTCTGTGTGACTTTGGTATGAGTGTCTTTTGATCAGTTAGATTAGTGTGATCCTGGTGTCGGAACAGGTTAATTACTTTGGTTCGGTACGGACGACCCGTTGGGTTCTACCCGCTCAGTACCCCCTCTCCGGACTGTCTTACACCAGGTGACCTCTTCCCTGACCGTTCGGTGAAGTCATAAGAACGGAACTCTTGAGGTACTTGTCATCCTTTTCCGTTTTACTACCCTGTCGTTTTCTCCTTGATAGGTCCAGTAATCCACGGGTTATACGATGACCTCTAGTCACCTCTTTATTGAGGTCTTTCTTCCTTCCTTACCTAGACCTTTAGATCGGTTCGTTTAAAACTAAAAAAAAAAGAAATGATAGATGGTACATGACTCAGTACATTATCTATAACGTCCTCTCTGTTGACATAAATTCCATACATAATCAAAGGATGACGACGACATTATTCAATAGTGTTTGAATTACTAAACTTTGTCGTATTTACGTAAAAGAATATGAAGACCTCCCGTCTTCAGATTTAAGTTCCATAGTAATACGGACCAAAGAAGTCTCCTCTTAGGTAAAAGGACGAAAAAAAGTCAGAGATCTCCGGTGGACGTAAGAGGAAGGAGTGTAGTGAGGGTGAAGGACGAAGGTAGTAGTGTAGTGGATGATGACTGACTAGGAGGTGGAGTCAAAATATTCCAGGAAAAACTAATATGGTCTAGGTGAGTCTATTAGGTCCTATAAATGGAGTAAAATCCTAGGAATTGGTATTGACTTGACTTGGTATTAACGTTGTCGTTTTGGGAAAAGGGTACATTCCATTGTAAGTGTCCAAGACCCCTAATTCTACACCTTCAGAAACGCCTCAGTAATAAGTGGGTTGGTGTTCCAAATATAACTTTTCTATCTTTGATTACAGTTTATAGAATAGACTATTCTAGTTACCACATCGGTGTCTGTTTATGAGAATAGTACCAGTGGTAGTTTCTGATGGAGGAATGGACATTGATCTGTCTTCCAACCCTCATCTCCCGTTGTGTTGAGCAGAGTTGATGACTAAACGGGAAATAAGGTTAGTGATAGGACAGAAGGGAAGTCAAGTCAAGTCATCGGTCAACACAGGTTGAGGAACGCTGGGGTACTTAGTGTCGTGCGGTCCGAAGGGACAGGTAGTGGTTTAGGGCCTCAAGTGAGTTTGAGTGTAGGTAGCTCAGGCACTACGGTAGGTCGGTAGCGTAGGAGACAGCAGGGGAAGAGGAGGACGGGGATTAGGGAGGGTCGTAGTCTCAGAAAAGGTTACTCAGTTGAGAAGCGTACTCCACCGGTTTCATGACCTCAAAGTCGAAATCGTAGTAAGGAAGGTTTCTTTAGGGTCCCAACTAGAGGAAGTCTTACCTGACCAACCTAGAGGAACGTTAGGTTCCCTGAGAGTTCTCAGAAGAGGTTGTGGTGTCAAGTTTTCGTAGTTAAGAAGCCACGAGTCGGAAGAAGTGTCAGGTTGAGAGTGTAGGTATGGACTGGTGACCTTTTTGGTATCGGAAGTGATCTACCTGGAATCAGTCGTTTCCTTACAGACGAAAACTTATACGATAGATCCAACCAGTATTGAAAAGAAGGTTCCTCATTCGCAGAAAATTAAAGTACCGACGTCAGTGGTAGACGTCACTAAAACCTCGGGTTTTTTATTTCAGACTGTGACAAAGATGACAAAGGGGTAGATAAAGGGTACTTCACTACCCTGGTCTACGGTACTAGAAGCAAAAGACTTACAACTCGAAATTCGTTTGAAAGAGTGAGAGGAGAAAGTGAAAGTAGTTCTCCGAAAAATCAAGGAGAAGTGAAAGACGGTAGTCCCACCACAGTAGACGTATAGACTCCAATAACTATAAAGGGGGTCGTTAGAACTAAGGTCGAACACAACGAAGGTCAGGTCGCAAAGAGTACTACATGAGACGTATCTTCAATTTATTCGTCCCACTGTTATATGTCGGAACTGCATGA
>SJYO01038709.1:4894896-4935397 GCA_006410555.1 Capra ibex | reverse complement strand
CCCAAGTACAAACCCTTGCGTACATTCTTAATTTCTAAAATTTTAAATTTTTTTTATTTTTTAATTTTTTTTATTTTTATTTTTTTTTTATTTTAATTGACCGTTTCTTAATTTTTTTTTTCAATTAAAGTACACTATTATTACAGTTAATTACCATCGAAGTCCTTTGAAAGAAAATTTTTTACGTATGATTCTTAAAATGGATCATAGGAAATTCGGTTCTTAATTGATTGTACTTTAAACGGTAATTACTATCTGAAAAGACACGTTTTTTTTTTTTTTTTTTCACGTCTTCAACAGGGAGGGGTTTGATACCTTAAAGACAGAAGATTTTTGATAGATCGTCTATTCATTTGAAGGGATATAATTGGATAGTATGTGATGATCAACTGACATTTAAGGACTAAAACTATAATTTATTATTAACTTTTACCAGGTAAGGACGTGTAAACCATTCTGTTGTAAATTTGTATGTTTTCAGGTTTTATTGGAAGTTTCACAAATTATAGAATGTTAAATTTCCTTTTGTTTAGGTAATATATTTAAAGTCATTCTGGGTGTTGATGTATATTTTTGACATGTCTTCCTAATACCTAACATATCTTTGGCTACATGTAGTTACCATAGTCAAAAAGAGTTCATGTAATTATAAAAGTGTTGTGATAATTGTTGTATTTGTTTTCAAGTTTTTAATACTGTAAAATAAGGGAGAAGTTTCAACGACGTATTTTTTGAAAGAGATTTATATTAGTGTAAATTTGTCTTTTAGATTAATATGGACCAAGAACTCAAATTGTCGTCACATATTCTTTCGTACAATAGAAAAGGGAACCCCACACGACATTGAAGTAGTTACTTTAAGGAGATGACTGTTTTACAGAGAATCCTCTGTAATTTATCTTTCCTTAACCACCTTTAAGTACGGTGTTCTACTTTGTTTTTTTAAAACTAATATTATTACTCATATGAAAGTTGAATCTCTAACAATTACTTTTTTTACCTGTTGAGGAACTCATCGAGATATATACTTTATACTCCGAACAGATAAAATAAATACAAGAGTTTCTTGGTCGAAAATCGAAACAACTAAAACCGATACCAGAGGAAACAAAGAAAACGTAAATAAAGACGGGATTAAAAATAATAAAAAAAGGAAGATGATTAGGACCCCAGGAAGTAAAGAAGAAAAAGATCAACGAAATCCACATCTCAATCCAATAAATGAACTAAAGAGAGGACAAAGGACTCCATCCACACATAACGATACTTGGAAGGGGAATCGTGACGAAAATGACTTAGGGTCTCCAAACTCCAACAACACAAAAGTAAAAGTAAGTAAAGATGCTAATAAAACTAAAGAAAAAAATAAAGAAGACACTAAACAACCAATAAGTCTTCATACAAAAATCGGAGGTATACAAACATAAAAATTATCAAAAAAAAAGACATCAACTGTAGATTAGAATGACGTAACACTAGTCTTTTCTACGAACCCTACTAAAGGTAAAAAAAAATTAAATGGTTCCGATCTAAATACCAGGTCCTACACTAGATAGGGTCTCTTCTAAGGTACACGTGAATTCTTTTTCCACTTTAAGTAACAAAATCCCGCTTACAGGATATCTATAGTTAATCCAGATTAACCAGGTAACATTGTAAATTTCAGCCATGTGAGAATATCACCAAACTTCACTTTCAACGAGTCAACACAGGTTGACAAGTACTGGAGTACCTCATGTATCAGGTACATTAAGAGGTCCGGGTTTATGACCTCACCCATAGGAAAGGGAAGAGGTCCCCTAGAAGGATAGGACCAGAGGGTGTAACGTCCGTCTAAGAAATGGTCGACTCGGTGGTTCCTTCGGGTATCATCAAATACGGTACGGTTTCTAAATCCTCTGTAAAAGGAGACTACCGTAGTTAATATTAAGACTCCATCAGCTATGGAGACTGATCCAAAAGTGTTATAGATCAGTCTATAGAGTGGGACGATATTACTTTATGGGGAGTAATTTAAAATAACAGTAGAATATATTGACATTATGAAGTGATTCCTTTTCCTCATGCAGTTCCGAGATATAACAGTGGGACGAATAAATTGAAAATACGTCTCATGTAGTACTGTTTGTGACCTGACCTTCTTTGTGTTCGACCTTAGTTCTAACGGTCGTCTTTATAGTTATTGGGGTCTATACGTCTAATCTGGTGGGAATACCGTCTGTCACTTCTCCTTGATTTTTCGGAGAACTACTTTCACTTTCTCCTCTCACTTTTTCAACCGAAGTTCGAGTTGTAAGTCTTTTGCTTCTAGTACCGTAGGTCAGACTAGTGAAGTACCCTTTATCTACCCCTTTGTCACCTTTGTCACAGTCTGAAATAAAACCCCCCGAGGTTTTTGTGACGTCTACCACTCACGTCGGTACTTTCATTTTCTGGGAATGAGGAACCTTCTTTTCAATACTGGTTGGATCTATCGTATAAGTTTTCGTCTCTGTAATGAAACGACTGATTCCAGGAAGATTAGTTCCGATACCAAAAAGGTCATCAGTACATACCTACACTCTCAACCTGACACTTCTTCCGACTCGCGGCTTCTTAACTACGTAAACTTGACACCACAACCTCTTCTGAGAACTCTTAGGGAACCTGACGTTCCTCTAGGTTGGTCAGGTAAGACTTGCTCTAGTCGGGACCCTAAAGAAACCTTCCTTACTACGATTTCGACTTTGAGGTCATGAAACCGGTGGAGTACAATTCTCAACTGAGTAACCTTTCCTGAGACTACGACCCTCCCTAACCCCCGTCCTCTTCTTCACCTGCTGTCTCCTACTCTACCGACCTACCGTAGTGACTGAGCTACCTACGCTCAGACTCACTTGAGGTTCTCAACCACTACCTGTTCCTCCGGACCGCACGACGCTTAGTACCCCAGCGGTTCTCAACCTGTGCTGACTCACTGACTTGACTTGACTTGACAATTATTCGATAGGGTTTTAGGAATTCATTTAACTCGATATACCGTTACTTTTATAATATCTTTTATAACGGGTTACTGATCTCTTGAGATGCATGTAACGTGAAAGAAAAGATGGTAGTGGTGACGGTCAGACCGAAACTATCCTGTGTCAGGGAAATTCTGAAACAAAAAGATAAATATTTTACTCTATCATGATTGAACTGTTTCACAGTTCTTTTATATACATACTTCTTCCTTAAGGTATATACGGGATGTTAAATCTAGTGGTGATAGTAATCCTTTCACAATTAACTGAATATATAGGATATTGGGTTGGACCGTAGACCTGGGATTAAACATACCTAAGAGTGATAAGAAAGGGGTTGTCCGAAAGAAACACAACTTACTTTACAATAGAAAGGAAGAGGAACTTCAAAGTTGTTTATCGTATTAATTTAGGACGTGTCATCTTTACATTCTGAAAAAGGTCAAATATCGAGGGATTTTTGTAGGATGAATTGTGAGTTGTGGGACTTAATAAAAAATTCCTAAAAACGGTGAACAGAAGATTTATGGTAAAATAGTAAATTTCCACCATCTGTTCTCTTTGTCTTGTTACTATCCAAGTTACTGAGATGAAGGGGAACTTTATATAAAAAGTCATAAACCTTACGAATGAGTATTCAAGTTACTTATTTACTATAGTTTTATTTATCTATAAGTAATATTTCTACTGCTAGAGATAAGGTAAATATTAGTCTCGGACTACTCTTGTATAGACTTCTTTTGATCGTAAACGGTTATGGGAAGTTTTTACACGATCATATAGTTACTAATTCTACACAGGATATAAAATTCGTTAGTTTATATTTAGTAAAGTTAAAAGACAGTAATAAAGTTTATAGAAAAGGAGTTCAGACTAGATCAACCACCGAGTTAAACGACTACAAATTAATTACATAACAAAATCAATCATGTCTTATCTTGTCAGTTTTTCTCGTATCCAAACCACAGTCTCTTAAAGACCGAGAGGTGACTGATCGAGAAAATGGATTAAAAGGAATCGAAGTCGAAAGAGTTTACATTTTTCTCTAATCGTTACCGTTTGCACATACCATCAACACTCCTAATTTAACCCATTACTTACCTTTCAGGGTTCGTGACACAGACGGAATATATACTACGAGTCATTTAACTTTAATAATAATATTGAAGTTTGGGATATCTTTCTAAAGTCCGAATAAAAAAGATCCTTGAAATTAGATGTTTAAAAGTAATTTAATATTACGTCGTCGGTACAGACAAACCCATGTGTATACACCATTACTTGCAGTAAATCATTTAGTCCAAAACTTTGTTTACAATAATCTTTAATGAGTTTTCAGTGAGTTTGAAATAAATTATTAGAGAGATATATATATATATATAGTTATCTCACCCATACTTTCTTTCGATATACTACGAGATGTGACTTATTTATAGTGAGGCTTACTAAATAATCTTGACTCTTTTACTCATTTGAAGTTTTCGTTGATGTTTTTTATGTCTTTAATTAGTGATGGTGTTTTGACCATAGTTGGTTCCCGTTCTAAGATCTCTTAGTCCGTACGGTCTTCCAATTCATATGTGACGTATTCCTTAATCCGGGAAATCGTTTGATTTTCTGTACAAGAAGGAGACGGAGTCGGAGAATTTGATTAATAGATCTTTAATATCGGACTTCAATTCAGGTCAGGGTAGAGTAATTCTAAGGGATGGTGATATGTCATATTTGTTGACCTCTTTTATTTATCAGTGCACTTACTCTCCTTGTGACTCATTTTGATAACTACCACGAAGGGATATAAGACTCCCTTATATCTTTCAACGGAGCATGTCCATCCCAAGTGGTCTCCGTATATAAGAAGTGGTGGTCTACAAAATGATTCCAAACTGACTTTGCTTCAGAGACATGTACATACCGGTAGAGTCCAAAAGGTTTCTGTTGAGTGGTAAAGGTTAGTAACTTCTTCTCCTTTTTATTCTAACATCGTGTAATTAGAAGGTAAAGAACTCAGGAAGACTCCATATCATGTTCGGGTTGATGAATATCGAACCCTAAAATTCTTTCACTAGGGTAATAAGACCGATATTATATTGTCGTATACTATTTGAAGAGACTCATAAAAAAAAGTCAAGAATCTCTTCTATTCGAGGGACATCTGCCATGGATTAGAGAGTAAACCTATTAATCGAACAAAATACGTAGGGAATAAGGTCGGGAACTTACTTCTTTTTAATCACCTCAAAATCTAAGTTTGACGAAAGGTTGAAAGAACTATTATGAATTTTTCGTGAATTAACGAGGTTTGAGACAAAATTTTAGACAAAACGTATTGAGATCCTAAGACACTTCCACAAAATTCTCGGGTCCTCTATACCCATCGTGAACTATAACACTAACTCAAAGAATTAGTTGATTTCATCTAGAGGACAATTAGAAGATACATTTCTTGGTTTACTATTCAGTATTTATATAAAAAATAATATTGTTGATTTTACTCAAACTTATAGTGTTAAGATAGTAGTACATGTTTACTGTACATCTTTTGAATGATCTTCGGTCCCTAATATTTTAGTGAATAATGACAAGGACTATAAGTTTAGTAGGAAGAAACCGAGGAAATTTTGGTTCCCTTCCAGACAATGGGAATCTGAGTAAAATTTTAGTGTTGTCACCAATTCTTAATTGAGTCAGAGTTTTTTCTTACATAATTATCCCTGTATAAGTCAAGTGACAAAAGATAGTATACTATACCATTACGGGCTGAAAAGTCCCCAATCCCTCAACTCTTTACATTATTGGTACAATCAAAAGTTTCCCTTTTCTCTCTATTTCGAATTACCCTACCTTTACATCACAATATTTCCTGAGTGAGAAGTAAAGGTGTTTGATTGGAATCGGGAAGACTTAACTCACGTTAGGACCTCCGTCACCAGAGAAGTAATATCTTTAGATATTTACCGACAGGAGATGTCCTTACATACAGTTTAGAGGTAGTGTTTCAAGTTTTCACAGTTGGAACCTTTCAGGTTATTCAATCTGAGTAACCAAAGTTAACAGGTTTATTTATCGAATTTATCAAAAGGAGTTATTTTCGTCTATTTGATATCAGACTACGGATGAGAATTGTTCTTTTCTACAATTTATTTACGAACATAGGTGAACCGTAGTTATATCATTCCTGGATGTTGTGAGGTTATTTATCATCGACGACCACTAGTTACCCCAGAAGAGTCACTTGACTTGGTCGTGTACGTCTTATCGAGTCACTGTTTATCTTACTATCGTGAGTAAAGTTCTTGAACTCTTTTAAACCATGTTTAAACCATGTTTTTGTAAAATAAGATAAATCCTATATGAAGAACTCTAAAACAAGAGTGTATACAAACCTTTACCAAATGTAATATATTTCTTTTGTGGGACGTCAAGTGACATTATTGGTCGTGTCTTTAGTTTAGTTATTTTCTGATATAATTTTCCTGTATTTGTAATACTAAAGACTGAGGGTGTTTACATGGATATTCTTTCTGAAAATCCTCCGAGATTTTATAAGTGTCATTAAAATAACCATATCGGACTAAATAACACAAAACAAAATGTAATAATAGTCTTCATACAATTGTATATTTTAAACTGTACCATAACTGATTTGTTGTAGGTATTATGATAAAAAATGATAATATCAATAATTGACAATTGTATTATTCATAATAACTATTTCTCTATTAGAGATATAACCTATCTTATTAATACCGGTATTGATTATCTTACTAACACGATTTTAGAGAAGTGTTAGTTACAGATCTTCGTCTTCGTGTTTTGAATTTTCCATTCTAGAACGTTTACATATAGACCTTACGATGAACCTTAAATATGGATTCAAGGGATTATCCTCCTGATATAAAAAGGATCCAAACGTACAGGACTAAACCAAAATAAAAAGTCCCTTTTCCCCTGATGAAAACTATTTCATCGTTAGACTTTTTGGATCACATACAAGTCTTAGTTACACGTCAGGGTAAGAAAACGACGTCTAATTTAAGGTACCTGATTTTCTCGTTCAGTTAATGAAGTAACCCACTCTATTATTTTGAGGGTCTAGAGAACTCACAAGTTCTTGTGTCCTTTAAATTGTGTACGGAATGACTCTCAAATCTCAATTAGAGTTTTTTTCTATAGTAGTATCTATTCCTTGATATAAAAGACGGTTTCCTCCTGTGTACAGTCTAGATACCTATTATACATACTCGGAAGGGTAGAGAAGAACATGGTATATACATCTAAGTAGATGATGTGTAATAACATGGAAGTCACCAAAGCGACAGTCGAAGGTAAAAGACGAAGGTCGTAAGTAGGAGGACTAAGTTTTTGTAGGGAAATTGTGTAGTAAGGATTAATCTACTAATCAAGAACCTTCCCGTCCTCTATTCAATAAACGTATTAAATTAGTATTTATCTTCAATTTCTATGTCTAAAATGGCAAGCAAACATGTTAATAGAAGGAGTCGGACCCCCCCCCCCGCCCCGCCCCGAATCTGTAATTACACTAATTTGTCATAAAGACGTTTGTCCGTTGACACACAGGAGATAATTTCGTTCCGATCTCCGTTTACTTTTTAATTAAAATCTTCTGTTAGTTAAAATAAGATGTACTGATATTATTTATTGTCGGGTAGACATCTGTTGAGTAATCGGAACCCTCCCATGTACACAGTGTTTGACATTTACTGTGTGTTCCGACTTAAAACGTGGTTTTATCTTGATCATTATTCACCGGATGGTCGACGGTATAGTCGGATCTTTCAGTTGTCTGTTCTTAAAGGATCTTTTACTTTACGTATGTCACAGTGAGTGTCAGTTGTTCAATTAATGATGATCATCGTTTTCGATAACTTTTGACCAAGTAAAATAAGACCCTAAACGAGAAAAAGAACACAAGACTTACATACATATACACATACGAGTGTGTATAATGACACTATGGTGAAAGTGATTGTTCTCGATTGTAAATGACTCGAGAATAATATACGATTCATAAAACACATGTACTAGAATTAATTGGAAGAATTGGGGCATTCAATACATTGATTAAATCATAGGGGTAAAATCTACTTTTTTTTTTTTTCTTTTTTGACTCCGAATTTACTAGCATGTAGATCTTTCAAAATCTTGTTTACACCGATAGATTCTGTCTTATTATTAAGGGATCCCAAAGTAACAAGTTCTCCTCGATAGTTAGTCTTAGTCTTTTTATGTGGAGAAACCATATTGTTATTTAAAGGAATTTTATACTTGTCAAGGGGATTCATTTATGTAATTTAATATTATTTAGTATCAATGTGACAGTTTCGTCGTTTGACTTATGTAAAACTCACGAATGTAGGTACATGGTGTAATCCGTGATACTTACTATTTTGTTGTGTAGTCTGATAAGAACTTCAACTCCTTAAAACTTCGATAAACTCCTCCCTCTTTTGTATACGTCGAATTTTGTTAAATATTTTACTCTTCCTCTTGGTCCCCCTCCTCCACCTCTTCCCCTTCCCCTTCTCTTTCCTCCTCCTCTCCTTTATTCTTCTTTTCGATAGACGTCTAGTTTCAAACCTCTTCGTTCTCTAGTGACGTACACTATTTTCTTCAGGAATATCTCCTCTATTCCGAAATTTCTGTCGACAAAAAGTTATTCTGGAACTCATGAAAGATATGACACTAAGAAGGACCTTTCCTTAGAATTGGAATTGTAAAAGACTATAGTCAAAAGAAAAAAAAAAGAGAGAGAGACTACTTCGTTTCCACAAAATTAATTACGCCACACACATATTTATGACAGAATGTTTCAACAATAAGAATCGTTTCTATTTCTAATTTTAAAGTCTGAATGTTTTGTATCCGTTAGGTGTAATTTCTCTCTAAACATTTGTTAGTGAAAATGTTATTCCAAGTGTTCCTCCTTATCCTATGAATAGTGAGTCAAAAGAATTCGTCAAATGTATGAAGTCAAGTGAAGGTAAGTCAAAATTGTTTAGACAGTTACTAAGTACGAACTTATTTTATAAGTAAACTTCAAGATTAGAGTAGTTTAAATTTTATACCCCGTCCTACTCATTAGTGAACAAGGAAAACACCTTATGTATAATTAATCCCGGGAGTACGGATTTTATCAGAAAGGTGTTGTGAAACGTGTCTGATAGGACTAACTCTATTGGGTTTCAGATCACATACGAGTACAGAGAAAAGTCACGATATATTTCTTCCCTTTGTTTAAAAAATTTAGTTGGGTTACCGATTTTAGTTTAAAATTGTTACCTTGACGTAAAAAAGGGATTTGTTCTCAGAATTATTGTATACCGAAGGGAACGAGAAGAGGTCGACGTCTTTAATTTTGAGTCTTAGTCACTGTCTTAGATAATCAAACGTTTACGACTGGTTTGAGAAGAAGGGTTGGTGAGATAATTGTATGGTCCACTTCCAGACCCGTACGGGATAGTCTCTTTGAAACAAAGGATCCATTAACTATTCCTTAATTCTAACTCTAGTGGTTGAAGAATCGAAACGAGACGATACTAAAGTGTACTCTTAGAGTACAAATTTCGAATTGGTAAAGTAGTAATTTGGAGGTTCCAGTGTCTTTAGGGTTCTCATCAGTTTCTCACCACTCTTCATCACTGATGTCGTTTTCGACAAATTCATAAATCTGAGGTACACTCCAACTATTACGTACTTAGTCTCTTGTCGTCCACAATTTGTATGTAACTAACCCAAAGACGGTGAAACTTTCGTAATATTTGTGTAATATTCATTTCTTGATACTGTTAAAGGATCAAGACCTGGTACGGATCGTCGAAACATCATGAGGCGAATCTTTTATGATTACACAACTTTACTTCCATCTTTGAATTACGTAAGGAAGACTCATATACTGTATGATTATTCTAGTTGTTTGTGTGTCGGATCCTGGTTCTTACGAAGACCATATTTTAGTCAAGTATTATTTTACTTCATATAGTGGATAATATTTTATTACAATTAATGTCTACTTTATTTGGTTTGTAATAAAGTTAATACTCCACCTACTTTGACCTCGGCTAATATGTCTCACTTCATTCGGTCTTTCTTTTTGTGGTTATGTCATATGGTTGTGTATATATACCTTAAATCTTTCTACCATTGCTATTGGGACATACACTCTGTCGTTTTCTCTGTTTCTACATATCTTGTCAGAAAACCTGAGACACCCTCTCCCTCTCCCACCCTACTAAACCCTCTTACCGTAACTTTGTACATATTACAGTATATACTTTGCTTAGTGATCAGGTCCAAACTACGTGCTATGACCTACGAACCCCGACCACGTGACCCTGCTGGGTCTCCCTACCATACCCCTCCCTCCTCTCTCCCCCCGAGTCCTACCCCTTGTGTACATATGGGTACTCCCTAAGTACAACTATATACCGTGTTGGTTATGTTATGACATTTCATTAATTGGAGGTTAATTTCATTTATGTAAATAATTTTTTTCTTTTATAATAAAGGTGGTATAAGAAGTTCTGTCGAATTGACTTTGTGTCGTATGGGTACCGTTTTGTCCTTAATAATTCATAAACATGGAAGTATTATATCACTTACAGCAATAAAAATTTCTTACGTAAACAGTTTAACTCGAGGGACTCAAGAATTAAGGTCATTGAAATTAAAATTTAAAAAATCTTTAATTCAATTTATCAAAAATTGTTTCGTATGAGATTATCGTAATGATATACATGATGTTTTAAACTTTATGTAGTTCTGAGGAGAGAATTAGGAATGTTTAAAGTCACTTGTTACATATGTATCTACTGTACTGGTTGTGAGATCAGAAAGTCAAAACTACTGTACTGGTTGTGAAGAGAGGAAGTTTCTAGAACAAGAGAAATGAGACAGTGAGTACGAGTATTTTAACTTCAACGAGTCAGCGCAGGCTGAGAAACGATGGGATACCTGACATCGGGTGGTCTGAGGAGGTAGGTACCTTAAAAGATCCATTCTCATGACTTCACCCAACGGTAAAGGAAGAGGTCCCCTAGAAGGGTTGGACCCATAAACTGGGACCAGAGGACGCCCGTCTGTGAAATGGTAGACTCGGTGGTCCCTTAGGGATTTTTCACTTTCGACGAGTCAGTACAACCTGAGAAACACTGGGGTACCCAATATGTCAGGTACCTTAAGAGGTCCGGTCTTATGACCTCGCCCATCGTCAAGGGAAGAGGTCCCCTAGAAGGGTTAGGTCCCTAACTTGGGTCCAGAGGGTGTAACGTCTGTCTAAGAAATGGTCGACTCAGTACCGATATGGGATTTAAGACATTAATGGTCATTAAAGTTGAGAAGGTATAAGAATTAAAGTCCGTAGGATGGGAGACTGGTGTTGATGAAAACGAAGTAAGGAAGATCATGAGGTTGAGGTTTTTAAGAAACTGGAGAAAACCCTTGGAGGTTAAGTAACTATAATGGTTGGAAAGTGACATAGAGTGAAAGAACTTTAGGAGAAAAAAGGAATGGTCAAATTTTGAACAACAGTGAGTAATATTAGTGGAAAACGTATTTCGGAGTTGAGAGAACGTGGGAGACCAAAACGATATGAGTATCCTGAATCGTTTTAGTGTCAAGAATAATTTAAGTCAATAAACGGAAACGTCGTCTTGACTACGTCGAGATATACCACCTTTATTTTAAGTGTTGGTATGACTGGTAGAACTTAAATACTAGTTTTTGGAGGCACCCGTAAATTATACCGGACCGTTAGTATGATTTGAAAATTCATCAAATAAGATGAGTATATCTACCGATAAAGTGTAAAACAGAAAGGGGAGTTTAGAGGTTTTGAAGGAAAGGTTAGGAGTAAGAATTGTTTACTGAACAAAGGGTGAGGTGACCCTTTTAACTTTGTTAGTGTTTTCCTGAAAGTACCTCAGGAATTTGGTCTCGTTGGTTTTAGAGGTGGTAGACAATTACTTTTATGTGATTGGAACGAGGATGGATTTGGGTTACGGAGACGAACACGTGATCTAGGATATACGAGAGAGGATAAGTTCTTATAGTGAAGTCCCTGAAGAGACCACTAGGTCACCAATTCTTAGGCGGACGGTTCCGTCCCCTGTGTCCAACCTAGGGACCAGACCCTTTTAGGGTGTACGACGTCCCATTGGTTCGGGCACGTAGTGCTGATGACTTAGGAAGTACGAGACCTCGGGTGAGTGGTGGTGATGACTTCGGTCGTACGGGATCTCGGGTACGAGACGTTATCCACTTCGATGGAGTTACTCTTCGGACGTGGTGTTGATGTCTCATCGGGGGCGAACTCCGTTGATTTCTTTTGGGTTCGTTGTTTCTGGGTTACGTCGGTTTTTATTTTAATTATTTATAAGGGAAAAAATTTTTTTCTTATAGTGAAGTCGTTATGATGTTGTAGTAAAAAGAATTAAAGATTACATAATAAGGATTATCGTGTACGATATTGGAGAATAAAGTAAGAAAAAAAAAAAGGAATGGACTGACGTCGTCCAAATTATCGTCGGGGATTTCATACGGGTTCAACATTGGGGGTCTTGGATGTTTCTCCTGGACTAAACCTTTTTGTTAGAAACATGTGCACTAACACCTAAAACTCTCCTCTAGTTAGACCTAATTCCACCCGGGAACAAACACGAGACGACGAGTCAACACAGCTGAGAAACGTTGGGGTACTCGACATCGGACGGTCCCAGGAGACAGGTATCTGAAAATGTCCGTTGTCATGACCCCACCCAACGGTAAAGGATGAGGTGAGAATAAAGTAAGAGGGGATGAGAGTTCGATGAGGGAGGGTGGACCTTTGTTAATAGATATGTGAGACGAAGGTTAAGTGGAGGAGGACTAGAGAGAATTTGTGTAGTGAATCTCTGAAAAGTAATAATAATAAGATGATTTTGACGAGAGTATTTCGAGTGATTACTGAAGGTAAAGGTGTAGGTTACCGGTTACAAGTCAGTACCGAAAACCGAATAGTTGTCGTAAACTATACCAACTGGTGACGGAGGAAAAACTATGTAAAAAACGCGAATTGAAAGTTCTTGTAGTAAGAGGGAACCATAAGGAGGATGAAGTGACGTACAAGGAAGGATTCTTCCTTGAAAACAATTAAAGAGAAAAGAGATTAGAGAAATAGAACCACTCTGGGTCTTGAATCATGAATTTTGAGAAGAAAAAAGATACATATCAGTGAGGACAGGTTTTAAACATAAAGGACTAATCTATAAAGAAAGTTTGTGGTCTGATATATATATATATATTAGAGGTTACTGATGAGATTTTCCGACTTTTCCGATTTTACATAGATTTTTGATTGTGTATATTTTGATTTGTGGACTTGAAAGAGGGGTTTGGACGAGGTGTATATCGGAAGGGGAAGTGTTTACTACCTTTTGAGTAGGAAGGTCAAAGAGTCTGGTTTTAGAACCCTCAAAAGACACTGAGAAGAAAACGAGTGTGAGTCACAGATCAAGGATCGAGTCAGTCCTTTAAGACAACCAAAATAAAAGTTTTGAATAGGTCTTAGACTGGTTAAGAATGATAGATATGAGATAGTGGTCTCTTCCGTTACCGTGTGGTGAGGTCATGAGAACGGACCTTTTAGGGTACCTACCTCCTCGGACCATCCGACGGTAGGTACCCCAGCGATTCTCAGTCTGTGTTGACTCACTGAAGTCAAAGTGAAAAGTGAAAGTACGTAACCTCTTCCTTTACCGTTGCGTGAGGTCGCAAGAACGGACTTCTTAGGGTCCCTGTCTCCTCGGACCTCCTGACGGCAGGTGCCCCAGCGTGTCTCAACCTGTGCTGACTTCACTGAATCGTCGTCGTCGTATGAGATAGTGTTACCAGATTCGGTGGTGGTAGAGAGAGGAACAAGTGACGTCATCGTAGTATTGACGAAGATGTAACGGGGGTAAACTTCGGACAAGAGTTAGATCATCGGTCAGTAGTAAACCTTTGGATCCAGTTAAGTACACTATCGGTACGAGTTTTCAGACGTCACTGAGGGATAAAGTAAGTTTCAGGAGTTTTACTGGATTTTCCAGGATATATTGGGGGAGGGTTGTAATGGTAAATTTAGAACAAGAATGATAAGGGGAGTTAGTGAAGTGAGGTCGGTTTGATCGGAGGGATGATAAGGAGTTTAGATGATCGGTACGATCATCGGTTTCGGTACAAAATCCCGAAAACCAGTTTGACAAAGAGTCGGACTTTGTGAAAGGAGTCTAAATCGATCCGATTGTAGGGAGACACTTGTTTCGAGTACAAGAGTTACTCCGGATATCATGGGTAAGATAGATTTTGACGTTGGTTGAGGTTAGGACGGACGGTATGGGAATGAAACGAGATAAACGAGATATAAAAGGTATCGTGAATGGTGGAAGATTGTATGTCATATTAAATGAATAAATAATACGTATGACAAATAACAGAAGGAGTAGGTATGATGGTCCACCGAGTCACATTTCTTAGGTGAACGGTTACGTCCTCTGTACCCAAGTTAGGGACCCAGTTCTTCTAGGGGACCTCCTCCCTTACCGTTGGGTCAGGTCATAAGAACAGACCTCTTAGGGTACCTGTCTCCTCGGACCTTCCGATGTCAGTACGTCAGTGTTTCTCAGTCTGTGTTGAATCGTTGACTCGGTGGGTGTGTGTAGGGTATGGTGGTCTTATATCTTATATTAAGATGGGATCTTATATTAGGAGAAGAGTCCCTGTTCTTAGAAATAAAAATTGTTTATATAGGGTTCGTGGATCTTCTTACGAACTGTATCTTATTAGTGAGTGTCGATAGACTACTTACTTACTTGTTGATCATTAGAAAAAATACACAAATACGGAACAGAGATGTCATTCTAAATTTAGAGAGACTTGAATGGTTGGCTACGATCGTGTCATAAAGTCTGTTCTCTGTTAAGTAATAAAATCATTGATAATTATCTAGGGTAGTAGTATTTAAGAATGTTATAATACGAAACTACTTAATGACGGTAAAGATGTACGAAAGAACTTAATGATAAGGAAAGTGAAAAGGTAAGTTTTACAAAAACAACTAAGGGTTTTAGAAAGACATGTACATATACCTTGACTCAGAGGTGTCTCCCTCAAGTCAATGACATAAAGACTTTTGTAGTAATTTTTAGTCATACAGGGTAGTTTGTACGTAGGACTTCTGTAAGATCCCTTCGAGGACACATCACGGAGAGAAAGGATGATCAAATAGAGATAGAGGATGGTGTTCAAAAAGGTATTAAAGGACTGATTGACGTTGTTAGGTGGGGATTTGTTTTGAAAAAAAAAGTTCAGACAGAGAGTTCTGAATTATGAAGTCTCTGTTGTATCGTATTATTACATGGTCTCCTCCATTTTGTCTTCAAATCCAAGTTCCTGACATAGACGAACATGATCTAAGATACCGGAATTCGTTGAGTAAAAGGAATGGATATAAACTTAAAAGAGAGGATTTAAGTGTTAGTCTACTGTACGAAACATCTTAACGACACTCCTATTTACGTCTATCACATGCTAATTCGAAACGTAGGACACTTGAAAACGTGTTTAAATTCAATGATAATAAGGGATCTTCGTGATATTCAAAGTAATATTGATACCTACTACGGCTAAATCGTAACTCCCCTTTTTCTCAGATTTACTCTAATTCACTACGGGTCTTCATAGTACAACATGTCAATAGTCGGTAGACAAATAATTTTTAAATCTTTAAAGTGTTGTTTTAATATTTTTATTTGAGTCCTAATCTAATTTACTCGATTACATATACTTTAGTGATATATTTGATATTTGGTCATGTATTTACATTTCAAAAATGATAATGTGGATCGATCATTAAAATTTGAACGTCTATATAAAAGTCCCTCTTCCGTACTTCCTTTATAAATTTGAAATGACATGAATAATTGATATTTTTACGGTGAAACTACAAGAAATTAAGTTTAAAATTACAAGTAATTTGTTAGAACTTACGTCACCAAGTTTAATGAGGGATTTTACGTTTGAATTAGAATTTATGGTATTTTTGAAGTGTGTGTATGGGTTTCCGTTTTACATTGGGAAAAATTATTTAAGTATGAGTTGTACACAAAGTTTTTACACGATACCGTTCGATCTTAGTCCGACTATCTGGTTATTATCATTCCGTTGAATGTCTCCTTTATATCAACCTGTGACGTATTTTATAAAATCTTTGATTACATTGTAAATTATCATATCATTTCCTTATAATAAAATCACTGTTGTGTATACGTTTATAAGACAGTACCAAAGTTTATAATGGTCGAGTGGAGTTTATCTTATTGTAAAGGTGTAAAACGGTAATCACAAAAATAAAAATGAGTGTCGATTATAAAAATACGAAAGACAAGGATAAGTACTTAGACGAATTTGATTGGTGATCTTATTTTACTTACGTTAATTTCCTTTATTAAGTAAGTTGTCTAGACACTTTTCCGGAAGAAGTCAGGTGTAATATGATGGATGAAGAGTAGACAGTAGATTTATAGTTATCAAGGACTAAGTAAGTTATAAAGGTACTCTTTATAAAAGAGTTCAAAAGAAGTGAGAATAAATCGAAGTAAGGAAACAAGTACGGATTTACCATGATGTAGTTACGATCGTAGTAGTGGGTTTCATATATCAAGATACAAATTTTAGTTCTCAAGAGGATTAACCTGTCTTTTGAAATTTCATAACTCGAGGTGCCGGGGAAGAAACTACCTGTGAAAATGTAAAAAAGGTGATTCTGTCTTTTTCTAGATTTTTAGACTTAAAGAACTCAACATAAATGTAAATTTTTGACTCTCGGACGAACCCTTTTTTTTTACTTTGTTATGTGTCTTCTCGTCAATAAGTTAAGTGACCCCGATTTGACTTTTCTTATTCTTTTCGAAATCTGAGACTGTCTTACCTCTAATACATTTGTATGTTGGAGTACTTTTTCTTATACCGGGATTTTATTGTTTTTAGACAGTCAGAAGATCATACTGTTCCTGGTTAGGTTTTGTTTACGTTCTTTCACCGATAGGATGTCATGAACATAGTTAATTAGAGACCTTGTCAATGATGAGAGAAGTCTCTGGTGTTAGGAGTTGTACATGGGTAGTAGTTTTACCGGTGAGAATATCCTGTACTAGTCGTAATGTAAAAAGTTTGACGTTCACCTTACAGTTAATAAGGTTAGTATCTTATCTTTGTGAAGTGTTTTTAAACTAAATCGTGATATGATTAGTCACACAAAATTGAGTTTTCGGTACTAAGGAGACTACAGTTATGTACAAATAAATTAAATATCACTGTCAGCGAACCAGTACAGGTTGAGAAACGCTGGGGTACCTGATATGTCAGGTACCTTAAGAGGTCCGGTCTTATGACCTCACCCATCGGAAATGGAAGAGGTTCCCTAAAAGGATAGGGTCCCTAACTTGGGTCCAGAGGGCATAACGTCCACCTAAGAAATGGTTGACTCGGTGTTCCCTTCACTTCAGCGAGTCAGCACGGGCTGAGGATCGCTGGGGTACCTGACGTCGGATGGTCCGAGGGGGTAGGTACCCTAAAAGGTCCGTTCTCATGACCTTACCCAACGGTAACGGAAGAGGCTCGGTGTTCCCTTCGGGGATAATTTACCTTCTACCAACAAATCCCCAGGTTTCGTGTCCTTTGTTCCAATTTTGGTTGTTGACTTGAGTACGTCAAAAGGTCCAAAACTAGATGATTATCGATATTACTCATGGCGTAGGTAATTTACCTATTTACAAATGTACCTCTTATATTTTTATTTAAGTTTGTTTTGTATGATTAAATCAATTCGTGATTGTACTAGGTCATGTGTCGACAATCGATACTGTATATTCGAGTTACAGACAAATACGAAACAAGTAAAGTCTACAAAAGATGTACTTCGTAAATTAAAGTCTAACTTAAGTTGGAATCATACAAAGACCAGATAGAGAGGAAAGGTGGTCACTTATAAATATTTTACACTTATGTTAAATTATCATATTATTCGTTCTATTTAAATCTGTCCATGGTATTTGTAAAGTATTACATGATGTTTCGGATTAATTACAATACGATTAAAAGGTGTTAAAACTTAACATATGTAGTAAATGACAAGAAACGTAATTACATCCAATCGACTCTCAGTTGGTATATTGTTGTTTTAAAATGGTTCCATTAGACCTCTACTCTGTTTCTTAAACCTATTAAGAATTCTAATGAGGAGAGGGGAACTATTCATCGGGTCATGTCTGATTATCATCCTTGGATAAATTATAAACAACTTCACTCCACTGTTTACCCAACTTAACCTTTATATATTATTATGTATAATGTATATGTATGTGTGTGTATATATGTGATATATATATCATACATATACATATACACATAAGTTTAACTTATAAGATTAACTCAATATTTTACTCTCGTTTTTAAACACATGACACGTATTTTACATGATACGTCATTTAAAGAAACATACTTACGTGAGGGGAAAACAGAAGGAGTTCATTTTTGGGTCTCCCATGAGTATTTGTAAAAATATTTTATGTAAATCTTCAAATCGTCTAGTATCCGATAAAAGTTCCGTCTTTCGAATTATAATTGTACATTAATATCTACAAATATTAAAAGGTCTCAATAAATACAAATTTACATTATGTACATTCCCAGTTACATGAGACCTGTTTATTTTTGTTTATTAAAAAAGAGTAGAGACAAAATTAAAAACCGTGTATTATAACATATCCTGATGTACATTTTCGTATAGTTTGAGAATTTAACTCTTAGATAAATTTTGATTGTATTTGCTTCCGTTCGAAGAAATGTACCTCCTTTTTTTGGGTACAAAAAGATTAGGTGTCAATGTGTAAGATGATATTTTTAACACGGAGTATCTTATTGAACACGGAGTATCTTATCACTTAATTGACGTCGGTAAGAATTTACCTTTATATATAAAATAAGGGTCAAGGAGAACTACTCATGAAATATATAAATATAGTATTCATTTTGTATTTTGATTTTATAAAATATATAATTATTGAAAAATCAAACTGGTAAGACCATATTAAGATTTCTGACTTTTTTAAGATCACAAGGACTATATCGTGTGTCCGTCTATATTCTATAAATTCCTAATGAGTTGTTACCTATTCCGTTTTTAAACATTAGAGTTTCTAAAGTGTTAAATTGTTTATATTTTCCCCCCTATATCTGAAATATATGGGATTCGATTTCTGTCGTACTAAGGTCTTATATTCGAGGTACTCTCTTCTCTGACACCACAAGTGAGAGAAGTGGATCTTGTGGCGGACCGTGGTGTCTTATATGACATATGTGTGTGTGTGAGGTAATGTTGTTTAGATTAGTACTCTCTAGTTTTAAAAACACTTATATAAAAATAAATAAATTTAAGATTATTAATTCACCTGTCTTATTCAAAAGGTTCACAGATGTCTAATTTCTGTTATAAAGTTATTTCTATGTGATCCCAAATTGAATACAGGAGGTCCCTTGATAAAGTCTACTTAAGGAGAACTCTAAAATATTAATTTTAAGGAACCTAACTTAAGTTCCCCTTTTGGTATAGTATTTCGTAGGGTGGTATAACAGATACCACAATATATTTCCTTCGGGAGTCACAGACTTACAAATAATAGGAAAGTCTTCCTAGTTCCTGATTGTACGTATATATTAGTGTAAAATAACTACCAGTGTAACGTTAAAAATATGGTAAAGACACTTAAACTACACGAAATTATACCGTAATTTGAGTTGTAAGAATTTTATCCATGACACATTTATCGTGGATACATAGGATGACAGTTTTCGGTAATTCTCTATCATATCAGAATATACTATTAATTCAGACTTAAAAAATTACAAAAATAACGTTATTTTGTTAACTATATATTACATCTATTACGTAATTGTTTATTTAAATAGATTTATAACAAATACTACTATAATGATATGAAGAATTTATTCGTTCATTCTCTGTTTGAAGAAGGTTTTATTGATTTTCGAGGTTTAGTATAACGACATTCGATATTACCAATATTGACAATTAGGCTATGTGGAAAATATGTTTGGGTATTTGTGTACTCACCTTTTTATCGTGTCTACAAGTAGAGATTACGTTAAAGGTAAGTTAAAGGATTCACATCAGGGACACACGTTTGATCGAATTGCAATACAAATCGAACGTTTAAGAAATTTATTTATTACTTACGTTATTTTGATCCTCTAGTTATCGTTCGACTCTTTAGTATTTTTTTTTTCGGGAAACATAAGTCCGACAACGGGTAAAGTTTGAAATTAGACCTCTGTCTAGTTATAATGAAAAAAGGTTGTAGTGTATTTATCGTCTATCTGATTTACATCTGATTTACGACAATGGTCGATCGTCAACGGTCGTTAGACTATTCTAGTAACCTGTGTTAATGTTAACTTACAAAATATGGAATTGTATGTGTGATATAATATGTGATAATTCGTCGAACAAATTTTTATTTTTCCAATAAATCTTTATTTTAATTGTACCAAGTAATAAAAAATTTGAGGTCGTCAAATTAATGTTTCAAAAGTGGTGCTAAACTAGATTATTTGATTTATTAATATTACTCAATCTTATCATGGACGTATACTCATCAAAGTTGGAGTCCCCAGAATCTAATTTCCTTTACAATGAGAAGTTTTAATTAATGTCGACTTTTTCAATTCGATAAATAAATTTACCCCCACTCCCCCCCTGTGAAGTACGTTTAAAAATGACGTTAACCTACCCAGGACTCTAATAAGTTCTTCTTTTATTTAGTGATATGAATTCATAAGGAGAAAGATAAGTGTTTGATATCTATGTTACCTCCTTTTGGGAGAAGAACCGTTGAGTAAAAAATATTTGTGAAACTTTTTTATAGTTTTCAGTTGACGGACCAAATCACAACTATAGTTCATCATATTTAGTTTTATCAACTCGTAGTAAAATATCATCATAATCTTGTAGAGGATACCCAAAAGTGATTTTCTTTTATAGTTCTTCAGTATGAAAGAAATGTCTATATAAAGTAAATTTGTAAGATTGAAGTATATTATCTAAACATATCGAAATTACATGAACACTTTTAAAATACCGTACTAATGTTTACCAAAATATTTCCTTAATTTAAAATCCTAATCACAGAAAAATATTAACATGTAAAATACATTGATGAATCACAAAAAAATTCGTGTCGTTAAACACGTTTCTTAAGATTACTCTTCTCATTTACACATACACAGGTACTGACATAAGTGATTTGTTTACACTTAATCCAAGGATTTACAAATACTGTGGTCCGAATGATTTTAAAATGATATTTATAATAATTTCAATTTCTATTGAGGAGTCTTTAATAATAATGTTTAGGTTCCAAAACAAAGTACACTGTTTAAGTCAAAATAAGATCCCTATAGTAAAATCTATCACTATTTACATAGGTAAACGACAAATCGATACAATATAAGTTAAAACGTATTTAGTTACATATAGTATAGAATATAAGTGTTAGAGTTATATTATTAAAATGGTTAAGATTATATATTTAAATAGAAATTTCTTCCTACACCGTTCTGAAGTGTTACTTCTGTAAGGGTGCCAAATTCTTTTCATACTTTTTTTTTTCGATTGAATTAAATCAGTTGAATATTAAATCAGTTGAATGAATATTTGAAAAATTTAATACTTTTTTTTTCGATTGAGAATTAAATCAGTTGAATGAATATTTGAAGAAAAATTTAATATGACGCATAGTATTGTACATAGGATTCGAAGGTTCTAATCGGATTGTGACGTCTATTTTTACAGGACTTCTTAAACTCTGGAGTTATTATAGTCAATTATATAAAGGATAAGATTATTTATCCTATTAATATAGGATCTTATAGATCTTATAAAGGATAAGATTATTTCGATTGTCATTTTGAAACTACCTTCTTATGACATTTCCGGACGTTTCACTTGATAGAGACTCTCGACTAAAAAATTTTATATGTAAGAAGTCTTTCAACTTCTTCTTTTTTTTTAACTTATAGGAAAGATTTTAAACATAAAAGTTTGTAGTCTCTAATTGAAATTTTCAATATCGTGACTGTTGTAATTTGAGTTTTATAAAGTGTTGTTAATTGTGTTAACAAAGAGAGGTTTTTGGTTCCGTTCCTACGGTACCTACTTTACTTTTTTTTTTTTTACTGTCACTACTATCATTTACGTCCATCCATTATTTCAAGTGATCTCAATATGTTTCATGGAAAGTCACATGTATACACAAAGATATCAAACTCTTTCATACAATATTTTCATCGTAAATAACAATGACTTACTAAAAATTAAATATTACTGCGTTTTATATTTGTAAACGCTATATGATTTTATTTTATTTGAAAAGATTCTAAAAGTCGTGACATTTCACTCCTTTACTACTTATGTGTTACCTGTTCGACAGAGGAATGATGATTTTTCTTTATAATTTAGGACTGCAAGATTTAGGAAACCATTCTCATGTAACGTCGACGTAATTCGGTTGTTCTTCGAATAATCATTCCTAAATTTTTGATTGTGGGAAGAGATTAGTTAAACCTATGTCGTAATAAGATAAATATCACTATGAAAGTTACACAGGGTTAGTATATAATGAATAAGAGTAAAAAGGATGGTACTAATTTATAATTACACCTCCGTGATAAATAATTCGTCGATGGGATATAAATCCAAAATTCTATAACTAAAGGTGGTAAAACCTTCACAATTATATCGTACTTTTAATTCTTAGAAAGGGTACTTCTTTGAATACTAACCAAACTATAAAAAGAAACTAAGGATTTATTTTATTTTATTTAAATCAACAAGATTTCATCTTTTACCTTTTTCCCTACGGCGGTGAAATTTTCGAAGCTAGAGAAACTGTAACGACCGTCACATACCCTTGTAATTACGTAGACAGTACTATTGTTCGATTCTTATTGTAGATCTGTAGTTTGGCTCGTCTCTTAGGTAGAGTTCACTAAGTAAGTCTAGACAGAGTAACTAAATAATTTGTGTTCCGTTGTAGACGTCGGAGTGTCTCGACGAACCACTTTAATTACGTTCTAGTTAAGTTTTCCTTTTTTCACATTTTCTCTATTTAGTTTTGTGTTAAACGTACGTCAAGGTGTTAGTCCGAATAACCCACGTTTACAAGTTAAAGGGATCGTTTCGTTTACACAAATTTGCAACAAAATAGAAAAATCTTAACACACTAGACTTCACTGTCACTTCTCAAAACGTCCAACTCTACCACTTTCCCTTCTTTTCCTTCTTTTTTTACGATGGTTTCTGGAAAACTTATGCGTTGTTCTTATAGTAGTTATGTATTAACAAAAAGAAAACCCTCTTTCCAAACTACAGCAAGGAGACTTTTGTACTATAAAAGTCAAAAACAGTTAATCCCGTCAAAATTACATATAGACTTTACATATCTCACCTATTCAGCTTTAGTAAACAAAGAACTTTACGTAGTCTATTTCGCGGTGACATCTATATCCAATGGTTGACTTTTTATTACATGATACTAATCTTACAGAGTGTTAATGTAAACGGACGACCTTCGTGAAAATTTTGTGGATCTCTAAAGTGAGCCTCTTCCGCTACTGTGAGGTGAGGTCATGAGGACGGACCTTTTAGGGTACCTACCTCCTCGGACCACCCGATGTCAGGTACCCAAGCCCTTCTCAGCCTGTGCTGACTCGCTGAAGTGAAAGTGAAAAGTGAAAGTACGTAACCTCTTCCTTTACCGTTGGGTGAGGTCACAAGAACGGACCTCTTAGGGTCCCTGCCCCCTCGGACCACTCGACGACAGATACCCAGTGTGTCTCAGTCTGTGCTGACTTCGTTGAATCGTCGAATCGTCTCTAAAGTAATTCTGTTTTATTCAAATAAATTATTACGTAGTTTGTTGAGTCTGAACGATAAAATATGTTCATAATCTCTTAAAGACATACTTTTGTGGATTTGTAATTACAGACTTCTGGTAGTGAAGGATTACTGAAAAATCGTAAGTACATGATATATGTGACTCTAATTTTAGTATGTATTTATAGGTTTCTATAAGAGATAGTATGGTACGTAGTATAGAAATTACATTATGGGTGACGGATAATTACTCAAAACCCCGTTTATACTTTAGGTCGTTTTCATAATCTGTTTATGTTGTCAATAATAAATACGTCTTCACATGAAAATTTTACTTACATGTGCACCTTCAAGACACCTTACCATATACTCATATGACGAAATTAATATTATAACTGTAGTAAGAGATTATTTTCTGTCACGTAACAACTGATACACTGACGAAAATTGTCTGTACTGATGGGGGGAGTAATAGGGTACTTAATTTTACGGACGTAAATAACGGGTCTAATTAAAGATTTTAGAAAAATAGTAAAGACTTTTACATTCAGTATGTTTTATAATCGGGTCCTTTCACTACGTTCAAGAAGTTTTTAAACTAAAACGAATTGAAATGTTACTTACTTTTATAGATAAAAGTTTCAACAATACGAAACACCTAATACTTGCTATAAGTAGTTCACACTCATGTTTCGGTTTGAGTAACTGATAAAATTTTATAAACATCATAAACTTTCATCATCAAAATTTAACAACATTTTCAGTGATATTCAGTGTATTTCAATAAGATTGTACCTTCGGGTAAATACAAGACAAGTGTGTCAGTCTTATTGTTATTTGGTACTGACCTTGTAAATTTAAAAATTAATTTTTTGACTTAATATAATTAAACTTATATACAACTTAGTACGGAGGTTTACGTAATTTTATAAAAGAATCAGTATGTAACACCAGATTCGTAGGTAAATTGATATACATTTACTGACTTATTGTAAATTAGTCAACCAGGAGTTTACTTTAATTTACGACTAATACTTTAAATTGTTACAATGAAAATATATCTATCCATCTATTTCTCTCTATTGTGATTTTACAAAACCAACGAAAAAGTGTAAATGGCTTATTGTTAAAAATTAAATTATAAAATGACGATAAAATTTGAAACTTCTTAAGTCATTCCTTTTAGGTAACGTATTCTCACTCTATAAAATCTGTAAACGAAAGACTTAGACGGGTCTGAGATATTATAATTTTGAGATTCAAGAGAACCTGTTCTTTACCTTTTATTAGTGTCACGAAATAGACGTTTTTGTTTCTAGATTTTGTTCTATTGTTCAAAAGGATAAACCAAACCCAGAAAAATTAGTATTAAAAGAATTATTGGGAGTTTTATTAGAAGAAATGTTAATTAAAGACTTCGATTCCCGTAGTTCCTTTTTTATGGACCATCGGTAAAAGTTGACGTCGCTATATTTCGGACTGTAAATTATCTTGTTACTTATCAGTTCTCAAAGTCAGAAAGATAAGAGATCATCGACTCCGTTCATAATAAAAGGTTGTAGAAAAGACCCTTCTCTTGAAACTTATAAAATTATTAATCAATTAATTTCAACAATTATATTCCGTGACTAACTTGATAAAAACACTGAAAGTCATGATAGTTTCTTTGTTAATACATTCATTCATAAAATGAGTAAGTAAAAGTCACCGTTGTGGAGTTCCAGAGACTTTTGCTGGTTAAAATTACCAGATAAATCACACAAGACCTTATCACATCCTTTTTAAGGTTTAATTTTATAGGATATAATCCGGAACATAGGAAGGCATCAGTGGACTGTTTCTTCCCGTCTTTACAAATAATACATCCTTTTCTTTTAACGGTTGTTGTGGTAATGTCTATCCGGAAGGTAAGTTGTTATGTCATACCTTTAACTAGGTAATCCTCTTCTTCCACTTAGCGAAAAAAGTTTATTCTTGTCATCATGTATCCACAAGGAACGTGAAGAGGGGAGAAAATCGAATTTTACGATCCTTTAGTACTCAGGATTTACTGTTAAGAGAAATCGGTTCAGAGGTGACCATAAAGCGAGTAGAAGAAACCCGTAGAGATATTCGAGGAGACTAGGTAGAAAGTGAGATAGAATACCGTAGTAAGACGAGTATAGGATATAGAGAAAAGAGAATGACAGAGACAGAGTAGATGAAATAAAACAGAGAGAACCCGGAGTAAGGATAAATGTAGGAAGTGGAAAGAAAAGTGACTTATCTTTTCAGTACCTTCATTACAAATGAATTTATGATTAAATTGTCTACCTTCCTTACTAAATTCCATGTACGTAGACATTTATTACAATGGAGTTCAGTATTCCGTAGGTAATATTCGTAATAGTATAAAACATCAAAAAATTGATATACTAATACTCCTGTTTTACACCATTACAATTAATCTAAAAAAGGTCTTTAAAACTCCTAAACAAATGACAGATCTTTAACGTTGAATCCCCAAAGATCATCAAAAGGAGTAGAAATAAATATCTAACTTAAGTATCTTATATAAAGTATTTAAAAAAAGTTAATGTATAACGTTTTGAACATTGTGTTAATATCTTATACATACATTATTTTATGAGTGTTTCTTTTTGACGTCATCCTTCGTGTACGTAGTATAAAGTCTATACGAAGGAGAATATAAAAATTATAAATAGATAGTGAAAATATACACGTGTATGTGTTTTCGTTAGATTCGGGAGTTTTTTCAACCGTAACATTTACGAACTATTCCTTATTTATTTTGTATTGACTTATCTTTATTATTGGATTTTGTGTAGTATATTGTCCCAATTTTTTATCGTATTCTTGTGAACTGAGACCTATGTCCCTTTAAATAATAAAAGAGGAAATCATTCATCGAGATTATTTTTAATTTCAAAGATAAATGTCTCCCTTCGTAGTTTTACTGTAATTTCACAATTAAATAAAGAATTACTTTTAATATCTACAACGAGTTCCTACATATTTAATAAATAATTTCTTTCATCTTAAAGGATACACATTATTAATAAGTAAAGAGAAATTCTCACCCGTAAACGTTCTCTTTGGTCCCTTTCCTCTTTCCTCCTCCTGTCTTCTATCCAAAAGTCCAGATGTTAACAAGTTCAGAAAAGTTTACTGTTGTTTATTTGATCTACTGGGAGTAGACTTCAGGGAGCATTAGGAGACTCAAACCCATAATCGTATCACAAAACACCAGTTTTATTTTATAGGAAAGATGGGAATCTTGGATATTAACGAAAAATAACTCCCTTGTCCATAGGAAACACAAAATTCCGGTAGATAGAAGGAATCCTTTTACACTAGATTATTCGGTCCAAAAATTCGGGGTCTATACTAAGTCCATCCTCAAGAATATACTTATTCAAAGACGAATTAACGATCTAGGGTCCTCTTGTGACGAGTTTCTCTTTTTTTTTCTTTTTGTTTTCCAAGGGAACATTCAAGACATCGTAATAGAATAACATCGTCAGTCGTTGTCAAACAGATGTTCAACGGTCATATGAAGCTGATATGTATCATTAAACCTAAAATGTCGTCTACACAGTTGACCCAATCAAAACCAAGTATTTGAGTCGCTAGAATACTAAATTTCAACGTAACACTCTTTTAGATGGAGACGTCTACAAAAGACGTTTTATTGTTTGTCGTCACGACAAAGTGTTGTTTTGGCAAACGGGGGAAATCGAACCACTACCACCAAACCAAACATACGATTAGTGTGGATGGTTTACACATGAAAGGATTGTCTATAATAATATGATCTCTACCTTATTTATGATTCTTTTGATTAAATTTTCAGAAATTTTTTAATTTACTAGAACTTATATGAAAGAATTTTGAGTTTGTAACCTATTTTAAATGAATACCTGTATACGTTTACTTATAAACAAGATGTTACATTAAGATTCGACATGATGCTTCCTCCACGTAAATGTTGGTCTCTTCGACTGGTAGTAGTAAATCCCTTAGGAGAGAAACCCCCTTACCCTAGGAAGGTTAACAAACGGACCCCCTTCTCGACTTTCGTGGGAGAGATCTTTTGGACGGTAGAAAATAACGTGAGGGGTGGTCCAGGGCCGGGGCGGCGAGTACGGGGTGTGACGGGAGACGTCTACTGGGTTTCCCAGCTAGGGTCCTTTCAATGTGAACGGTAGGAAGAAATTTTTTTTTTTTTTTTTCCGAGGTAACTGAAAGGACATAGCACATGCCCCTTCGAAACGCGTCGTCCGTACTCGTGAGGAAGTACTCGAGCATGACCGAGAGAGAGTGTCTGTCTGTGTGTGTGTGTGTGGTGGTGGTGGTGGTGATGGTGGTGGTGTGTGGTTGCGTAAGAGTGTTGTTTGTATGTCCTACCCCTTGCTTAGTAGGAGACCCTACCTGAGATCTGAAGGCTGGGAGACGTAGGGGGTTTACGACACAAGACCTAACGATCGAATCCTCGTGTCAAATGTCGAGTCGGTCGGGAGAGGAGACCTTTCGGGAACAACAGGCACAAGTCCTCTTTTTAGATAGGCTGGGTATACCGGTGTTCAATTGTCCTTTCTTTTGGTTTATCCCTTTAATTGTTTATTAGTGTTCGTCGGTCTTTCGGCACGTTCTATTCCCGCTTTCCGATCTTTGAAAGTTATATCCTGGCGTTTGACTTCAAACATGCTCGGAAAGAATCTGGGTTCGGGACGGGGACTCGAGCCTGATCTTCGCTGTCCTTTAATCAGAAAGGTCAGGAGAAAAAGGGTGGCTGAATCTCGGACTTCTCATCTCGTTCGATCAATTTTGAGTGAGATGTTTCAACCTTCTCCTACTCTGTGCGTCTTCTCCCGTTTCCCCTTTCTCTCTCGATTCTTTGCTCTTAGAGTGGACCGTAACCACGTTAGCTACTTGTTTCAAAGCTTCAGAAAGGACCACTACTCAAACGTCGCCAACTGGGGCCCGACCTACCGGGGGTCGGGCGCCTCCTAGGCCTGGACGAGTTGTCATGTGTGGTGGCCCCTATACAGGTCAGAGAAGTCGAACCACATGTGGCATACGTTGGGAGGGTGGTCCACAAACTCCTTCTCTAGTTTCTGAACGCCGTCCGTTTAGTCAAGGACCGGCAGGTAGTCCTTCCTTCGGTGGAAATGGGGTACGTACAGCTGGTAGGCCGTGAGCAACCACAACCATAACGGCGACGAACGCGACCATGATGGCTGGGGAGGTGGGGGCCGCGACGGCGGCACCAATAACCGGTACTTTGACAACTAGTGTAACCCCCACTCTGCTCCTCCGAGAGGTCCGCAGCTTATGTCCCCAAGGCGGGCTTTGTTCGGGGGGCCCTGAGGACGCGGCGACCTTCAACGTCTCTAATGGCCTCCACGCCTCTGTCGGTACCAGTAAGTCAGAGTTTAGAAACCAGAAGTCCGGAAACGAAAGAGCGAGTCAGAGGAGATCCAGGGGATTATGGGCGAGGGAGTGAGAGAGTGAGAGAGACCGAGCGAGTGCGAGCGAGGCTTGACAAACGTTCAGATGCCATAGCCTCGAGTGCGATGCGAGTTCGAGTGAGAGGTGGGACGCTTGTCACTCGACGGACCTGGACGCCGCCGGGTTTTGGGGTGGGGGTGGTGCGGTGTGAGGGCTCTGACCGTCGCGGGGGGTCGGTTACCCAGGGTTGGGGATCCGAGGGCTCGCGCGGCTTACCGACGGCAGGCACTCATCCACCTCTGAGGGACCGGTCGGAGGGCTGATGGACTCCGACAATCCCCGGTCTGCCACTTACTCCTACCTCGGCCTTTTCCCCCGTCACATCAAGGAGACGAAGATCGGATCGTCAGACTGATCTCTTGTAGGTTAACAATGAGTCTCGAGGGTTTCACCGGAGCCTGTGGCTTGATGAGGGGAGCCGCCGGGTTCTCACAGCTCCACCCTTGTGTTTCCCCTTAAGGTCTGACAAGGAGCGGGGTTAGACGACGGTGGGGCGTGGGCCCTAGTTAGTTCCTTTCCCTCTACTGTCGAGGTTAAGTAAACGTGTAACAAGGTTTGAGTCGCCCCCGATTCTTTGCCGAAACGGGTTGAAGGTTCTCCTTCTTAGGTCACTCAAGGCTTCATTTGTCGGAAGAGGACGGGTGGACCGCGCGAACCACATTCAAGAGGGTGTAGGTCACGTGTTTCTTTGATCGCAGGTTATGGCGTGAGTTTGGTGTCAACGTCCAAAAATTAGGCGAGGATGCGTGACTGTTAGTCATCCGCATCTCTCGAACACTCGTAAAACCTTTTGTCGTCTCTGAACCATAAACCCACCGCCTGCCTGTGAAAGATGTCTTGAAGGCGGTGCCACAGGACTTGTCTGCCGAAAGACGCATCGGCCGATAGGGAATCAAAGTTCTAACATCACAGGGTAAGAGACGATTTTAACTATTCTTTTCAAGGGAATACTGAGTTCTGTCAGTGATGTCTTATACTCTCTTCTCGCTTCCAAACACGAGAAATTATAACGTAAAAAGAAAGAAGGAAGCAGCACCCGAACCTACCAAGTTACTAATCTCGAGGTGCAGGACTTGACATCGAGTTTTAAAGAGGAAGGGGTGAACAGTTCACAGGGATTTGCGTGACATCTCTAGTATTATTCGTTTTACAGATCCGTTCCATGCAAGGTCCCGTTTCCTTTCCCAGAAAAGGTGTCAGTGTACCACCAATCTAGTGACATCGTTTCAACAAATTTCTGAGGAACAGCAGGAAAGTTAAAAAACTATAGTTCGGTAGAGGAAAGGACATCAGGAGAGGAGATCTCCGCCAATAAACCTTTCACTTTAGGTACGAAAGGAATGTTTTGCAATAGTTACTATGTCGATTCTGCTGAAGAGGTTACGAGAATGTCTTACATTTATTAAAATCCTTGAATGACTTAAAATAAGACTAGAGGAACATGAATGTAACAGTTTCTCACCCTTATTCGCCCGAAAGGGGGCGACTCAACGATTCATCCTGAGAAAACGTTGGAGCCTGACATTGGACGGTTCGAGGAGACAGGTACCCTAAAGGGTCCGTTCTTATGATCTCACCCAACGGTAAAGGAAGAGGTCCCCCCTTTTTTTATTATTAGAAGGGCTGGGTCCCCAAGAAGGGGTGGGTCCCTAGATTGGTCCCACAGATGACGTAACTTGTCCGCCTAAGAAATGATGACTCAGTAGTCCCTGCGGGAATTATTATGTATTTACGGGATTTATCCTAAATAGTCGGAGAGAGAAGTTATGTAAAAGAGGAAAACAGAAAAGTAGTTGGTTCATTATTCTTAACAGGGAACTCAGTGAAATTTCAAAGTCAAAAATTAACATACCTCAGTTTTACCATTCTACAATACTACTAAGAAAAACCTTATGACACTTTTCACTGAGATTGTATTATCCGACCTTACCCACGTCGGTGTTTTATGAACATTTTCTGTAACCTAACCAGAACGATTAACCGATGACAACGCCTTTCTTTTCTTCCGCGTTTTTCTCTGTTAACTCTTTCTGTTCATGTCCGTCTTTTTGAAGGTGTTTTCCACCCTTCTAAAGTTTTTTCTTATCTTTTCGTGATTGTCTTTACAACCACAAATGTTCAAAAAAATTTTCTATTTAGGGTTAACACAAGTTGTTCAAAAAACTAAATCTTTACAGATAATTCGACACACGACTTTATTGAAACTATTGACTAACACTAACTTCAAAGTTCTACTTATTCAAACTGAAATTTTCCCTTCACAAAAACCAAAACTCAAACAAAAAAAAAATAGTTTTTCTATTAATCTTCAGTCCAACGTTAGTGACAAACATTATGACTTTTTGTTTGTACACTTGTTGAAAACTTTTCCGAGTTTGATCTATACAGTATATGAGTTACACAGTATATGAGTTACACTATATAGTCTATACATCAATATAAAATTAATGGTGGTATCTAATTACAAGTTTAAGATCATCTTTATAACCTCTGATTTTAACCAGCAAACTAGTAACTTCCCAATTACACGGAACTTACGAACTTTATGTGTTTTCTATGAAGTGAAGTAATAAACTTAGGGGAGGGTAGACGTCGAAATATCTTTTATTTGAACCATTAAAAGTATTCTCTATGAACATTAAATTTCTAAATCAGTCAATCTAGATTATCCGGTACACAATAGAGACCCAAATAAATTACAAAACTAATGAGATAAAAAAGAAAATAATAATAGATCCAAAACTCTAACTCTGTTAGTTTAAGGTGTACCTCTCAAACAAAAGTAGGGAAAGACTCATATTACAGAAGGTATTTGGTTTGTCTAAAGATTTATTCCGACCCAAAGAAAACAAAAATCCCGACCCAAAGATGTTCCGGTCTCCTTCGGAACGTTCAGTTGTGGGTTATTCAACCTTAACGTACTTTGTCATATTTTAGTATTTCCAACGTTATTTGTCTTATGGGAACCCTCTACTAAGAGATACCTCTCTCCATGGTTGTTTTGATACCTTTATGAGTTTCACACACTTAAGGTCTGAGAGGTCGTTTATTCTTGTTTTAATTATACTTGTCTATAGTATAGAATAGTCTTGTGCTTCAAGATCTACGGTGATAAGTCACCTTACTAAACCCGGATTTACATCGAAGAGTATGTGACTTTACGACATTATAAGACTTTAAATTAATCGTTAACTGTAAATGAGGATTAAGTACGAGTCAAACCTCCTCCTTGAGTAAACACTGCAATTCGTTTTGTAAGGTGAAACAAGGTGTAACAGTCACTTTCGTCCGTGATAAAACTAATTTTTATTTATTTATGTAACCGTCAGATTACGTCCAAATCCTTTACAGGTCTTGGTAAACTTCCCCCACCGAAAACCTTACCCGTGAGTTCGTTTTGGGTTCCATTACTTACCATAATAAACTTTGGAAGTCGGGTGACTCCCAAACACCCGAGATTATACCGGAGATTAGTCTTGGAGAGTCCTCGGGAGATTCCAAGTAAAAGTTCGTTTGTTATTTTCCTTCAAGTAACCCGTTCCGTTATTTACACTTCACTTTCGTAAGTATATTAGTTCTCAAATTGTTCGATCTCGGATATCCATATGGGGTGAGTTTCCTTATATACCAAAGGATCCTTTGATCGACATTTTACTGGAAGATATTATATTTAAGTAAAAAAAAATGAGTCAAGTTTTAATTTAACTTATACCCAAGGTTCCCTCTGTTTCTACCTCTTCCCCCTGGTGACCTCGTTCCTCTTTTGACCAGTTTTGAATTCCTCATTGTGAATTTTAGTCTACGAATTTCCTTTTTTTTTTACTTGTAAACGATTGACTTTATATTTTTCTTTGAGAGTTTCGTGGACTCTTTCATATTCTTGAACGGTTGAAAGTTGTATAGTACGGGCTTTGACGTGAGAAGATCCTTTCTTCTACACAACTGAAATTAAGGTAGAGACAGAGATATATAACAAGGAAAAATTTAGGAAACGAAATATTCCCAGTTTAAGTTCGGTGAGATTGAAGTCGACCTGAGGGTGACGATGAATCATAGGAAAATAAGTAAAACAACGGAGGGACAACTTAAAGGACGTCGTCCTTGAGGTTGGGAAAAGATGAGACGTTTAGTGGAAGGAGGGAGGAAGAAAAGTTGATAACGGAGGATGAAGAGATACTAAATTGGTGTTTCAATAAGTTTTCCTTGAGGTAGTTGGAGAGAGAAGGAGATTTTTCGAAACAGATATAAGAGAGAATAGAAGATGAGGGAGGGAGTAAAGAGTCTTTTATTCAGCAGAGACGACGGAAGTGACTAAAAGTACTGGGGAAAGAGGAGCTTTAGTGATCAGATGGTTTACATAGGGGGGTAGTGAGAGAAACCATAGAGGTCGGAGAGGGAGAGATGAACTAGAAAGGGGAAAATACTAATTGTTACAAGTTCCGACCCTTAGGAATTTCCATTTTGAGGAGTCGAAGTTGGTCACCGAGAGTCTCACACCAGAGACCTGGTGAGTCAAGTCAAGTCAAGTCAGGGAGTCAGCACAGACTGAGACCTTTGGGTACTTAGTGTCGTGTGGTCCGGAGGGACAGGTAGTGGTTGAGGGTCTCAAGTGAGTTTGAGTACAGGTAGGTCAACCATTACGGTAGGTCGGTAGAGTAGGAGACAGCAGGGGAAGAGGAGGACGGGGGTTAGGGAGGGTCGTAGTTCCAGAAAGGGTTACTCAGTTGAACACCGTACTCCACCGTTTCATAACCTCAAAGTCGTAGTCGTAGTAAGGAATGTTACTTGTGGGTCCTGACTAGAGGAAATCCTACCTGACCAACCTAGAGGAACGTTAGGTTCCTTGAGAGTTCTCAGAAGAGGTTGTGGTGTCAAGTTTTCGTAGTTAAGAAGACGAGAGTCGAAATAAGTGTCAAGTTGTGAGTGTATGTATGTACTGATGACCTTTTTGGTATCGGAACTGATCTACCTGGAAACAACCGTTTCATTACAGAGACGAAAACTTATACGACAGATCCAACCAGTATTGAAGGGAAAGTTCCTTATTCGCAGAAATTTAAAGTACCAACGTTAGTGGTAGACGTCACTAAAACCTCGGGGGTTTTTATCAAACGGTGACAAAGGTGACAAAGGGGTAGATAAAGGGTACTTCACTACCTTGGTCTACGGTACTAGAATCAAAAGACTTACAACTGGAAATTCGGTTGAAAAAGTGGGAGGAGAAAGTGAAAGTAGTTCTCCGAAAAATCAAGGAGAAGTGAAAGACGGTATTCCCACAACAGCAGACATATAGACTCCAATAACTATAAAGAGGGACGTTAGAACTTAGGTCGAACACGAAGGAGGTCGGGTCACAAAGAGTACTACATGAGACGTATATTCAATTTATTCATCCCACTGCATGAGGAAAAGGATAAACCTTGGTCAGACAACAAGGTACAGGTCAAGATTGACAACGAAGGACTGGACGTATATCCAATGAGTTTTCCGTCCAATCCACCAGACCATAAGGGTAGAGAAAGTCTTAAGAGGTGTCAAATAACACTAGGTGTGTCAGTTTCCGAAACCGTATCACTTATTTCGTCTTTATATATAAAAAGACCTTGAGAGACCTGGTGATCTTAGTCATAATTAACAGACCGGACTGGGGTCTGGTTAGTTTACACTTTGAGACCCTCACTCCAGGTCGTTAGAAGTAACATTCTTTGGGACTACTAAGGTTTCGGACATTTTCAAACTCTAGGTGAACGGAACTTCAATGGTTGTAAAGGGTGTGAATAACTTTTAGATATTAACAAAGAGAAAAAGGAATGGTTTGAAAACACGGAATTGGAAAAAGTACGAAATAAACTAAAGACGAGTGATGAACCGACTTTCATTTATGAAAGTGTCTCCATTAGTAAATAGAGGATTTACGGTTTAAGTTTCAGTAAAAGTTTTAGGAGTAGGAAACTCTAAGATGTCGAAAAATGTGATGGCTGTAGTAAGAGGTTGTGGATCGGAACCGAAAGTACAAAGCGGTTATTAGACAAGGAGGAGAAGGAATGAGAGGAAAAGGAAAAGTACAGGAACGACAACTGGGATTTACGATTTTAAGGATTACAGATATGAGAATAAACACCGTTAAAGTAATTGAAATATGTCGAAGTTGTTGGTGGTGAAATGTTTAATGGGGTTCAGAATGAAGGTCGAAACAATTTTGAGACGACCGTTTAACCCGTAAAGGTGAACTCTTTAGACATACGTTCAGTCCTTCGTTATCAATCTTGACCTGTACCTTGTTGTCTGACTAAGGTTTATCCTCCTCATGCGGTTCCGACATATAACAGTGGGACGAATAAATTGAATATACGTCTCATGTAGTACTCTTTGTGACCTGACCTTCGTTGTGTTCGACCTTAGTTCTAACGGCCCTCTTTATGGTTATTGGAGTCTACACGTCTACTGTGGTGGGAATACCGTCTTTCACTTCTCCTTGATTTTTCGGAGAACTACTTTCACTTTCTCCTCTCACTTTTTCAACCGAAGTTCGAGTTGTAAGTCTTTTGCTTCTAGTACCGTAGACCAAGGTAGTGAAGTACCCTTTATCTGCCCCTTTGTCACCCTTGTCTCAGTCTAAAATAAAACCCCCCCGAGGTTTTAGTGACGTCTACCACTCACGTCGGCACTTTCATTTTCTGGGAATGAGGAACCTTCTTTTCAATACTGGTTGGATCTATCGTATAAGTTTTCGTCTCTGTAATGAAACGGCTGATTCCAGACAGATCAGTTCCGATACCAAAAAGGTCATCAGTACATACCTACACTCTCAACTTGACACTTCTTCTGTCTCGCGGCTTCTTAACTACGAAAAATTGACACCACAACTTCTTCTGAGAACTCTCAAGGAACCTGACGTTCCTCTAGGTTGGTCAGGTAAGACTTTCTCTAGTCGGGACCCTAAAGAAGCCTTCCTTACTACGATTTCGACTTTGAGGTCATGAAACCGGTGGAGTACGCTTCTCAACTGAGTAACCTTTTCTGAGACTACGACCCTCCCTAATCCCCGTCCTCCTCTTCCCCTGTTGTCTCCTACTCTACCGACCTACCGTAGTGACTGAGCTACCTACACTCAGACTCACTTGAGGCCCTCAACCACTACCTGTCCCTTCGGACCGTACGACGCTAAGTACCCCAGTGTTTCTCAGCCCGTGCTGACTCACTGACTTGACTTGACTTGACTTGAACCTACAGGGTACCAGTCGAGTTTGAGTCGTACGGAGTTTAACTAATAGAGAAGGGAAGTTTAGACAAGAAACAAAAAAGTGAATACCATGTAGAATTATGAAAGAGGTACATCGATCAGTGGACTATATCTTTGAACCTTCTTTGAAAACTAAAGAGACATAGGTAATACGGGAGTGAGTTAGTCAATCAGCGATCCAAAGTACTGAAGGGAAAGTCGTTATAGAAAAAGGTAAGGAAAGGTAAGAGTTACAACGGTTGAATCAAAACAGATAACAAACAATGAAGATGGTGATGTTAATGGAGAATGGATACATGAAAGTCCATGAAGGAAGAGGTTAGATCACTCATATAGTCCAAGAAAAAAGATGTCAAAGTAGATGATAAATTTATACAAATAATAATCGAAAGACCGGTAATCTATTTAAGGTTTGAAAATTCTCACTGTAAATTGAAAATCAATGAAAAGTATGAAATGAGAGTATGAGAACTGTACAACGGACACGTGACCATTTACCCATAATGAAAGATGATAAGAGTTTGGGGAATATGGGAGGGTAGGACCATGATTACGAATACAGTAAGAAAGGTGTATCTTATACAACGACGTATGGTGGAGTGGAGGTGGGTAGGTTTATGATTGGTAGGAAATTCTGAAAAGAGGTTCACTGGAAGTATTTCTCGTGGTAAAAAAAAGGAGTCGGTCTTTACTCGAGGGAAGACTTGAGAGTATCGTGTAACACGGAGAGAATTGCGTCGATTTTGTACGACGGAACATAATGTCTGAAAACATAATCCAAGAGAGTATCTTATTCCGAGTCAGTCCAATCCCCAGTGTACAGAGATTGGTTATACGGTAAAGAAAAAATAAAAAAAAAATCCAGTGTAAAAAAAAGATCAACAGTATTGAAAAAACAAATAAAAATTATATATAAAGAAAAAATTAACCTCATATTAACCAAACCTTACAACACAACCAAAGGCGGTATGATGTTGTATTTAGTCGGTATTAATATATATAGGGGAGGGAGAATTCGACGGAAGGAGAGATAGTATGGAGGGGAGATCCGTAACACCAACCGAGAACTTCACCTTATAACGTATCCTGACGGTCGGTGTTACGGACCGAGTAACATCTACGGGTATGTAAATAATTTACTTACTATCCACTGTTAGTAGGTATTCGATAACTTAATATATTTAAAATGGTTAAGACTTCGTCTCAGATTCTCCAACTACACGTAATTTCTATATAAGAACAATTTTTTAATACTAAACGACTAATCATAATTATCAAAGACGTAGTAAAATCACTACCGATCTAAGAGTCTAAAGAATTCTTAATGAAGTTAAAAATAAATTCGTAATTAAAGTAGTGTTTTAGAAAAAATTTACACTATTTAAAAATAACACAATATAAACGAAGATACTTGGGATTTCTTAGACAATATGTACATGTTACTTATATTTTGTTTTATTTATATTATTTTATATAAATTAAATGTATAAACGTATTATTTTGTAAATTTAGAGACTTTGGAATAATTTAAAAAATAAGATGTATAAAACAAAATACATTCCCATGTCATGAATTTGATTCCTTCATACGGTAACTTTATTGATAACAATTAGTAACGACTTTTTACAGTTTTTATGTTTCAATTACATTTACATGATAACATACGTTTTATTGTTCGAGACTGAACTCTCTATTTTTCTTTCTGATATGGGGAGAAATAGAACCCATCGTCTCTTTATCCATGGAAAGAGACTACACTCCTTTTACACTTGTATTCCCGCAAATATGAGGGTCTCCGTAGTCTTCCTTTAATAATGGAAAACAAAAACAATAAAAAGGAGACGTTTTCTACTCATTTCTTTCGTTTTTGAGAGTTCACACCATAATAACTTTTGTATCGACTCCGGAAGGAATCCAAAACGATCTTGTTAAGTCTGTTTTTACTGACTTGGTAAAAACCGACTCGGTCTGTAGGACCTCACACCTTAGTCCGTCATTATACTTGTTTCGATCACTTCCACTACCTCGAGGACGACTCGATAAAGTATAGGTTTTTCTACTACGACAATTTCACGACGTGAGTTATACGGTTGGAGGGTGATCTCTTCCCTTACCGTTTGGTGAAGTCGTAACGGAACTTTTGGGGCACTTGTCATACTTTTCCGTTTTTGTATATTGTGACTTTCTACTTGGGGGGGGTCCAGTTATCTACAGATTATACGGGGATCTCTTCTAGTCCATTTATCGAGGTTTTTCTTACTTCTCCGATTCCGTTTCGTCTTTACTACGGGTCAACACCCACATAGACCACCACTTTCATTTCAGACTACGACATTTATTGTTATAACATATCCTTGGACCTTAAAATCCAGGTATTTGGTTCCATTTAATCTTCACCAGTTTGTTCTCTACCGTTCTGACTTGTAGTTGTAAAATCCTTAGTCGTTTGACTTTACTTGACCTTACCCTCTTAAATTAAGTCTACTGGTAATATAGATGAGGACACCCGTTGTCAGGGAATCTTCTTTACCTCATCGGGAGTATCACTTTTTTTTTTTTTAGGCTGTACGTCACGAAGTGACGTTAGAGTTTTTGTTGTCTTACTAGAGTTAAACAAAGGTTCCGTTTGGTAAGTTGTAGTGTCATTAGGTTCAGATTGGAACTCTGTGGGTACTACGTCCGTTTCCTCTGTCCTCTGTATAAACAGTCTCTTGAAGATGGATATTAAGACGAAGAAGAATCAGACAAATAACGTTATTAGAAGTAGTTCACGTATTTAGCAAAACACATTTGTTTTCTCGATATATATACGAACAAGGTATTTTATTGAGTTAAGAGTCAATTAAAAGTTCAATCTACATCTTGTAGCTTATAACAAGTCACAGAATTGAACAGGACACGATTTCGTCTTGACTATTATAACTGTCACCTGTCCTTTCGGTTCCTCTGGGACTTACATATATGTGTTACAAGAAGAGATCTTTAAAGATATTTACATATGTACAAGATTCAAAGACACTTGTCATTAAATACATCCCATATTCTCTATACCTTTTTGATTGTCTTTTATCCGAAGGCCTTTCTTCGAATAAATTCATTACCTTCGGGTTTGTCATGTGGAAATGTTAATTCACTCAATGTAGGGGTTTTTCTTCACCTCTGTTTATATCCTTTCTCTCCAACATTAAGAGGTTGTGGGAAAACGGTTGATCTTACGACTAAAGAGGAAACAAATGTGAATCTTAGTAGGTAAAAGAAAAAGACTTTTACTAATATTTTTATCAAAGGAGAGTCTTGATTTTTCTTTCGATACCGAACACCATAACCCTCGTCAAAGTAGTATCAAAACCGAAATGATCATAATAACTTTAGTTTGAGTCAAAGTATCTTTAGAATTTCCATCCTCTTTATGATAGAATGTAACATTCTTTTTTTTCTTTATTCTGGGGACGACAGAGGTTTCTGGATGTGGTTTATCTTATTAAACAAACAAACAAACAAACAAAAAATTAAAAAATTAAAATAAAAAATTTAAAATTTTAGAAATTAAGAATGTACGCAAGGGTTTGTACTTGGGGGGAGGGTGGAGGGAGGGGTGTTGTAGAGAGACCCAGTAGGGGTACGTGGTCGGGGTTCGTACGACGTGGGATGCAGTCTGTACCTGACCGCTAAGTTAAGAATGTACTGTCATATGTACAATCTTAAGGGTAAGAGGGTTTAGTAGGGTGGGAGAGGGAGAGGGAGACTCAGGTTTTCAGG